>RDPX01000311.1:204454-245502 GCA_003991215.1 Morbakka virulenta
TTTAATTTTTTTTTGTTATCGCTGTCGTAATAATTTTTAACGAATTATAGTTTTAAAATAACACATTGTTTAATCAAGATACTCAATCATCGGAAGAGAGAGAGAGAGAGAGAGAGAGAGAGAGAGAGAAAGGGAGAGAAAGAAAGAGGGAGTGTGTATGTATGTGTATGTGTGTCTGAGTGTGATGCTTATTAATTCAATGATGTATGATATACAGAACCTACTGTGTATATAGGTCAGTGTAACGTTCTAATAGTCTGATGCAGGGGACCATGTCCCTGTTACTATGGCCTACACCCTTTAATTTTATACTGGGGTAAGAAACAAAAGTTTAGATGGTACTCGAAAAAAATTTACAGGTCTCTCACTGACGTCAGTTTTACATAAATCATAAATCGTAAGTGATGAGATCAACCTGTAAAAATACGTATGATAATAACAACAACAACAACAGAAGAAGAAGAAGAAGAACAACAACAACAACAACAACAATAATAATCTAGACTTTCCAAATCAATATAATAAGTTCATCATGAAAGGTGAAATAAAAAGTACTTTTGCCTTTTCATGATTAGAAATGTAACTAGTCAAAAAAGGTGCCAAGCACATAATTAAATGCTTGTTTTCGCAAAGATTAAAATTACCTATTTTTATGGGTAACGTAATTCTCTCGAAGTCAAGGAGAAGATACAGAATACTGGACAGAAAACTATTTATAAATGCAGCCAAGATACCTTATAAATGTCTAAGCAGTTAGAAAACTCAAACGCTATAATTTGTTTCCTTTTTATTGACTTAATTCAATATCTTTTCTTGGTCGGTCCCGTAACTCTACCTTTTAGTTTACCGAGACCCCTCTTCTCGGACCTTCTAATATATCAACTACTCTAGGTTTTCTGGTGGGTCATTTTTGTATTGAGTTTAAGTGTATTACAAAATTAAGTAAGTAAATCATGTGCAGAAGTTGTCAGAAGCAAACATGCTACTTGTTTTTGTACACAGATCAATTTATTCTTTCTTTATTATTAAACGTTGCATAATTAATATAAATATACCTTTCCTGACAGTCTGCCATATATGACAATATAAACAATCCCCCAAACCCTTCAATTACCCTTAGATAATACAAAACTTTTCAGTTGTATTGGAGCTTTGATGAAACAACATATTTGTACAATATTTCTTCGAAGGCCAAACAGTTTGAAATATAGCATCAAGTAGTCTTCGCCTCAGTGTGGTTTTAAATAATACGCCCTTTTCATTTTCTTGCCTCGATTTCATATTCACTAATCACTATTAAGGTATTAGTCACACACAGAAAAGGAAACAATGTTGAGGCTCCTCCTACAGCAAAGCACATTTTAATCCAAAGTTTGTGTATTTAAGTCGAGGCTTGCTCTTCTTAAAGCAGCTTCAGTATGATTTAGTATTGTGTCCCTATTTCTACTTTCTAATTGAAATCAAGACAGAAAGATGCCGGTAGTTTAATGTTAGATTTAATGTCGTGATCTTATTCAGTAAGTGTGAGCTCAAAGTAAATCCCATTAAAACATCTTAACTCATAATACCTTTTCACTAATTCCTTGCCTCAATCACACAAGACTTGTCTCCTTTTTTAAACTTGAATATTCGCATTCTTTTTGTTCATAACGTAAAGCTGACTTCAACGAAAATCCTCAGTTCCAACCGACTATTAATGAATTTTAAATGACGAAAGGGTGGGAAATCAACTATTTGATTTATTAGTGTTGGTGGTTAACAAATATGAGATTTTGAGTCGCGATTTCTACGGCTCTCTGTGTACAGCAATCATGGTTCGTTTAAGGCTCTTTCCTATCTCCTTAGTCACAATTAGGTGAAAAGGTTTAATCTTTTCCGGGTTGGTTTTTGGCCCAAAGGGAAATGATTTAAGTAATTGCAAAGCCTCTGTAAAACGATAGTAGGTAATTCAAATTTTATTAGCAAATAATAGGAACTGAAGATTTAAATTTGGTAACATTGTTAAGAGAGAAACTTTATATGACATCTGTTGAAATTGAAATGAGCTGAATATGAAAACTTATAAATGTAGATATCCGTTAAATTGAATGGCCTGTTTAGTTTAGAACGAAAAGGTCAACCAGTACATGATACAAACAATTACTTTTATACATAAAGGAAAATAAATGAAGCATATTAAATAGGTGCGCAACTTACATTTTCTATTTATTTTTCTTCCCAAATTTAATTTTTTCCCTTATTACTACATTAATAATATGTAAACAAGACTGTCTTTACTCGTTACTAGAGGAAATAACTCATAACTTCAGTTGACCAGACATCATTTACAATATCTAAATAGTGGGTGTTCATTCGCTTAAAATTTTAAACTTTGACAAGTTGTTAGAGAATTTTAAACTAAATATTTCATCACCTGTTTCGCACCGAATTTCTTTATCAAGCAGTCCACCTTTTTCATCTTCTTTTGCTTTGTTACCGTAGTTTAATTTACTTGCTAGGCTCAAGTGGTTACATGCACTATAAGGTCTTTTAGCAGGTTGTTGTGGTAATAAATAAATTTTTCCCCTTGTCCAAAACAGAAATCAGTTTCAGGCTGTATCTCCTTAGTATTTATTATCTAGAAGTGCATTGGCTTCTACCTTTCACTTCTTGTATTTACGGCTTGTAATGTGGTAGACGAAAACATAAATTTAATTCACACACACTTCTAATGAAATGTTATTGAATATTTTATGTAGTGCAACGTGCATTTTCTCACTTTTAATACAATCCTGAACTACTGTTTCTTCTTTATCAAGTAAAATAATTTTTGTCATACTCAATGTAATTTTGTGATAAACTTGCTCAGATGATTCCTCCCCAGAAAATTGATTATAATTTGTTAGATCTGTGAGCAGTCCTGGGTATGACGTTAAACTGCACCCGGCAGCAGGACCCTAGTTCGGGAGTTCCGGGGTTTTGAGGAGAATGTCGTTACCTCTTAACTGCTGTTGTGCTGGGTCACCCTTGGGCAAGGTGTAGCACCCAAACGCCTCCCTCACTGGGTTACGTTGTCCCAAGAGCACTGTTCCTTGTGGCTGGTGACAATAAATACTGACCAGAGAGAGATAGCTTTTGCTCCCACTGCCTTGTGGGTGGTCTTGGCTGACCAAAGGCTGATGGTGGCTAGCAACCAGAGAAGGCGGAAGAACCCTGTACGGGTCAACGGCAGCTAGCTAGAGCTGGTGTTCTCAAGAAACACACCCGGCAGAAGGCAAAGGCAAACCACTGCTGTATCATGCCTAGTAAAATCATGGTCAAATCTGTTTATGAAAGAAAATCTAACGACGTGAATGGGGTCCCCTCTATATCCAGTGGAGACACCTCGTCCGGTAGGGATGGTCATATGCAACAGGTGACCCCAGACCGTAATCAAACTACTGTTTGCAAAAAACGACATCTAAAAATAGGAACATGGAATGTGAGAACATTGTATGAAAAAGGAAAGCTACAAAATGTAAAGCAAGAAATGGATCGACTGAAAGTAAACATTTTGGGAATAAGTGAAATGAGATGGTCAGGAGCAGGAAAAATGGTTAGTGATGAGACAACTGTAATCTACTCATGTGGAGAAAAACATCAGCATGGTGTTGGAATAGTGCTGGACAAAGACAGGGCAAAGAGTGTGATCGGATTCTGGGCTATTTCTGAAAGAGTATTGTTAGTCAAGCTAAAGGGGCAGCCTTTTAATTTATCTATCATTCAGGTATATGCTCCAACATCAGAGCATACAGATGAGGAGGTTGAGACTTTTTATGAGGAAATAGAAAAAGCAAAAAAGCAGTGTAAGTCACAGGAGATAGTGTTGATTATGGGTGACTTGAATGCCAAAGTGGGAAAAGGAAGAGAAAGAAATACAGTTGGACCACATGGGCTTGGTGAAAGAAATGAAAGAGGTGAAAGGTGGATCCAATGGTGTCAGGAAAATAGTCAGGTCATTATGAACACTTGGTTTCAACACCATCGAAGACGACTGTATACATGGATAAGTCCAGGAGACAGAGCAAGAAATCAAATTGATTACATAACAATCAACCAGAGGTTCAGAAATGCAGTTCAGCAGGTGAAATGTTACCCAGGAGCAGATTGTGGCAGCGATCATGCGTTGTTAATGTGCCACCTGAAGATTAAGTTGAGGAAACTGAAAAAATCCAAAATAACACCAAAGTTGGAGGTATCCCTTTTAAGTAGGAATAGGGTATTAAAACAGCAGTTTAAAGTGGAGGTTCAAAATCGTTACAACGCTTTGAAAGATGAAGGTGAAACACTCGATGAATGGACTATTTTTCGGGATGCCATAGTACAAGGAGCTGAAAGTGTCATTCCTAAAATCAAGAAAAGGGCAAAACAAAAGTGGATGACTGATGAAATACTCGAATTGATGGATAAGAGAAGGGCTGCAAAGCAGAAAATTGATAAGTACAAAGAACTGAATAACAACATCAGAAAGAAATGTAATGAGGAAAAGGAAAACTGGCTCAATAGCAAGTGTAAGAAAATTGAAGAACTGAAAAATAAAGATGCAAGGAACATATATCACGAAATTAAGGAGATAACTGGAAAGAAAAACTGTACTTCTAGTGGATGCATAAGAGCCAAAGATGGCAGTATTATTCTGGAAAAAGAAAAGATCCTTGGCAGGTGGACAGAATATATAGAGGAATTATTTGAAGATGAAAGAGGAGAGAAGACAGTGATAAGAAAAGAAAAGGAAGGCCCAACTATAATGAAAGCAGAAGTTCAGTTTGCTATTCAAAAAATGAGGAAAGGAAGAGCAGCAGGACCTGACAACATTGTCATAGAATTGGTGAAAGAGCTAGACGAGTTTGGAGTAGAAAAAATAACTGATATTGCAAACAAAATATACAACACAGGGTACATTCCAGCTGACCTCAGCAAATCAGTGTTTATAGCTTTGCCAAAACGACCTGGTGCAACTGAATGCGAACTACACCGGACCATCAGCCTAATGAGCCACATGATGAAACTGATCCTGAAAATTCTGTTGAACAGAATGAAGATCAAAATAAGGCACGAGATCTCACAAGAGCAAAATGCATATATAGAGGGAAAAGGTACCAGAAATGCTATTTTTATCATAAGAATGATGGCTGAAAGAGCAGTGGAAGTCCAGAAGGATTTGTATTTGTGCTTTATTGATTACAGCAAAGCATTTGATAAAGTGAGGCACCATGAATTGTTTAAAATGTTGAAGGACTTAGAAATTGATGGAAAAGATTTGCAATTAATTCAGAACTTATACTGGGAACAGATGGCAGCTATCAGGGTTGATGGAGAAATGAGCAAGTGGTCTTCAATCAAACGAGGAGTAAGACAAGGATGTGTTCTATCACCGGATCTGTTCAATCTGTATAGTGAAATCATCTTAAGAGGTATCAAGAACATGCCTGGAGTGAAAATCGGAGGTGTAAACATAAATAACTTAAGATATGCTGATGACACTGTATTGATAGCTGAAAGTGAAGTGGATTTGCAGAACATCTTAAATAAAGTAGTGTTAGAAAGTGAAAAGAAAGGACTCCAGATTAACATCAAGAAAACAGAATGTATGGTGATATCAAAGAAAAGTGTATCCCCAAAGTGTACTTTAACTATCAATGGAGAATTTGTAAAGAATGTTAAAAAGTTTACTTATCTTGGTAGTTTGATAACATCAGATGGAAGATGTGTGAACGAAATAAAGAAACGAATCACTTTGGCCAAGGATGCTTTTAGTAAAATGAGTTTAGTTTTCAAGAACAGGCAGCTGCAAGTAAAAACTAAGATTCGAGTCCTAGAATGTTATGTGTGGTCTGTTTTGCTTTATGGGTGTGATGCTTGGACCATCAATGAAAGCATGAAGAAACGAATAGAAGCAGTGGAAATGTGGTTCCTGAGAAGAATTCTTAGAATATCTTGGACTGACAAAGTGAGCAATGAAGTGGTATTAGAGAGAGCAGGAATGAAAAGAAAGTTGATGAAGGTAATTAGAAAAAGACAACTGCAGTTTCTGGGTCATGCAATGAGATGTGAAGGAATGCAAAACTTGGTGTTAACAGGGAAGATTGAAGGAAAGAAAAGTAGAGGAAGACAGAGACTGAAATTCATTACCAGCTTGAACAAGGATATCCAGTTCAAGAGGAGTGATTGTGAAATTTTAGCACTGACAAAAGAGAGAAATAGATGGAAGACCATGATCTCCAACGTCCTGAAAGGATAAGGAACTCAGAAGAAGAAGAAGAAGAAGAAGAAGAAGATCTGTGAGAGTCATGACGTAATCATTTTCTTGTGACATTACCATGACGTCATTTTTAAAATCACATGACGTCTATTCAAAAATTTTTCCAATCTATGATATTTTGTTTTCGTTTTCAAAACTACATACCTGGCATTCTTTATCTCAAAGAGGTATTCGTCTTCTGATGATGTCATCAGATGAAAAATATTATAAAGCTTGCTTTATGCAGTTAGTAACCACAGTAATAAAAACTGTGCATATAATTGTGAGAAAAATATCTGCAGTCTCCACCAAATAGTTGATACTATTAACTATAAATCGGCTGCTCTAAAATCGGTCACATAAAAATTATGCTTCATATTTCTCTTTACTGCAGGCTTCCAGTAGTAAGTAGCCATTATTTATTTAAGGGCATATATGTACAGAAAAAAAGGTTAAGCCTAGAGAAGAGAGAAGAGCTTATACTTAAACTTCGCGTCAAAAACATTTGTCATGTTTTCAGGGAAAGCACTCAGAAGCAAAAACGTTCTCCATTCTTTCGAGAAAAAAATCCTTCATACATAGAAAGATTTATTACAAGTAGAACAATAAACTACGAAAGGATAAATACGGTAAGAAATCGAGTCACACTGGATGCAACAAACTGAGCTCGTACAAAAGAAGAAAGCGTTTCAGCACTTGCATTGTAATACTTGTCAAAAAAGACCAGGCTAAGCCACATGTAGTTGATGAGACAAAGGTTGATGAGCAGTAGCAGCAGTTGGATCAATTAAGTAAAAAACACGTCTCTGATATCGATCAAGAACACCAAGATGAGATTAAGGAGCACTTGTCTAGTTGTGACAACAGTACTCCTTGCACAGGTGATAAATTTACAATTACGAATGAAAACAAAATCAAGTTTAAAAAAATATGTAAGAATCTAGAATACTCTCACGTGGCTAATAAACGATCTCCGCTTGTTAACTTTTTATTTTTTGACGATTGTACAAACATCATTAGGACCCTGAGTTCGCTGATGTTTAGGAAATGGTAATGTCTTAATTTGAGAAAAAGACCAGTGTATAAAATATAGTATACGGTACTTTAGAAACACTACAAACGAGCAACAATTTGACAAAACAATAAGCCTGACGAAGTTTCTGAGAAATAGCAGCCAGCAGGATTTTAACTAGCCAGTTTTCCTGACATCGGAAGATGCAAGGAGTAAAGAACAACATAAATAATCAATAATCAATAATAACCCTGGTCCTTGACCTCTTCATATGGAAATATGAAGAGGTCAAGAATTGTGTATTTATTGGTCAATTTGGTATTTTCTCGAAGCTATCCCTGCAAGTAGCATTGGGTACCAACAAGACAGCAGTTGGTCAGTACACAAATCAAAGAAAAAATTTATAACAATTTAGGACATGAAAGTACCATTTTAAAAAGTGGTTGTTGAAAAATGTATGCCAGTGAAATTTAGTTGTAGATTTTGGACTGTTGAAAAGTAGCATTCTGATATTTCTTTTCCAAGTCTATACAGTTTTCTCATCATCTCTTTTCTATATTTCGGAAGTCTTAAAACATGAGAGAAAAGAATTAAATAAGTTTTTTGGTCTATCACCTTCAACATCTTAGTTATAAATTTAAAAAAACGTCCAAGAGTAACGTTTATTAGGGTCTCTCTTTCACTTGGTATGTGATAGTTATAATAAACAAAGGTTTGTCACTGTCCTAAATTTCTCAAATATTTCTTCTTTATTGTTAATTCTGGTCAAGGTCCTTTTAAAAGATAGCAAGAGATAGGAGGTGTGTGGTATTCATTTCCAAATGCGGATGAGTTTGATACATTTTGATGATGAGAACTGGAACAACATAATGATCATTTTTTAGACCATTTAATAATCCAAGAAAGATAACTTAACCCGTGATGTCAGCAGTGTCAAACAAGGAGGGCTTATTTGAAAAAGGCCGCTCAGCAAAACCTCCAAACACACTCCTTTTTGACTGTGGAATGGCGATAGTTGTCGCGTTGGTTGCTCAGGAGTTCCTTGTACAGAATTTTTGGGCTGTGAAATTTTAGCACTGACAAAAAGGAAAAATAGATGGAAGACCATGATCTTCAACGTCCTGAAAGGATAAGGAACTCAGAAGAAGAAGAAGAAGAACATTACAGCTGTTCTCTTAATAGCTCCATGTTTTACTCCAGAAATCTTGGAATCCAGCTCGGCAGAAAATGACCAATAGACTGCCTGAACAAAAACAACAAGTCTTCTTTTGACAATGAATAGTTTTTCCCAATAAATGTCATAATAACTGACAATCTTACTGTTGTTATCAGATTTCTATGCCTCTTTAATAGTCGAATATTATAATTGTCAGTGGCATAAGTGGAAGCAAAATTCTGAGTCTTTTTTGACAACCTTGGTGTTGTCAAATTTTTTTGGCAGCGCTTTTATTGTATCAGTTAAATTAATACATGAGAAAATGCTGGTGTTCCTCTTTTAAAGACCTTTTGTGCTACGTTCAAACAAATTTAAGTGGAAGACTAGCAAAATCAAAAGACCGCTGTCATCTTAGCTTCCACAATGCACTTCCTGGAGAAGCATTGAGGTGACCTTTCTACTGGTTGCCATCGTCATCACGTTGTTTATGTGAATTAAAGAATAAGAGAATTTACCTGGACGATATTCCTTTTCTCTTCTGGTTACATAGTAATTTGATGATCTCTTCATCTAATGAAAAGGGAAAACATTGCTTTAAAGAATTGAAAAAATCAAATGTATTTTTTGTCTTTCCCCATTCGGGAAAAGGGGCCTGAATTTGGCAACAAGTAACCTGATTATTTAAAGGAGGCAGAAAAATTTCAAAAAAAAGTTGTATTAGTACTTTCCTCTAAAAAATGGTAAGGAGGTTTAGTATCGAGTTTTTTCAACCTAAAAAGGCTGGTGGGCTTTGGTAAGGGTAAGTACTACCCCAGACCTAAAAAATTGTGGCTATGATTTTGAGATAGGTATACATATGTGTGTTCCGAAATGCCATAATAAACAGGAATCTGTGATTGTATCTGGAAACGGGGGGCTATATATAGCAGTCACACCCACTAATAACCACTACCGACGGTTGAAATGATTTTACCCTGTTGTAGGGATACTTCCATAGATTAATAGCTTTCCGTTTTTGCTCATTATTTTAATAAAAAATTGCGAATATTGTCAATATAGGGGAAGTTAATGCTTTATTTGTTCTTTCGTCATATATAGTAGTATTTATTTCTGACGGAATCATTGACCTATTGGGTGTATTTTCTACATTGACGATGTGCGAAATGAAGGGTGGGCTTAAATTCAGTAGATCTTTGTTGGATTGACATAATGCTGTTGATATAACATATAATTATTGTCATTTTTAACTTGGGGGTGACTTTTGCAGTAACTTTCATGTTTAGGCATTGATGATAACAACAGCACACTAGCTCTCGATTCTAGAACTTAATATTCTTATCTCGGTGTGCATCAAGATCTCATTTAGGATATTGATATGCAACATTCTCATCTCCCTTCTTTCCTTATGTTTTCTCTAATTGTCTTAACTTATTTGTGTTGGTTTCAAATTACCGTCTTTTCATTTCCTGGATAATTTTAACTCATCAAATCAAATCCTGAAATCCAGTTAATATTTTCATTTTCCTGTCATAAATCTGACTTTTATGGCTTCTCGTTTGCAGTTTGACAAATAATCTTTATTCTTTTCGAGATTACGTTCTTCATTCTGATGGAATTTATGACCATGTGTGTTTACTGATTACATTGTTCTCTTCATTAGTTTTTGCTAACAGCTATGCAAAGCTCAAATGGTATAATATTATACCCTACACCTTAGATATGTCAACTGCACTAAAATCAATTATCAGAAGTCAACAGGTCACAAACCCAAAATGCTAAACCCATCAGAGAATTAATTGGTGGTTCTGATCATCAAAAGGAACAGTGCAGCTCTGTACCTGAAATTATTGACCCTTCTATACATGGGATTCATCTCAAACCGTGTTGCATAAAATCTCCTTTGGTTATTTCCCAGAGAAAGAAAAAGACTACTGCAATAAAATTCCCACTATCAAACGTAAAATCAAGAAGATTTTCGCAATACACAGAAACTAACAAAACAGTTTATCCGAAAGAGTGTAATTTTATGGAGGGTAAAAAAACTAAAAAAATAATATTTCCTGTAACAATCACAACAAAGCAGCAGAAGCAAATAATAAACGTTTTTATGAAATTAAGGGTATGGATTTAATTGCTAAGATGTTTAATTGCCCCCGATTTTTGCTATCCATAATTTGCAAGAAACCAGACCTTTATTGAAAAACATTGTTGTCTTGGGGTCAGGCAATTACAGGTTGAGGGGTTTTGATGGGGTAACTGGCTGTTTAAGATACAAAGTCATTGGACAAAACCAAGCCGTTTCTCTCCTTATACTACATGAAATGTATGGCATCAACCCCGACGACACAAGGTATCGAATTAAGCAAAAATCGAAATTCACAGGAAAACTATTCTTTTTGACTTTTCATAGTAAAACTCCTGAAACTGTGATAAATAAAGAATGTATCCCATTACCCATTTCATTGAAAACTCGTGATCAGGGAGGCTTCTGAATTCCTATGGGAAGACATTTTTGAGTATTCAAAGAATCTTAGGCAATTGGCATGCCCACCACACATCAAGAAACTGTCTTGAGAGATAATGCAGCCACATCTTTTAGTTGCTACGTTTTCAACAGAGTTTTTGAAAAACTAATATCACAAAGAAAGCTCCAGGGTACTACGGTCAGTCCAATCATAGGCGCCCGATTTGGTCTATGGTGTCACGACAGGAAAGATTTTTATAACCATATACTTTTTACTTGTACTAGAACTAAACCGTGTTACAGACCAAAAGGAGCCTGTCCAAATTCTTCATCATTTCAGGGGTTGTATTGAGTACAACCTAATATGTAAAAAACATGAGACAGCTCATGCTGAGGGCATAAAAACATCTTCAACGATAAGGGGTACAATGGCCCTTGAACCTAAATCTGCAAAGTAGATGGTTTTGAGGATTTCAACCACAGGCCACAAAGCAATAAATTCTATACCTATGGTGGTCCTTCAGGAAATATCTCAGTTTTCAGGTAAAAGAAGCTCAAGGATAAGGCTCAAGCAAACTGGAAAGAGGTGCCTTGAAACTGAAAGTAACAATATACATAAAATTCAAATAAACGCAAAGAAAGAGCCATCAACTTTTGATAGATTTAGCAGTGAGGCAGATAATAAAAATAGGGTTTTCACTTTTTATATCTTGAATAACTATTGTTCGAAAAGTGAACTGAAAGAACTCAGGAATGTCTTTTTTTGCATGAAAAATGAGCATCAGACAAAAAGCAGTTCAAGCGAGCTCTATAAAAAATCCCAGCTATAATGGATCTTCCACCAACTAATTTTAAATTTACACAAGTCAATAAGATCAATACATATCTAGATGCACAAAAAAGGTCTTTTTAATTGGTGTAATATGCCATATGTTGATCTAACCTTGGATTTTGGTAGAGCCAGTAATATTTAAAAAAATTTTGGAATCATTTCAAAAGATTTGGAAACGTAATCATTCATCTTGCAGATTTCCATTTTATTAAATAAAACTTTGGCATAATAGGAAACCTAGTTACTAGTTTTCCGATCAGGCAGGTGCCTAGGGGTCTCTTAAAGATGTTTTAGCGTGCTCGTGTTACAAAAGAGCTTGGCTTGTTCATTCGGCTTTTTTTGTGATGATGAAAAGTTTACATTTTGACTTTTGACACCTCTCTTTATAAGATACATGTTAATTGAGTGGGTCTGTTCCAGCAAGCCAAAAATGATCCAGAGTAAAATTTTGAGAATTTCATGGAAAACACAGAGGATCTTATAAAAGACTACCAATCCTTTAAAGAGACTTTGGAAAAACTGTATTTGATGAAATGTCAAGAGAACGACTAAGACTCTCGACTTGTTTTGAAATAATTTCTTTCCTTCTACTTTTCACTTATCAAGCAAAACTATGCGCGACTCAGCTCACATTATGTTGCAATGCTTGAAAATATCGACTGTGTTCTGGCCCTAAAGAGAAGCTAAAGGATCAAGGTACACGCACAAGATCGATATCCTATGAGAACAATAATTGACCAGCAAGAGAAAAAAACGTTCAATTGCGATTGCAAAACTGGTGAAATAATATGTTTAGTTAATTACAGTACATCTATTTTGAAATAGACGGTAAACAGATCCGCAAAAGCTTAAAATATCAACGATATGTTAAATATTTGCAGGAATAAATACACTTGCTGACATTGATCAGGCATTGAGGCCTTCCCAAATACTGTAATTTCAATCTTTCACCAGCAATATTTTTAATACACTGCAAGACAAATACCTCAAATTTTTTGGTGCTGGTTTAGAGATAAGTAATCTTTACGATTTGAGCTCCAGTATTCTCGCTAAAAAAGAAATTTATGAAAATATAACAAGCACCAATCCTTGTACAAGAGTCACTGTTTAAAAGGTTTGTTCAAAAACGGTTGTTTAAAAAAGAAGTTAGAGTTCATGAGCTAATTAAGCGTCAGAGCTTAAAAAATTGTCCTTCACGTAAGATAATATAGGTAACACAATCAAAGTGAGCAGGGATATTTTGGGAACTCTACTGGCCAAACAAGCAAAAACAGCAAGTGTAATATTCTCTGAAAGGGCTCTGAAATACATTTTCTGCGCAGTTTGTCTAAGTTCAGCAAATGATCATGACACTTTGAGAAAATATCAAAAAGCAAGTTGATGGATGTCGTTGTCAAAAACTATACTGTTGTTTTAGCTCAAAGTTAACCACTGAAGGATGTTCTTTCAGTTTATGCCCCTGATCTGATGGATTGTCTGCGACAATTTACCGAAATGTCTAAGGCATTTTAGGAACCAGCATGGACGCTTTTAAAAAGTATACCCACTGGATACAAAAGGGTAGATATAGTTGAAGACGCGTAAAGTGAGAACTCCATTAAAACACCTGAACACTCAAAAAAAAGGAAAACTCCGACCAAATTCTCATTAGCCCCCTTCAGTCAAGGTTACCCAGAGATTTAAATAGCTATTTAAAGAATCAGAAGACCAAAACAAGGAAGACTTTAATAAATAAAAGAAGTACTGATCTTTATGTTTTGAAGAAATCTACTTCTTGAATGAAAATCTTTGCGTTAGAATTTGCCACTATCGTTTCCAGAAAGATCTCCCAACCAGACAGGAGGAAGGTGGCAAAAAAGTTAATTTGCATTGTAAAGACGCTTTGTTTAGATTTCCAAAAAAGTTTGTCAGCTCAGATTCCCTCTTGGGGATTTGATATCAATGTTATTGCAATAAGTAGGTTTATTGAAACTGAAAGATATGATAGTGATTACAGAAGTTGCAAGAATTGCAAACATTTTAAGTGAATTGATATAACATGACTACTAAAGTGGAGGACAGCCTAATTGGGTTCCCCGCATCTACAGGAAATGATGACAAGTCATCATTTTACAGAAAAGGTGAAAGTGCCTTTTAGAAGGTTATTGAAAACAATCCTAGATTTTGTTAGGAGTTTGGGCCTATCCTGCCATCTTTCTGAAAAAGTTACATCTGAACTAGAAAAGCTTGTTTGCTTCCTTCATGGAAGCAAGCAGACGAATGTTGACCATGCTCTGTATAGAATGTTCCAGAAAAAGTGTAATGAGGAAGACAAAATCCTTTTTCTTTCTTTGTTGTGTCCATTTCTGTTGGATTGTTTTACAACTTCATTTATTGAGAGCAAACTATGGTGCAAAATTTTGGAAGTCCTTTGATATAGCAGCAGAACAATTAGCACCTATTGAAAATCATTCCTGGAGTTCTAGCAGTGATGTTAAATGGTTGGAAAAGGAATTTTCAGAGGAGAGAGAAAAACTTTTGCATGAAAATTTGCCTGAAGTTGACAGCTTCGAGGATGTGTTCGGTCGAGATGAAGGAAGTGAGGATGATGAAGATCAGGGTGATTGGCAAGGCTTCAAACAATAACTAATACCATTTGTATCGTTTTCACGTTTTCGTTCATTCTGATTTGAATATTGAAAAATGCCGCTCAGTAAATTATGTATTCCATTTGTCCTAAATTCCTGTTGAAAAGGTAACATTTAAGACATGTGACTTTTGAAATTTTGTTAATTTTTGTAACCTTTAGCGCAGTCAATCTTGTGCTGAACAAGAAAACATCCGTATATGGTAAAAGGTTAGATAAAGTCACCGAACATTCTCTATATTGGAAACATTTGTAATTATTCATTAAATTACTGAGCAGACATGAAAAGGTTTATGACATTTATGAATATCTGCAAGTATCCCCACAACAAGTTAAAATCGTTAAGGTTCTCTGCAATGGCTATCCATGAGGGCTGACTGCAATTAATAGCCCCCACGTTTTTAATCCCATCTATAGATCCCGTTTACCATAGCATTTTGGAACACCTTCATTTTTGACCTGCCTCCCAGTTTTCTACAAAATAATAGAAAATAAGAGACGAAAAGGCCCTTTCCCTTTCAAAGTTGCCAAACCAGGGTTTTTTCTATTGGCTATAAATCAGTAAATATTCCAGGAGAGAAATTTTGTCTTGAAGAGTCAGGTTTAATAAAATGCGTTGGTTATGATCAACAATTTAAATCACGTCAGGGACTTTTCATGCATAGAATTTGGGTATATTATAAAACAACTCCATCCACTGCTTCTGAGAACAAATTAATTTTACTAGAAAAAGGACAAGGCTAAGAATAAAAGGACGGTAAAGTAGTAAAACTCCGTCACTTTCAGTGCAAAGAACGTGTTTAAAAATGGCACTCTTTGAGGAAAACGGCCAGTAGAAAAGGGTCTAACTAACCTAATTTCAATTCGACATGGGCGATAATTTCTCCACAAATCCTTTCAATGTCAATGTAGTGTCCTTGCCGGCTTTTATTTTTTTATGTACTGGTGAGTCACCACACATCAAGGCTAAAAGCCACTGGAGGATGAGGGTTTATTGAAGGACGAGTTGGAAAGTGGACATTCCTCAAGAGGAAAAGCATTATCATAAGGTTTCGTTACTCGTTCCTTAAAGCGGGCTAGAAAAACGTCGCTGAACCCTCCAAGTTGTTTCGAAGCCTTGAAGTGGTCATCTTTTGCATTCCTACAACCTTTTATGCCAGGGGGAAAATGGCATTGCTTGACGAACTTGTAGCACCTCAGAAAGGTGTAAAATTGTATTGTCTGAAGAATGCTTGGGCTTATACGTAGCTATCAGCAGATGCGATAAAGAAGACATTAGCAGGAGCTGTTGCGAATTGGGATAAGTTCAGAGACACAAGTGAAACTTGATTTTGAAGTCACAACCCGCCACATAAATGAAATTGTGGGGTATTGCTTTTCAAATGCAACTTATTTAAGGTAACCTGTTTGAAACACAAGGAAATACAGCACGGTGGAATTTGATTGTGTTATTATCTGAACCCTAAAACTAACTTCATTTCACTGCAAATAAATAGATAAATAATTGTTAAGTGTGTATACAAGATCATTAAACTAAAAGGAGATAAAACTTGATTAAACCGACAAAAATAAGAAGTATAATAACTTACATCACTTTTGTTACAAGATCCAACTGGCCTGGCAACGCCATCACTTAAGTTGTATGCCTTGCTTACCGTAGCAGCCAAGTGAATTACGTCTCCCCAGATTGGAAATTTTGTTTACTTCTAATTTTCATAGAAGAAAATCGTTCTTATTGAATTTTTATCTAAATTTAACCTTAAATAGTAATTTGAATATATCCTAGTTTTCTACTTATACCTTACTAAATACGGTATCTTCATCAAGATCATTTAATAGTCAAAATTTGGAGTTATTGAGTTCACATAGCGACTTATGAGGTACATGTCTTAACATAGGGCGTAATGGCGTCAAAAATACGCTTTCGTTGGCCTGCGCAGATGTTTTTTTGTCACCTCTTTAATAAAACGCAGTTAAAGTTTTCATTACTATTGATAAAACAAAGTACTGAAGGAAATACTGAGCACCAGGAAAGGCTAGAAGAGGATGAAAATGTTAAAAAGTCATTGGTTAATTCTCAAAAATCTGACTGTAAAGGAAAGAAGAGTACTTCTTGCTCACTGGATCTTTAACAAGTACAAGATGTTGAGATTTAGACTATAATATCTCCTGATACAGATGGTTAAGAAAACCTGGCTATTAACTCAATGCGGATGAATATCATAATCAAGCCTTCATAGATTACTTCTCCATCAACCTTTGCTACTTCTCTCAACTCCTGTTGTTGTGTCACTAAAAGTTCTCATCATGAAATGACTAAGCATTAAACGGGTAACTACCATCATTACACGGGTTAGATGAGAGAGATGATATAGAGATTAAAGAACTAGAAGTCCATAATGAAAACAATCGTGATTTACCTTATAATAAATACAACACATTTTTGATTTTGATTTAGTAGACACACGATGGACTATTTTTTATGGCTATTGGTTTCCTTTGTAGATGGTAGCAAAGAAGAAGTGTCGTCAGCATTCAGTCGATTATTTGAAATTTGGGTTCATTCTATCAACTCCAAATAAACATCAGCTGATGTATTTGTTATGAAAAAGTGTGTTTACAAAGGAGATTATGAAGGCTTCAAGACTGAGTAAACATTTGAAAAATAAATACGGAGAAAAGGGCAACGAGGATGTGAGCTTTTTCAGAAAATTAAAGGAATAATATGTGAAGCTAACGACGGTTACATTAATTTTACAAAAGACAACAAAGGAAAGCGACAAAGGACTTCTTGTTTCATACAACCTACCTCTGATAATCGCAAAATGTGTCAAACCAGATACCATTGGTTCTACCTGCAGTTAAGGAAGTAACCATAACAGTAATAGAGAGTGACGCTAAAGGAATCTTGACATTAATCCCTCTCACCAACAATTTCGTGTCTCTTAGAACAGACGAGATGGCTAATGATATCGAGTCAAAGCTGTGTGATGATCTAAAGAACAGCGAACTTGCCATTCAGTTGGATGAGTCTCCCCCTACGAGATAGCGAGGTCTTCTAATGGCATATGTGCCCTACATGAGAGGTAATTCTCTTGTAGAGGAACATTTACTCACCCAATTTCTAACCACTGACACAAAGGAAGTACCTATTATTGAAGTATTAAAGGGATTCATCCCTTTGACCAATTTCATTGCATGTACTGCTGATGGTGTTCCAGGAACAATCAGTAGACGGCATGGTTTTATAATCCATCTAAAAAACGAACCACTTAGAATGTTTGCTATTCACCGTGTTGTATATCGTCAGCGTCTGCTTGCTAAAAAACTGAGTGAGCACCTGAACTCACTACATAATGTGTTCAAGGCTGTGAATACAATCAGATCTCATCCTTGTAATGATAGTCTATTTCGCTAGCTCTGCCAGGAGAATAATAAAACTTTTGAACAGCTTTTCCTCCAAACTGAGATTTGCTGGCTTTCCGAAAGTAACTGTTTATAGCGTTTTCACACACTCTTTGATATCGTAATTGAACTTCTAGGAAAGCTGGACAAATCACTATGCAAGGCTGTCATGTCATCAAAACATAATATGGCCCATCTGTATGATTTCTTTGATAAAATAAATCAAATGAATCAAAAGCTTCAAGATCAAGACATCAACCTGATTAAAGCAACATAAATCATCTTTTCTTTCGTCGGTAAAGGGGCACTATTTAAACAAAATATTGCCCAGCAATCCTGCACCAGTTTCTTTGTCTACAGAAATTGGACAACCAACTCAACCATTCAGATTAAAATATCTACCTGCGCACAACATGGAGTCATAGCAAACACGTTGGTGCCTTCTAAGCATTTGGATAAACTTGTTGTCCCAGAATGGACGATGGAAATATTCCACTTGTATATGACCACACTACACAGATCGTTTCAAAAGGAAATTAATAAGGTGCAAAAAGGACAGATTTTCTAGATCTACAAAGGCATTTTTTATCACAAATTATGAGAACAGACAAAATTGTTTCTGCTGGCCTTTTCAATGTCGTATTTGTTCAAATAACTCTTCAGTGCTTTGCTCCATATTTTGAGTAAGCAGAAGAATCGATTGGACATAAGAGGAGAGGAGATCTCAGGCTCCTTTTCAATTTTGAGCAAGATATTAGTGCCTTAATCAAGTTTCACAAGGTAAAAGGTGCACACTGAACGTTAATGAGAATGCATACTAAGCAGCATTGTTATTCTATATGCGTTTGTGATTAATGGTGACTATTTCAATGCCGAATATTATCGATTCAGTATTTTCTAATTCTGTTAACATCTACGGTAAATTATATCACGTGTAATATAACAGAATACGTGAAATGTATATTGGAGTATGTATTTCTTTTAACCAATTAATGGCTTTGCTTGTTCGACAAAAGACAACTATAAATTTTCAATTGAAATCACAAAAACACCTATTTCTAATTTTTAGATGAAATGCAGTTCTTAATCAAACATCGATTGGTTTCATGGAATTGCCTTGTTTTCTTTTGGGGGCTGAGGGTTCTCAAAATTTTCCATTTTTAAAAGGGGGAGGTAGCTAGAAAAAGGTTGGGAATCACTGGCTTAAATAAATAGCTTATCAGGCAAGAAGTTTGTGATTTGAGCCTCAGCCACGTCTCTGAAAGTGCTGCACCCAATTCCTTTCTCCTTTAGTGACTTAAATGACTTACTACCTGTGTGCATGTTTTGGGAGGACAGTAAATAAAAAAAGATTTTTGAAAAGTTAAAAGAAAAACATCAAATACTCAAATACTTAACGCAGCCCTTTATCGTGAAATGACTTGCAGCTCTGTTTAAGGTGAAAGAAGTAAGAACCCCCCCCCCCCAAAACTAATAGTTATCAGCTCACCTGATTTAAATGCTTCTTGAATAGTCAATTTTGTTATACCCGCAACAAATTTATATCACAACTATGAATCAAGGTACTTGTGGAAAGTAAAGGGTCCTGAAATAAAACGTCCTTCAGAAGTCCAAATAAAAAGATCCTTTACAGACCTACTAGCAATGGCAAAACATTCAATTTCAGTTTCATTCATTTGCTTTTCTATTTGGAATTATCGTCCTATTTAATCAAATCAATCATCATAAAATTAATAGTTCATAGTTGAGCTGCCGTGACTCGCCGTGACGCGTGCTTTAATCTGTTCCAAGACAGTCGATACACATTTTCAAAACTCGTCACTTTTAATTTTATTACGTAGACAAGAGTTTGGCCTTTCTTATTTCCTTTTTTTCGTAAAGTGACAATAGCAGAAAGTACATTTTCAAAAGCTACTCCTAAGAACGTGGCTGTGGAATAACATTTTTCTTGCTAAGCGAGGAAAAGAGTTTTCATTACAATTGATTTTCTCTTGTACCCAGTCATTCTTTCTTTTCTTCACGGTTTTCCTCAGCAGTTGTCAATAAATTTAAAGTCTGAATGTTTTGATTTGTTTCTTATTATTAATTTTAACTACCCAGTACAAGTGGCAAGAAATTTATTATAGTCTATCCTAAGATAACTTGAGAAAGAAGCAAGTTTTGGGCATGGAACTAGTTACCCTATCCTTGAATAAAACTACCTCAGAACTACAAGGACAGCGGGACGTAGTCATTCTGGTCTACTACCGAGGACTGAGTGAAGGTGTAGAGCTCCATGAAATTTATATCAGAAAGCCACTTCAAAGAGAATTCCTGAAATATCCACCAATGTAAAAATGACGAGAGCAAACCANAATTCCTGAAATATCTACCAATGTAAAAATGACGAGAGCAAACCAAATCTGTGAGGAAGTCTGCCTGATGAACAACCATAGCTTTTCCGCCAAAGACACACAAAAAAAATCGAAACTGAGAATGTAAGAACTATGTTTGAGGGTAGGAAATTTTCGCAAGTAGTAAAAGAACTGAAAAGATAGCAGCTGGAAATCTAAGGCGTAAGTAAAACAAGATGGACGGAACAAGACGCTGTACAACCAATAGTGTCACAGTACTGTACTCTGACCCAGAAGCTGAACACATGAGAGGTGTTGCAATTCATTTTGAACTAAAGAATGTCAAAGGTCGCATAGGTTGGGAACCAATTTTTAACAGAATTGTAACAGCCAGGTTAGAAAACGGGGACATAAATATACCTGTTGTACAAGTATATGGACCTACAGAAGAGCTTCGGTGGATGAAAAGGAAGATCCTTCTAGTCTACTTCAAGACTTTACAGAATAATGTCCGTCACATGACGTCAAAATAGTCATCAGCGATCAAAATGCAAAAATATGGGTCAACCGCACAAAAGTGGAAAACAAAGTTAGACTCTTTGGAAGTGCAGCAATTACAAACAACAACGGAAAACGACTCAGTGGATTCTGCAACATCAACGAGTTGTACGTAGCCAATTCCTTCTTTAAGCACAAGTTCATACACAAGTTCACCTAGACGTCAACAAGTTACAGTGCTGAGACTGAAGTCGATTTCATCTGCATCTGCAGAAAGTGGGGATAATTTCTGATGGACGTCCGAGGCGTCATAGATCCAAATGTCTTCTCAGACCATCATTTGCTGATGGGAAAAGTAATTCTTAAACTGAAAAAACTTGGTAATATAAAATAAAAAGATATTTGCTGTTGAGCAGTTGACTAGTCCGGAGTATCTGAGAGATTTTAGGCATGCGTTGCAGACAGATTTACTCTGCTCCAGAGAGACCAAGACATGGAAGGGAAGTGAGAACAATTATGGGATACGTTAAAAGAACACGCAAAAGAGGTAATAGGCTTCAGAAGAGGAAGACCCAAGACATATGTTGAAACCTTGGATCCCATTGAGAAACGCCTCGAAATCAAAGCAAAAAGACACCAATCGAGAACTATACTTCAAAAGGTACCTTCCAGACGGACCCCAAAGAAGTTGACAAAAGTGTCAACGCAAAAGGCAGGAAAGACAAGCAAACCTAGGTTGGAAGGAAGAACAAAGAAGTTCAAGAAGAAGCTCAATGGAATGATAATTGTGCTCTCTGCAAGATCTTGAAAGAATTGACAGGTAGACATGGCTCGACCATCACTTTGTAAAAGGATAAAAATGGACATCTCTTGTTGATGAAAGACGAGCAAAATACTAGATGGGCAGAACATTTTCAAGAAGTACTCAACCAACTGAAACTAAAAACGCCATGCGACTGGAAAAACATTCCAGAAGTACAAGTCTTACAAATAAATATGGTACTATTAAACAGAGAGGAAGTAAAAGAAGCAGTGAAAACCATAAAAAGTAGCAAGGCTCTAGGAATTGGAACCATCAGGGGAGAAATATTAAAATACGGTGGAGAAGCCATTATTATAGAACTAGCAGCTCTTTTCAACCAGATTTGGCAAGAGTAACCTGTCTCTGCAGAATGGAGTCAATGTCTCACGGTGACACCTCCGAAGAAGGTAACCTCAGAGATTGAAACAATTTGAGAAGCATTACATTTTTTTCAGTGACGCACAAAATGATCCTTTATGGAGCTAGCTCCCAGAGAGGAGAGGTTAGGAGAGTTTTAGACATGACTTTGTTTTGAAGTAAATCCCTTCTCTAATTGATGCAATGGGGTGCTTTTTCATAGTAGTTATGAAATCTTCTAATAGTGTAAATACATGTACATTAACCTGCATTATTTTTCTTTGGCTGGTGTAATATCTAATGATGAGCTATTAAAGACTACACTGTGTTTGTATCTTCATTGAAGTATCTAATAATCCTCAGCAGTTTACGAGGACATATAGTCTTAGGAAGAGTCTTCAACAGGGCACTCCTGCTGACAAGATTCAAAGCCTTCTTTGGGTTTAGAAAAGCTACAAAGAGTAGATTTCTTTCTTTCTTTTATTTCTCCTCAAATATGTTTGGGGAAGAAGTCTATGTCAACACTGAACCTGTTTGTTTGGAATGTGCCCTGCGCCTCGGAGCAGCCTCTCTCTGCAAGTACCAGAAGCATCTCCAGTGCAACTCGAGCATTTATTTAATAGTTATTTCGAAATATGAAAAAGAACACGAGATTTAAATTTTAGTTCCAGTGAAAGTACAGTTCGAACTCTATGAAAATCTCTGTCCTTGGAACACTGCAGAATGAAAACTTCTCAGTAGTTAATTTAAATAATATGCGAAGAAAGGATTTTGAAAAATTTTAAGTGCATGACTGAAAATTTGTGTTTTCGTCTCATAATGCTATGGAAGCAAATTTTGTTTCCGCAGCAAATTTCTGTATCGAGTTTAATCTGATATTTTGTCGGAAAGACAGTCCTCTGATTTTCTTCTGATCTTTTACTTAAAGAAATCTCTATTTATCATGTCTCAAGAAAAAAATCTATTTATTCTTTTCCATGAACGCTGGTACGCTACGAAGCATAGTTTCAAAGCTCAAAAACCATTAGTTAAATGAAACAACTCAGCGGCATTCTTGTAGGTTAGTCGAGACATTCTCATAAATTTGTATGTCGTCTCGACCTTGACTGAAATTGACATGAAGAATTCACATTTATGAAAATATCTAATCTTCCATGGTGATCCGCAATATGAGAGATATGAGAATTTGTCGAAAGCATTTCAGTTAGTCACCGAGCTTATAATACCACCTATTAAAATTAACAATTTAGTCAGTTAACAGATCCTAACACTTCAATCGGTTTTAACACCAATTTAATATAATAGTTTTATGCTTTCCTTTTGTTGGATAACCCTAACATCTTTCAAAAGAAGAACCGTAGCCTTATATGTAATACCAAAATAAAGGAGGTGATAAGAGACCTGGTTGTTGCCAACTTCTATTTGATGACCTTGCATGGTGTAAAAAAGCATCTACATATAGACAGATCTCATTACACTAATCTGTCATTTCTTAATTACCCTTCGCAAGCCATTTTGTGGAAAGCCTCAGCGTATTTTCTTTCTTAATAAGGACCCGACCAAGACATACTTTTCCATCGTTGTAAGTGAAAAACTCTTTGGAATTAGAATGTAAGGCACACACACAGACAAACACAAATACATGTACACACACATATACATATATATATATAAATATATATATACTATTTTTTAATGTATAACATCTTGTATTTAACCAGTATATTAGGCAACTTTTAATAGCTTATGTATTTAAAAGCTACACAGTACAGGAGAAAAAATATCTTCAACTTTGATTCTGAATTGTCTTCCTTTATAGACATTTCTCGATAAGATTGGTATGGAAAGAAATTTCCACTGAAGTTGTACTTCTTGCTTTCATTTGAACTCAGACCAATCAATTTCTCTAAAAATAAAGAAATATACATACATACGTACGTATAAGTAATATGAATCACTAATGTTTTTAGATGAATAAGTAAAGCAATATTTTAACTTACTTTCCTTAAAGAAAGTCTATATAGTAATATCATCCTATAACTAAGTAATATAATTTGAAGCTAGCACTTCCTCTCCAATGTACTCCTACAACACGTAAGAGAAGATCGATTTTACCAAAGTTCTTACTGAAGAGAAGCTTAAACACTACATGTCCAGAAAAACATTTTTAAGTGTCTGTAAAAGAAATAGCTAAACTAAATAATTGTTATGGCCTAGAAACACAAACGTAACTTGATCTGTAGCCCACTAAAAATTAAATATGTGTTGTTAGTTCATAGATTATTAGTTTTTCACTTGAAGTTCAACTGAAACTTTTCTCACTACTTAATTTTGTAGTCTATAAGTATGTATTTCAGAATATCTGGTAATTATAAATTGCTTGAATTCGTGATACATTATACTTTGTAATTAAGCGTTAATTTTTAGTTCACACAAAGTCACAGAATACATAGGTTTTTTTAATTAAAGTAGACACACTGATAAAATGCACATTAGATTTCATTTGCAGAGTTTCACATGTGTTTATTGAAAGCAATAAGTTCAAGTTAAAATATTATCTAACTGCAAAGTTAAGCTTCTGTCTAACTTGAAAATGTAAATCTTCCGGTGATTACACTGCGTCTTTAAACGCAACACCACAATTATGAGCTTTGACCAGCAGTTAATACATTTAAGTCTTCACCGAGAAACACTTCATTATAAACTAGTAGTTTTCACCACATTCAGCAGTAAAGTCTATCACTTGTACAATTTCCGTTATGTTCTCAATTACCTGACCATTAGGAAAGTAGAGTGATAAAGGTTTCCTCCTCAGAACCCTTTTATTGATTAGGTAAGTATATCTTTCCTTTGATTAAACTAATCTCACCAAGAAGTAATTATAAAATATTTTAGATATGATTTAAATATTTTTATCCAACGTTTAAAAATCTCAGTCATTTTAATATAATTTAAAGCTATATTTCAAACAACTTAAAAATAAATTTTACTTACTATGTTTCAAAATTTTGAAGATCATTAGATATTCAAATAAGAGCTGTTGAAATTTTAGGAAGTTGTAATATATATCAAATAATAATAAATTAGTAAGAAATAACTACATTAAATCACTTTGGAACTTATTTCTACAGAACCTTAATATTTAACATCTGCACCTCATAGTTTTATTCTGTTTCACAGCTATGTGTATTTGCAGCGAAAGTATTAGTAATGCTAACACAAATCACTTTCTTACAGGTAGAAAAACTGTACATACACATAAGCATATATCTTTATTATAAATATAATTTTATTTCTTTCTGTCTTTCACTTTCGATCTATTAGTTTATCTGGCTCTTCATCCATTTAATTTCTTACCATTAAGAGGTAAACAAGTGTTTAAATAGTAATCAAAAGAGGATCAAAACTTTTAAAAATTACTTCAGTAGTATATTTCTTATTTGAACATTTGTTGAATCTAATACAAAATGAGGATGTATTGAAAAATTATGATAAAATGCTTTGATTGTAATTTATTAGTCGGATTCATGTTTATTTTCCGTTAAATTAAATATTATCATAACTTGTGCGAGCTTTTCCTATTGTCCAAATATCCGCTTCATAAAACAATTTGATGTGTTTGTTTAATTGAACATTGAGAAATGAAAAATTTCCAGAATTTCAAGCACTGTTCGAAAAGGAGTTCCATTGTTTTCTTTTGTCTTGAAACTCTCTTCAGGCCCGGTGATAGAAGTTGGTCAGAGATTTCTTATCTAATATAAAGCGTGGAACATAGCTCTCTTTTTTCTCTTGCTGGCCTTCCTTCATATTGACATTTTCGATTTTTGCATTGTTAATGTCCTGTATAATATATATCAACAAAAGATGATTGTAGAAAAGTTGTTTAATATGTTACCGAATTGTTAAAAAGTCACCGAGCAGTAAAATAATGTTCTTTACTTAATGTAGAATTTTGTTTTCTTAGTCAAAACTAAGTTTTTTCAAGTTTGTTTACAATCTTAACAATTTGTTTTGACTAAGTTAACAAACATTTTTATTTTTAGATCAGAGAAAAAAATTTGAAGCTCATGACTTGTTGTTTGCAAAAGCCCAAAGTTTTACCGTTTGAGTGAACACAAAAACCTTATTTGTGAATTTAGCGTAGAAAAGGACTTGCAAAGGAAAATAAGTAGTAACTTTTATGTTAAAGCAAACTTTATTTGAAACAGTATGGCTTTGTTAGAGATTGAGTGGCCAATAAACCCGAGACCTATTACTAATTTATACAATTGGTGTTTCATAAGCATTCACCTGGTCACATCTTAGACATATTTCGATGATCTTAAAGACAATAAAGTTGACATTGTCAGTGCGCAGAAACCCGAAACTCCAAAAGTAAAATATAATTGATCATTATTTAATGATTTTGTAAGGCACTGAAAATGGCATTGCTCGGTACCTTCACTAAAAATCGCCGCTTCTAATAAGTTAGACATCAAAGTACCCATCTCTGGAGAAAATATTGTCATCTTGTATAACGAATGGTCGAAAAATAATTTTTGGAAAATCTGCAGGGTACCAGAGCTTATCGTAAGAAATGATGGAAACATGCATCCAGCAAAGTGTCAAGTCCCAAGTTTCAGGGGAATTCCATTCCAAGTACATCATCGGGGCATCTCATTCCATTAGCAGTTCAGGTTAGTAAATGTATTTCAGTAAATCAGCCTGAAAGTAATGCAGCTGAAGGGTTTCAAAACTGTCGAGTTAGATAACATGGAAAGGAATTTATCTGATAACAAACACAACGCAAGAAGAAATACTGCCGGTATCGGTGAATTAAAAAGAAGAGATAACTAGTAATAAATTTTTTGCATCATGATTTTTCAATGGCTAAGAATTGTACAAGGCACAAAGCCATTACTTGTATGTAAGAATGAAGGTGAGGCGGAAAATGGATGGGATGAATAATCAAGCCAAGATATGAGCTAATCTAAGGTAAAAGCTAGACTCATTGAAAGATTAACTACAACGAGAGGCAACAACAGTGAAAACATAAATCTGTTAAGAGAAACAGACTACAAGAGATGCAACAAAATGAGCTGATGATACTTAATAGTACCTATAGAAAAGACTAAGCCAAGCCATATTTTGTGGATGAGATAAAGAATATTGAATAAATATTGGAGAATGACATTAACAGAAACCACTCATCTTCTTCCCCAATCTTTGACAGACTGAAGGTTAGAACTCAAATCTTCCTCAAGGTCGATTTGTTCTTGCTGGGTCGGCCTATAGCCAATGCAGATTACAAGGTAGTATCATTAGCATAGATGTTGCGAACTGAAGCGAATTACCAGGAAGGCCATTGCTATAAAGAAGGAAGAATGATGGATCTAAAATAAATCCTTGAATAATGGTACCATTGAAGGAATACTCATCAAATGAAGTTCCATGTAATGCTAATTTTTTAAACTGTGATTGATTGGGCTTGTTTCAAACCTAGTAAATAAAACGGGGCATTTTATTAGAATCTTTAAGTCCACTCTTTTGTTTTGCATATTTTGTATTTTGGCGTAACCACGTCTTGGTACATAGTTAGAGTCTCATCATATAGATAGTTATATTAATCAAGTAAGCGAGTCGTAAAGGAGTGCCGTAGGTATATTCGTGGTTGCAATCATTCACAGTGAGTTAAGGCATGCCTCGAGGAATAGGACATGGAATGAAAGAAAATTTTTAGCAATATGTATTTGTTCATATTAAATAGATAGGATCCACCTACCTATCAGTTTCTGACTAGAGAATATAAATAAATTAACATACTGCTATGCTTTAAGGGTAAGAGACGAGAAACACCTGTTAAACACCCATAACAGTAATTCAATGGAATTTTTCAATTCTTCGTAAATTTGAATAATAGAAAGACAAAAAGAATTATGCAAACAATCGGATTACATTTTGAAAATTACAAAGACAGAATTGAAAAAGAACACACAAGGAAAATTAGACTCGTTAATTTGACTGTAACCAACTTGCCAATTCAAGAAAGGAACAGTTGTAATAAAAACAAAATTTTTAATTGATACCAACATCAAAGAGAGGAAACAAAATTTGTAATAAATCTAATCCCAAAGCACCAAGACTTCTTATTCTGCTGGCAGATATGCTTGTCAAATATAGAAATTTTGGAAAGGTGAACATTAATTGGACTGCACAGAATTTATGCTTAAAACATAGTTTGGTAAAGATTCCTTTGCAGAAAGATAAGATAACGACAATACAAGGAAAAATGAGGATTGTTCATCTAAACAAAAACCTGCAGACACTACCTGGGTTAAATAGTGCATTTGTTATTATGAAGGTGACTATAAGAATAATGTCACTAGGCAAAGAACAATACTAAGAGAGAAAGACAGAAAGACTACACATCCAGATCACATCAAAAATGTATTTTCTGCTTCCACTACAGTTCTTTACTATAGCTTTGCACGAAAACTAGGATATTTTATTTCGTGATCTATTTTTCCCAATACATTTGCAATATTTGGGTACACTTCCAGGCCAGGAAAATAATCACTGATTTAAATGGTTGATATGCTCATGGATATGCTAAAATTGTTGATTAAGTCAGGAGAAATTAGTTTTGACCAGGGTACTGTTGCCTTGTAGTATGTTAGTTTGGAAGGTGCATCTGTGAAAATTTTAAAACAAGTGAAATTATTGGAAGTGCATATGACCCAAAAAATTAAGTTCTAAAAGTCCTCTATTACAATTTAGAAAATTCCTGTGTTCGCGTTTTAGTGTCAGGAAATCAGATATATACATTAAAGATTTGAACCGTATCCATCAAAAAGAAGCTCATGTTGAGCCCAATGCATCTAGCTAAGAATGATTTTTATTGATATTTAACTTCATGAAATACTGTTACAAAAATCTGAAGCAACACAAACCCAAATATTTAATTATCTTTTAAATGCATATTGTTAAAATATACTATTTGGTTATGTTTTTACTTTTAAAAAAATGTTATATTAGGGCCATCTACATCCTGCACGTGAAAAAGAACACAATGATCAGTGTTCCGGGCATTGTAAAGTATTTAACTGACGTTTAACAAAAATTAAGAATGTGTATTTTCCCAGGCAGAAAACGAAGTATTCTACAAAACAATGCTTCAAATTTCTTGAATATAATAAAATATTGAAACCATTATTTCATACACATATGTTCCCTACGTATATATGTGTGTATGTATGTATGTAACAATTGTCACCTGAAAAGAAAAATTATTTACAATTTTACACTAAAAATAGATAAAATACAAAGTAAATTGGTGGAAAATGTATAGATATTTAAATACACCCCCAATTTCATAGGCAGGGATAGCATAAAAAGGTTATGTTGACCTTATTTCCATGATAATCCCGTAAGAGGCGGTTACAATAAAAAAAAGGGATTAATACGCACTATTGGATATAGAAGAATATAGTGAGACCAAATCATGAATATGAGAGAGATTGTGTGGTCTTAGTAGAATTCAAATACATCATTTTCTTCTCTCTGTTAAGTTTGGAAAAAGCTGCCTTTTATTTTGTATTTGAAGAAATTGGTAATGGTTGTTTATTTTAAATCGGAAGATAACCTACTCTATAATTTAGGTCCTAAGTCAGACAAGCGTTTTTGTTCTGCATTAGTTGAAGATTCAATTTAAACTTAGACCTTGATGTTGTTCGGCTCTGATCAATTGGATGAAATATTTCATCAGTATAAGCTGGAGCACTTCCTTTAAAAAATTTCATTTTGCGTACACACGGATATTAATCTGTTCTGTTCTTTGCGGCGGAGCCAAATTATAGCTTTAAATCCTGGAGCTTCAACGTGTGCTGTGTTTTTTACGTTTAGATAATAGCCAATGCATCTATTTTTGGCAGACTGGACTTTCTTTAGACATACTGTTTTTCAACAATGGAAACCAAGAGGTGCATGCGTCATTTAAGTGTATGCGTGTGCGAGTGTGTGTGTGTGTGTGAGGCGAGGAGGGAGTAGGTGGAATTAGAAATAAGAAATCTTTGTTTTCTATAGGAAAATAGAAATAGAAAGTTTAGATTTACACTTATATTTTGCTTGCCATTTATTTTCCAAAGATATTTTCATGCAAAAACACATCTAAGTTATTTGACTGTTCAGTGCTGTTTAATTTTTATTTCTGATGGTAAACTTTTTTCAGTTTTTGCATTTTTTTGGCAAAAAAGAATGGATTTAGTCTGTTTTCTCCAAAATGAAATCTTTTTGAATGGCATGATAATAGTTAAAAGATACAAATTTTTTAAACATATACTGTGTGATAATATCATTCATAGCTTTAAATGTGTATTTTTGTTAAGGGATTTAGTTCATATTTCCCAGTCCTATTAAAAACACCCCGCGAGTGCGCTCCAACATAGAGTGGTACTCGTCCTAATTCAGAATGTTTAATAACGATGTCCTTCCACTAATATTGTACTTTTAAATTCACCCCTTTTCACTGAAACTTTAGGTGCAAGTGTCTTCTACAAGTTATATGCTGTTAGCTAGATAAGTTTCTTTGAACGTCTTTTCGACAAAGAACCTTTTCCTAAAACGTCTCTATAAGAAAAAAAACCGACCTACTTTTGTAAATCCCAGGTTCTTGGATAAGTACAAATTTACATCCTTCTCCAGCAAATTTGTGAACAAAAATACCACCTTTTATATAGGACGACCCTTGGATAACAACACTACTGGAAAAATCCCTAAAAAAGTTGACAAGAACGATTTAGTTAAGTTATAGTGTAAGGTAGTGTTAGTCTAGGCCTGAAAACTCTGAATATTATTTGTTAACAGTAATCAAGAGTCTTGTTTTCTTGTCCACAATGGAAACAGGTATTTACTTTATCTCTCATCATCATCACCCACTCGACCAGTGGTGAAACAGGGTAGAGTACACAGTATGCTACTAAATGTGTTATTTTTAGCCTACTTGTATAGAAGTCACAGAAAAAGCAGTCATACTAGGGTGAGAGATGGCTTATGACTACCATAGCTATTATTTAATGGTATGTCATAATGCCAGCAGCAATAATATTTTATTAGTCTAGGCTTAGACGGCTATTATATGAGATAGATTACTTTCTGTCAAACACCCTCTTATGACGGTCTAAGGTTTATGACTCAAGATCAACCTTTTGTTTGCACAATTTAGTATTGTTTGTTGCAATAAAAGTGTGTTGTTTAAGAGATCATAAAATCAAGTCAAAACAGGGCATATAAATACCTTTCCTATAGTATCAGTTTTGTTTTTTCCTTATATTTTGCAAGTTCTGGCTAGTTTTAGAGGATCAATACTTCCAATAACAACAACAATGCCTGCAAGTGGTTTATTACTAAATAATTCCTCGATTTATTCAATTAAAGAATCAAAGTTATTTCCCTGGTTTTTTAAAAAATAAAACACTTTCTTTCAATTCAACAATATTGCTAATGATGAACTCTGTATACAAGGAAATGTAAAAGGACAAAAACTTCTGAAAATCTATTTTCAGCATAATTTCATTTTCTTCTCTAACGTAAACTATGGCTCTACTTCCCTAAAATTAACTTTATTCAATGTAGATTTGTAACCAAACACCAAAAGAATCCCTTCAAGCTTTTAAATAAAATGAATATATTTTTATGATAGTCTTTCTTTCTCGTTCCTCCTTGTACAGTACTTAATTTGTTTTTCTCACTTTTATCTTTGAGTAGTACTGCTTTGAATAGGATCTTTAGGAGACTTGTTAAGGCAAAATGTCTGTGACCACAAGAATAAAAATGATTTGAACTGTTATTGACACAATTTAGTCCTAATTTTGGTAAGTTATATTTGGTTCAACTGGTTAGTTATTTTCTTTCACTTTTAATTCTTGAATATATGGGTATATTTTCTGTACAGGACTTTTCTTTTTTTTTCTTTAACGTTATTTTACCCCTGCAACTGGGGCTTAGACGGGACTTATGTTTTTAGCAGTGAGAAATTTCTTGGTCGGATGCCATTCCCGACAACAACCAATGTCTTTTTCTTTTGTTAAATTTCAAATTTCTTTTCGCCTGCTCGGGGAATCGAACCCAGAACCTTTTAGTTGCCGTGCAACTGCACTAACCATTAAGCCACGGCTCCTCTATTTTCTGTAAAGGGTAAGACTACATTTAAAAGTCAAAGTCAGACTTTGCATGACCATCTAACAAAAGCAGCTTAAAAAGATTGTCCTTTGCGTGTTTCCTTTAATTTCCTTTAAAATATCGATCTCGATTAACAAATAATTTATAGAGAGATTACATTCGTAATAGTAGGAAAGGAGGAGGACAGTAAAAGCTGAAATTGCCAGAGAAAGACCAACTTCTAATGTCACGAAAAATACGGCTTAACTGACGTAATTTATGATTGTAATCTATCGGCGGTAAAGTGCCCGGCAAAGTTTTTATAGGACTAACAGGAGGAAAATGGAAAACCAGGTACAACAATCACGCTTAGTCCTTAAATACTAAAAAAATGCAAAGGGAGCCACATTGGCTGTTTACGTCTGGGAATTAAAAGGAAAGCAAAAAGAACCATCTTTAGAGTGTTCATTTGTGCCACCATATTGTAATGTAAGGAAACAATGCTTACTCTGTTTGGAAAAAAGCTTTATCTAATTACATATTGTAATCGAAACGAACTTTTAGACAAAAGGATGAGCTAGTTTCGAACAGTCGTTATGAAGAAAAATTTATTTTAAAGAGTTATTATAGTGTAGACTGGACCCATGGGAGTTGTAAAATGTCAAGTTTGATTTTGGAGTTGAATATATAAGTAAAAGAAAAATTTTTAATGTAAGAACATATTATACATAAAGACCTCTTATTGCAGTAAAAATGTTGTAGACTTCTTTAATAACAGGTCACATGCTCTACTGAAACTTCTCTGAATGAAATAAAAAGCTTTTACTATTAAATGCGAATCAAAGCATTTGATTATTTTTTACGACAGTTCAAGTACAGCAGGGTATTTGACGTCCAGTGTTTATTTAGTTTGTGTGAATGGGTAGATGTTGTATTGTGATTGGGATGTTGCTGTTGCTTCAGCATGAAATAAAAAAGACATAGGATGAAGACAAAGTTTGTGGTAAGTCTGAATGATTCATCGATCCATTTTTCTGAGGAAGGGGTAACTTGTGCTGCTGTGGCATTATCTTTAATTTAGGTAGGTCTTATTCTCGTTAATATAAACGCTTTTGGTCCTTACAATGATTTCTGCTGATTTGGGCTGGGGTAAAATCTCTGTGGCAGCAAGCTAATTTTGGAAGGCAAATTGTAACAGTATCTGGACCAAATTTCACGTGGTCGTTCAGGAATGAAATAAGAACATTGTTTCTCAATGAAGTGTTTTAGACTGTAAAATGTTATAATATTTCTGATAATATCGTCACTAAAATGTGGACCCACGCTTTCCAAATTTATACCAACATAGTATGTCACAATAGCATTTAAAAAGTCCGTAAACGTTTTAAGGACTGGTGCCGACCAGAAAGAGAAGATGTCAGAAATAGTGATGATATTGGGTTTAAAAGAAACTGAGGGTTCACAAGTTCTGAGATCTGTTCTGAGGAACAAAGAAAGCAAACTGAACTCATTTAGGTAACCTCTGTACAGTATGAACTCTGCGTTTGTTATTTGAGGTTACTCTATTGTTATATTTCATGATGTGTTCTAGTTTGATTTTGTTCATTATTTCGTTTATTTTCTTTGGCCAAATATCTCTTTATATATTTTTATTTTCGTGGTTATTGGGATAAAAGCTAACAAGGCTCAATTTTAAAGCGTTCGTGTTAATTTAGTCACACGTATACATTTTAACAAGATGTTAGCGTTAAATTATGATCGCTTTAATTTGAACCGCTTTAAATACTACACCCTATTAAGTTTTAGTAATAACCTAATGGAAAGTAGTAGTTTGAACAACACATAGTTTTAATGGTATATTCAAATAATGCATAAAGCTGCATCTATTTTACTGTTTGACAAGTTGAGCACACACGAGAAGCTATGCTTTTAATTTTAGGATAGTAATCTTTTTTATTACCTTGTTACTAAATGTTACTGTATCAGAGTTGTAACTTAAAAGCGCGTGAGAGAATTCATCTTTTGGTACGTATGTAAGTCCTTTTTATGTGTATACCATGCCAAAAAACCAAAAACTTATCGTCTTTTAAAATTCTCCTAAATTCTACTTGTTCTTCTTTATTCTGGAAGTTAATTGGTGTTCTCATTTTTCCAAATAAATCTTGCTTTGAGTGGTATAGCTCGGGTGAAACAAAGTCGCGGTTTTGGACCCTGCCTCTGATGGCTGGCCTAAGAGGACCCAACGATCCAGTCTCTCTTTATATGTAAAGAATCAACAGATAAACAACGTGCTATTTAGCATTATAATTTTAGTAACATGGTTAGCTTTGCCATCAATATTACAACACTGCTTGTGGAAATTAATAAAAGAGGCTAAAAAATATCTTTACTTGGACAAGGTAGCTGTCTGTCCACCCTAACTGAGTGCAGGTTAGAATTCGTTTTGACCTTTGTTTTCTCATTGGAGACATTAAAACGAGAGCCTTGTTACCTGGGAATAGTAGAATACTGATATAGGGTATGTGCACTCTATCTCTCTATACCAAATGTTTATTCATATCATTAAACCATTTGTCCTTTTGTTAATTTACATTAAATTGTTGAAAAATGTCAAACAGTTAGAGGCTAATCGGTCGGAGCATAATCGGTCATAGCCCAAATGAAAACAATTTTGAGAGGATAGAATGAAAACTATTCTTTCAAGTGAAAAGGTGTCGAATGGCAGTGAATCAGACGATAATTACTTGTAGATAGCGAAACCAACAGCATCTAACTACTGAAACATAAACCATTGGTCATACCCGTAAAGCCACAATGGTCGTTAAAAGTTCACGCAGTATTGGTTATTAATTGGCATTCTTTAGCACCGATGCAACAATTGAAATAACAACACAAATTCATTCAATAACATTGTACTGGTTTTTATTTATCTAGGAAAAACATCTAAGTATTGAAATTGGATTCAAAAGTTAAATCCTTGAAAATTTGAGACCCGTTTGTTAGCAGACTTTTGTTATTTCATAAGACATCAGTAAGCTTTCTCGCATGGCAACTGATCTGTTTATGAGGTTTAGTTACTGAAATGCCACAAATGGGAAGCGAAGAAAAATAAAGTCCTAGAAAAGGGCATAAATTGTTTAAATATGATTGAAACGTTTAATGTGGAATAAATCCATTAAAGAAATTATAGAAAATGATGCCAAAAATCAACCACAGAGAAAAATTTTGAGAAATATAATACGGTCTTGTTTGAAAAAAAATCGTTACCATGTAATGGTTTGTGACAGTGCTCTTCCAAGAGAACACAACCTTACTATTATATTTACTTATCAAAATTGCAACTAATTGTTTCAGGAAATTCTTTTAAAAATTCCTGCACAATTTGTTGGTAACCATATTTTTCCAAATGAGCAACCCTAACTTTGATCATAGTTATATCCAACGGAAACAAGCATGTTGTCAGATTCAGAGAAGGAAATATACACGACTTTTATTATTTAACATCAGTAAAATAACTCGTGCTTTCAGTGTATTTTTAACGCAGGGATGTCCTTGTCTTAAAATGGACTTTTAAAATTAAATAGAAATAGAACCAAAAGTTTATCTAGGTTTACAAACCCGTGCACTACCCTAAATGCCATGAAATCATCAGCATTATCTTTGTTTGGTCGCAATATTTGAGCTACATTACCCAGTACAACAGTAAGGTTTTCCACACAGGTCATAAGAAAAAAGATGATTTAAGATGTCAATCCCCTCTACTTCGTAATGAAACAGTAATAATCTATTTTCGAACTAGATTGAACAATGGAGTACAGAAAGTAGCCCTGACAACTATCGCAGGGGCGAATACAGGGTACGTCATGTTAGTTAAGTCGACTTACATCTTTTTAGCAACAAATAGTAGTTGGGTGGGTAGTCAATGGAACACTGAAACTTTCTTCGTTCTCGTGCAAGCTTCCATTCGTCGTGTTACAAATCATCACACAGGTTCATCCTCATATCGTACAATCGCCGAATTTACTTTCTTTTCCACCCTGAAGAATTCGCCCAGCAGGCGCCCAGCAAGCGTAACTTCTGACAGTGAAGAACTTCCAAAGTGCTCTTGAATTGGTAACTGGGGGTATGGTATTCCATTTTTATTTATTTTTGGCTGGTTTTAGATACTGACGTACTTTTGAAACAACCCCCGCGTAGCAAAGTACGTCAAGTACGTCATTTGTACGTCTTTTGACGAACCAAGGCGGGGGTAATTTTGCCAATATATATTTTGCTTTTACAAATCAAGTACTGCATCAGATTCACTTTTGGCTTTTTTTTGTAGCCCCCATATTGTTGTTGAAAAAAAAAGATGAAACGGATTGCTCCACATTTCGTGATTAGTCTTTTTGGTAGAAAGATGACGTGCATGCGACACAGTGTAAAAATGGATCTTGGAGCTGCAAAGTCGTTTTTAGAAAAAAAGTTCTGTTGCAGGATTACACGCGATCAAAAAAAAAGATATTAGAAAAAGTAAACTTGCCTAGAGTGTTAACTGCTCAAAGTTTGAGCAGTTAACACCTTTGCAGACAGTGGCCTAGTCATGCTGATAGGCCTTGTTATTAGGCGAAACATTAACTTTTTTTGTGCGTCACTGATGTAAACCAGGCTTTTTTAAAGTGCATTTTAAAGAAAATTGTAAGTTTTTAAAAGTTTTATAAATCATTTTATGACTCAGAAAATGACTTTAAAATGGCCCACATAGCATTTTTAGCCAATCTAGAAATCAAAATTTTCCCCATTTTTTAGTCAAATATTGCAACTAATATCTTTAAAATCCTGTATCTGCCCCTGTATCGCTTCTGAAAATCCAGGATTTAATTTAACTTTTCGTCAAAAATAAATGATAATGAATCCTTCATATCAGTATTTTAGAGCTATATAACAAATGTGTCTTACAACTACTATTGAAAAAAATAATGAAAGAAGGGAAATATCCATAGGTGAGAACAAATAGGCATTACCCAAGATTCGAACTTGAAGTTCGAATGCCATTTAAATACAGAAGAGACGACGAAAGTACAATAATCACTGTAATTTCAACGCTCTTATTTAGATGTGACTATAAAGAAGCTGACTCATTTATAGTGTACGTGTCCAACATCAAACCCCATTTTTGCTGAATGCTTAATGGAAACAAGGAGACTGTATGGAGGTATGCTCTGCCAAATGTCTCTACTATTAACTGTATGAATAGATTTTCGAAAATGTTTAATTTTCCACAGAGTAAAGGTAATATTAATTGGGGCATGGTTTCTTAAAATTCTCATTTTGAACACATAGTTTTTTAAAGAAAAGCCTAACTTTACACTTGGTGCCTCCACCCACAATGGAAAGACCACTAGCCAGTTAAAAATACATCAAACTGATTTACAGTAGACGGTCAAGTATTCATATACTTGTAAGGACGTCATACTGTATTTTCTTTCTTCTTGCTTTATTTCCTACTTACTAATCCAATGGCAACTTTTCGTCTCCATTCCAGTTATCTTGCGAATTTTAAGTTTTTAATAGAAAAAGGTCTACCCCAATAGCTCTGTGTAGTTAGAAATACGCTTAGATTGCATTAACACCACCTTTATTGCCTTTACAGCAACACTTGTTCTTAAGACATGTTTTGAGGTTATAAATTTCTTCGTGGTTTCTTATCCAAAGGACTGTTTTTGGCCTAAAGATAGTTGATAGCTCATTCTGAGTAGTACGTTGCTTAGGCCACCAAATACCTTTTTTCTGCTATCGGTTTGTTTTGGTTCAAACTGTTCAATATTCATACTCGACAAATTTCTATACTTGAAATCAGTAACAACTTCATAATTTTTCTCATTAAAATCAGTTTACATTTTAGTGATGCAAGGAGAATCGTTTGCCTACACTTCGCACAAATGAGCTCATTATCATATATATCATATATAATTTGACCAAAGCGTCTGAAGTTTGCAATAGAAAGTGACTGCCGTAATGAAATTTGTCTTGCCAAATCCTTTTCTATTTTATTTGAGGTGTCAAAACTCCGCGTGGCGTATACTAAATTGTTCAAATGTTTAATCTGATCTTAATATCTACATCCTGGTAAATAAACTGTTGTTAGTTAAAATGTCTTGATTAATTAACAATGAAATTTCTCTTTTTCTATGTTTGCATTCTTTAATTGTTANACTAACATCGATAATAATATTAGACAAATTAGTTTTCCCATTAAAATCAGTTTACATTTTAGTGATGCAAGGAGAATCGTTTGCCTACACTTCGCACAAATGAGCTCATTATCATATATATCATATATAATTTGACCAAAGCGTCTGAAGTTTGCAATAGAAAGTGACTGCCGTAATGAAATTTGTCTTGCCAAATCCTTTTCTATTTTATTTGAGGTGTCAAAACTCCGCGTGGCGTATACTAAATTGTTCAAATGTTTAATCTGATCTTAATATCTACATCCTGGTAAATAAACTGTTGTTAGTTAAAATGTCTTGATTAATTAACAATGAAATTTCTCTTTTACTATGTTTGCATTCTTTAATTGTTAACATAAATGTTTATGGTGAGAAGACTTGGATGTTTCATTCCATAGGTTCATGTTGTTTAATCCATGGAAAGAATAAAAAACGTCAGCATCGAGCAAGCTGACGTTTTTAAGTAGTTATAGAAGTAAGTGTTGATAGTTAAGCTGAATTAAAAAAACTTCATTTGAACATTGTAAAAAAAAGACCCATTGTAAATTGAAAGGTGTTCTTTCTTAACTAGAAAGTTTCAACTCGCCTTTTTATTTTCATTAAAAAACAAAGATGGCAATATTTGAACCTTTCCAATACCTTGCATCGAATTTCTAGTTATTTGGAGCTCGCGAGAGGAAAAGAAAGGGATTTTGTTATATGATCCTGATTAAAAGATCTTATTTTCTGTTTCTATTTAAATAGGTATTAATAAATCAATTAATAAATTTGTTATTAGTTGGCAACAATAGGTTCGCTTAATTTTTTAAATTAATGAATGATTAGAGTACATCTTCTATATGTCAAATTAGTCAATATTTAAACATAAAGAGAATAAAGTAATTTATGTGATCAGAGTGTTCATTTCATGAGTCTTATTTTACTTTCTTGTTGCCAGAGGTCAGGGAATATTTTTGAACAGCAGCCATCCATTGTTAGGAAAGCATATGGGTTTTTTTTAAAATGTTGTTATGTGACATAATTTTCTAACTGATCAGTATGGACAAGCAGTGTGCCAGAGTTGCATTTTAGCAAATTTCAGGATTTTTCATCTTATGTAATCCCTTGTTAGTATCAAAATGCAAGGAATGTTAAACGACAAGTTATAATATATTTTTCAATTCATATTATTCATCTTAAGTTATCAAGGTCAGCCAAGTCTAATTGTTTACACACTAAGACAAACAGAGAAAAGCTAAACTTAGCAACACCTACGGGAACAAAAAGTGAATAATAAAATGAGATACTTGTATTCCAGAGGCTACTAAAAATCCTAAAACAAGAAGAGAAAGAACATGAAAGAGGAAATAATTCTGGTTTTGTTTAAGGATGTAGAACTTCGATCTAGTTCTAAATTCTTTTGGAATATGGATATCTCAAATTAGATTTCAAATGGAAATGAGTTCAATGCAAACAGAAATACGTCTTCTTCTAGGTAACTCTGTAGGAATTATGATCCTTCTAAAAACCTGTAACAATGTTTCCTTAACATCTACAAATATCGGCTGGTTGGTTGTTTGGATGCCTGTCAATAGAGACACAAATAAATTTACTTGAGAGGGCAGAAAAAACGACTTAATTTCTGGTTATACTTTATATACGATGAGCAACTGTGGGCCTCTATCTGATCAGATTGCAAAACAGCTATGGACGATGCTCCACCACTCTTCAAGTGGGTATAATATTTGAGTTGAGAAATCTGCGAAATTTGCTATAGTTGGTAGTAATATCTAGCGGACAGAGTATTGAAAACAATGTGCATACCTTGAGGCACTACTCAAACTTACTCTTGTAAGTTAGTCTTGGTCTGCTCCACACAAAAACTATCTGAATCAGTCAAAAACGGTTACCCAAGACGGAAAATAGCCGTACTATTGCAAATGAAAGGTCTGACAGGTTTCAGCTCATGTCTGTGACCACTGTGACATAGGCAGAGTTTACACCTTAACCGAGAAATATCTCGATTTTTTTGAGTGGCATATTCTAAGAAGTAATTATACTCAAACTGCAAATGAGCTGTTGCTTGGAAAAAGACTTTAAGAACATATCTTAGTTTTTTGCATTCACTTTTCTCTTCAAACTCAACACAATAAAACACTTTATAAAAAAAAATTATAGTATCTGTCTTTTTTGTTATCTATTTCATATACTTTATTTATTTTCTATCTTTAATGGTTAATTTAACGATTACGGAATTATACCATGACTTCAATTGGTGTATCCTAGAAGCTAACATAGTCTGTAATTCATAGTAATTTGTATGTATAATAAAAAGAACAAGAATACAAATTATCTTTATTAATATATTACGACTTAGGGGTGTCATAGAATGTCAGCTACCTTTTCTGGAGCATATTATTAGAAAGAAGCACGTCGATGATAAAAAGTACTGGAGGTCTAGCAAGAAAGTGCTTTACAGAAAAGCAAACTTACTTTATTGATCTGGGTTTATGACTGGAAATATAACTAACTTATTGGTATAGGATACAGGGAACAGAGGGGGACTCAAAAACCGTAATTCATATCGGACCAAATATGACATGCCTATCAAAATTAATAATCGTGTTTATGTGAATATTAGTGTGTGTTAGTGTGTGTGTGGATGAGTAAGAGAGCGAGAGAGAATGAGAAAGGGAGAAAGAGAGAGAAAAAGAGAGAGAGAGAGAGAGAAAAGATAGAAAGACATAGAGAGAGAAAGACAGAGAGAAAGAGAGAGAAAGACAGACAGAGAGAGAGAGAGAGAGAGAGAGAGAGAGAGAGAGAGAGAGAGAGAGAGAGAGAGAGAGAGAGAGAGAGAGAGAGAGAGAAAGAAAGAGAGAAAACATAGAGAGAGGAAGGGAGAGAAAGAGAGAGAGAGAGAGAGAGAGAGAGAGACAGACATACAGAGAGAGACAGAGAGAGAGAGAGAGAGACACAGAG
>RDPX01000311.1:254591-346879 GCA_003991215.1 Morbakka virulenta
GTTCATCAGTGCAGCACAGAGTTTCTGAGACATAACTCTCAGGCCATGTTGCCGGAGCAAGCACAGCTTAAGAAGTTATTGTGGGATCCTGTCAGAGTGCTCAAACTACGCATGCGCAGTATATATATATATATATATATATATATATATATATATATATATAGTGAGCGTCTCCAATTTTCGACACTTAGTGTTTTTTAGTGGTTTGAGCATCCTGACCCATCATTGTCTTAATGGCAATTAGTGGGGTTTTTGTAGGAATACAAATATTCAGATGTTCCAAGATGCAAGGATGAGCGGACAAGCAGCGAAAAGTGTCAGCAGACTGAAATATACATATAAATAAATGTATATAAAAATATATATACAGATGTACATGGTTATATACTAAAAATACTATATATACTATATATAATTATAAGCTACTACCATGACATTAATTTTTTCCGTTTCCATCCTATTCTAACTCAATAACTCTTCACAAAAATGGAGTGCTTTGTACAAAACTTGTCAGCTTATATAAAATCTCCATATGTAAATACACAGAAAAGCCTTACGATATTGCCTGAACCAAAACGAAATGAAACTTTCCCAAAACTTGGAAAGATTCCACCATTAATTACTACATCGTTAGGAGGATAGCAACCTGAACTCCACCTCACAGAAAAAGGGCAACAAGATGTGCGCTATGAGTTTAGGAAAATACTATTGTGATAAAAGCCAACACATAAAAACTAGTCTACAAAAGTACCGAATTAATATCAAAGCAAATTATTATACGACTTTTTTCTTCTATAAAAACTCTAAGTAAAGTATAGAGCACTTTGCAGGCTTTAACATGTTATATTATACATGGCTCTTTACGCTTTCAGTTGTCCCTAAATTACATTTCTACGTCATTGGAACCGGACACACTTCCCAGATTGCTACTTTTTTGTGCTAAATTTGGTCTAGTCATCAGGATACCAACTTACATTCCAAAGGTTGCCAAGTAAACTCGTTTTGTTATCAAAAGGACAGCAATTACTTTAGATTAGAAGAGACAGTTTTTGAGAACATGAGAACGACGTCTATCCCTTCTAAAGGCTTCAATTGAGTCCTCTGTTTTGACCTCAATGAAAGAGTGTTAACTTTGTAGACTATCGTTCTTTTCCCGCGATGTCATGACAGCACATTAGCGAATCATGAACGTTACCCAAGTAATAACTTTGTGATTAAATTTCCAAAAGGAAGCCGATTGGAAATTACTCACACGCCGCTTCAGATGCGATTTGTAATTGATGAGCTGAGATCCCTGGATACAGAATTTGGTACAATAACGGTTTGTTCAAAAGAAGACCTTCACATATTCTTTGATTAACATATTATCTCTGGTCTAGTTCTTTTGAACGTCATTAGACATAGGCTTGTTATAAGATACTTTGTGGAGAGGCTTTCGACAATACTTAGTGCTAATTCCTTTTACAGAAATCACTTGGTCAATGTAAAGGCAATGGCTTTGAAGGCCAGTTTTCAGTCACAGAATATATATTTTTTCGTAAGATAGCAACAGAAACTTCCTGTAATTAATCCTGAAATCAATTTAGATTGTAGCCTCAACTGAACAATTAACTCACAGAAACAGGCTTTCTTGAATTGTTGATCTGTCCTAAGAAATCTTAAGATGTGTTTGAAAACACAATCCTCACAAAAGAAATTGAACACCTCATGAAGTAAGGAAGTAGTTGAAAGGGCCTATTTCATGTTAAAGGTTAAAAAAATGTTGTTATTTTCCTTAACTGTACTCAAAACAGTATTATAAGTTACATGTGCAAATTGTAGTTATGCACATGTGATTAAATCGCGTAATTTAATTCAGCTCAGAAGTAATCAGTTTCCAGTGAAAACAAAAATTTCATCACAAGCACAGACGTGTTACTAAATTACGAGGAAAGAACAGTTATTTTACCGTTAAGACATTTACTAATAGTGTCAGTGTAACAAAAATAATGTCAGGAAATCCTTAAATATTTGAATACCATGGGTTAGGCAATAGAATAACTTTACTATGTAATGGGCAAGAAAAGCATAATGATGGAGTAATTTCTGTGCTTTGTCCTTATGTCTTTGTGGATAAGATTAAAGACTCCTCTTCGTGAGAGATCAAAGGGCATTTTTTACTTTGCTATATAGATACAGGGATCAAGCAGGAACAGGCATTGCTTACACTACCTAACAATCATATCTCTTTTGACAACACAAATTATTGTTATCCAATTGATTTGTCATTCTTACTGAAGAAAATTCGCTTTTAAATTCCAACTGGGCTACTTGTTTTACTCATTACTTAACAAGAAAAAACGAACTTTGAAGGCTATTTGTAAAGATTTATATTCTTATATGCTAATGATACTGACAAATGTTTATCTTTTGGGTGGATAGAAAGATTGGATATATATATATATATTTCCATATAAAATATATATATTTCCATATAAANAAAGGGCATTTTTTACTTTGCTATATACAGGGATCAAGCAGGAACAGGCATTGCTTACACTACCTAACAATCATATCTCTTTTGACAACACAAATTATTGTTATCCAATTGATTTGTCATTCTTACTGAAGAAAATTCGCTTTTAAATTCCAACTGGGCTACTTGTTTTACTCATTACTTAACAAGAAAAAACGAACTTTGAAGGCTATTTGTAAAGATTTATATTCTTATATGCTAATGATACTGACAAATGTTTATCTTTTGGGTGGATAGAAAGATTGGATATATATATATATATATATATATATATATATATATTTCCATATAAAATTTTTCTGCAACAAATTACGGTGTGTTACCCAACTCCTAAAAATCAAGAAGCGTATGAAGAACTAAAAGTTATCTTACACTGTCGGATAGCGTTAGGATTATTTGAATTTGATCAGTTTCTTGGTCAGATTTCTGATAGCAGCACAAATGGAATTTTCAGTAAATCATTAGTGGTTGTAACATTTCTAAGATGTGTAAAACTTCAGAAATAGTACTTATTTCATATTTGTTGAATAAAAGTACTAAAATGTAATTCCAGAAAAATGATAATTATACTTCCAACCAGCTAGACCACCCGAGCTATCGACACTACGCTCTTAATCAGATCATTTTCCAAACAATTTCCCTTTACATTCTTTCATCATTACAAATTCTCTCCATCTCTGGTATTTTTTAATTTGAAAAGTGAAGATCATGTGTGTACCACACTGGGTTTAAATTAATCAAACAAAGCCTCAACATCTGGTGTATCGGTGCTATAGTCTTAACCAGATAATTTTGCAAACATTTTTTTTGCTTATTATATTTACTATTATTATACTCTTTCTAATATTATCATAATATTATTTTCATAAGTTTAAAATTAAATGAAAATTTTCCTACTTCTTCAGCTGTGTTTGGCAAGATAGTTGAATTAAATTGTTCAAGTTTTCTCAATGTATTCTTTTTTATTGTAATTTTTTTGTAATTACCACTAAAGCTTTAGTCATTTCCAAGCCTTATTTGGAAAGAAGAAAAATTTGCACCAGGGTGATAAACCTACATACCACATCCATCACACGTCTTTCATACATGAGATTAAGAGGTTATCTCTTGCGTAATAACTACTGACGGAGAATTTTATTTTGGTACGTCATGTAGATTCTTATTCGCGTATAATTTTTACTCTTTATTATTATTTGGCCTTCTTCCAAGAGAGAGTATGTAGTTTGGACTCATAAATCAAATTCTCACTGAAAGGTGTCGGACCTCGACTTCCGGTACCCTTAAATAAGCCTTTAAAGCATCTTAAATATTTCCAAAATGCAATTTAAAGAGCATATATCATCATCATAATCATCATCATCATCATCCTGTGCCGAGCCGATAGGCGTTGGCGATCATGCTCCTCCACATATTTCTGTCTCCAGTAGCTTGAATGGTCTTACTATTCTTGTGTGTTCCTATCCATGATGTAAGATCATCCAGCATCTTCCTTCGTTGTCGCCCTGAGCACCTTTTCCTGTTGATCCTTCCAGTTGTCACCAAGTTTTCCAGCCCTCCTCGTCTCATCACATGACCAAGGAATGTTCCCTGCCTTTCCGTATGTTTCTGATGAGTGTTATTTGAGTTTTTGCCTCCTTTATGACTTCAATGTTTGTTTTCTTTGCTCTCCATGGGATTCTCAACATTCTACGAAGAAACCAAATTACTGTTGTTTCCAGTTTCTTTCTGATGTTGGCTGAACTTAGATACTTACGATACCCAAAATCTCTTTCAAACAAACACAATAAAATCAAAACACAATTATTTATCAAGAAAAGAAAAATGTTAAAAAATCTCTGTTTATTGAAAACTAATGATTTATTTTCTTGACACAATATGAATCTGCTTGTTCAAGACACTAGCAATAGAAAATGCATACAAAGGAAAATGCTTGGATAAGTAATACATAAAGCTTACATAATGAGCCAATAATGGAATCATATATCATTTTGAAATGTTAAAGCCTCTCGTAGTACTTTTCATCACCATAGGATATAATTTACAGCGATAAAGCTTGCTCTAAACAGCACCTGTAAACTCTCTAAAGACAGAAAATCTACAGTGCCATTTTCTTACACGACGATTAACATTGACAGTAAAATCCAAGTAATCAATTTTTGTTTTGTTTAAAAACACGTGTACTAATAAATACCATTTAATTCATGATTTTGATCATGATCTTATTCGTCTTCCCATTGAAAATGATCATTTCGGAATGATATTTCTGACCTGGTTAATGGAAAGAAGCATACAAGTGACTGTAGAATTAGGAAAAGAGGAAAAGTTGATTTGTAACAATTGGCCAGAAATCGGGAAGAAAAAATAATATCAGCAAAGAAAACAATGCTTGAAAAAAAAAGGAATTGATTTAAGAACGTTTATGTGCGTTGTGATATAGACAACAATCTCTCCGAAGTGTTACCTTGCTATTATTTTAATACCTTTCCAGTTAGGAATATTTGCATGATTTCCTACAAGCAGTAACCCTTTGGTGTTACCAAAATAAACCTGGACAGCTGTTTGAACTGTTTCTTTATATTTGTAACCTTCCAACTCAGGTTGTTTTAGGATAGTTATCCTTAACCGTTACTAGTTGGTCCAAATTTAGGACATTTTTGTCATCAATTTTTTTAATAACACAATAGTGTGGCTTTCTGGTGCCTTCTGGAAACTGTGGCCAGTTGGTCACTGCAGAACGTTCTGCTTTCTTGAATACTGAATCATAAATATATAATATCTTGAATTGTTTCATTAAAATGTGACTATCAACAGCCGTTGCTTTTTATCGAAAGACTTTTGACTATTTACCTGTCGTGTCTTATAATATAAACCAGTCGTTTCAATTTTTTCATACCACGACCTCTACCCCGCAACACAATATAAATAATCGCCCACTTTACTATGTTTCGTTTAAAGATACAAAAGGATACCATATTTTTACCGAGCAAATACAAGTAGAAAAGAAAACCTTATTCAAGCTTATACAAGTTTTTATTTATTTCTCCTTCAAAACCTGTTAAACTATTTTCCTCTCACAGGTCACAAGTTTATCTAACAACGTGATTTTTTGCTATTCATTTCTGCTTCCATCTCCGTTGGGCTTTTTTAATCTGATACATCAGTTGTTTTTCAAAACGCTGTTAATTTGCCGTAGACGTACGTTCCCACTGAACATCAGAACAATGTTTTGTGACTGACTGGTTGTCCTGAATATTAGGAGATTTTTCTGACTGACGAAACCTCCAAGACAAGGAATCAAGGCCAGGACAAGTCCCATTCAAACCGCGACGTATGGTAAGTCTAATAATTTGTAATTTTCTGCTTAAAAACAGCACTACAATATAGTTAATTTTTTACTTGCATTACAGAAGTATTATTGTAGCAAGTTCTGTTAAATAACTTAATTTATTGTCTGTTTTGGCCTCGTGACCAGGGGTGACCCCCCTTAACTGCGGTGAAACTATGATAACCGTGTGGTTAAATATTATCTAATTTGCAACATATATAATGGAACTGATTCACGCAGGAACAAATCAAGTATTTTAAAAAATAAATTAAAAAAGAGTGTCACATCGCAACAACAATACAGAAGTATGCAAAGTAGCCTCAGTAAGATGGCTGTTTCTGTATCTTAGTGACTAGTTTGTCATATATGGCAATGTAGTTGACAAAACACCCTTTAGGTCTGATTCCACTCCTAATTTGTTTCTGACTCTGGTCTTTCTTCCAAACAACGTGGAAAAGTCAGCCTCATACAAATAGGTTGGTGGAAAGGACAGCTCCAGAGTGAATGGCTATAATTGTAACTTTGGGTTACGGAGAAGCTATTGCGGACCAAAATTGTTGTAAGGCTCTACTTTCAAAATCTTTTGTTTTGAATTCATTTTTAGGGCTTATTAGCCCCTACTGGGTGTCATCATCATCAAAAGAATTGAAAATAACTAGGATTGCTATCAGATTCCCATTTTTACCTAATACGAAGGCGTTCCCCTTCCTTCGTCTTATCGTACTCTTTCATATGAAATCAGCGACCAGTTAATGCCAATCGTTTCTGGTTTCCATTCTCTTAACTAGTTCCAACGTTGATTTCCCAATCCATTCTGCAATCCTCTCGAGAAATGTGTTCATCTGCCTTCCTCTTGCTTCTTTTCCTTCCCGGTAAGTGTTAAATTATCTATTCCATTTTTTCTAATGCAGTGCTCATGTAACTGCAACTGTTGTTTCTTTATTATTTTCCTCAACTTTTATTCACTACTTGCTTTAAGTAAAACCTCTTCATTCGCTGTGTGACTTGGCCAACTCATTCTCAATACTCTCGGTAGGAACCACATTTCTGCTGCATAATTCTCTTTTTCATTTCTTATGTACATTCCATATCTTTATATATAGTCCATATTTAGAACCAGCAACATAAAATTCTAGTATCCATTGTGTCTGGCATAGTGATCTCTGAAATGCACAGGATTGTTTTTATATTTTTAATTGTGTCTTTGACCATTGAACTTCTTCGTTCACTCTTCCTGTCCCACCTACTATTTCTCGTTAAGTCAGGAAAATACTTGCTTTGCGGTTGAAAGTTGTTTATAATCTGCGATTTGACTTTACATCAAGCAACATACCTGCCTTTACTTCGAGAAACCCACTGAAATAAGAAGAACTTAAGTTTAATCAAATACCATTAAGTGTCCCAGAATTCTAATTTCGCCTGTTATGCTGATAGTACTTTGATGAAATCTATGATGATCCTGCCTCTTTTTGCAAAGATTGAATAGGACTGCCTAAATCTCAACAAGATAGTATTTCATCAAATTGTAAAAATTTTAAAAGCTCTTTCTTCTTTTCCTGTACAAAAAGATTTCTCGTGCTCTATCGGTACTTCAAAGACTGGCTTAACCACAGTATCCTTCGACAGCAGTCTCACCTCGGTGTTGTACAGGAGAGTTTAGTGATCTCCATCCACCTGTTTACAACCCCCTCTCAATTTACTTGTGCCGAGTGCACTGGGTTATACAGTATTTACTAACTTGATCAGTTGCTTATGCATCTTTATTAACTCTGGCGACAATGCTTTAGACGAGAAAGCATTACTGTGTATCATACAATGTTCAGCAATTGTATGTATCTTCTTGATTTTGGCAATCGTATATGACACTTTGAATGACACTTTAACAGTGGCTCGAATTATTTTCTGAAATACTCCAAAGCTATCTGCTGGTAGTCTAAGACAGTCCCTCTCACTCAAAAATTGGCCAATCTTCCTTTTCAGTCAGAATAATTTTGGAGTCAGATGGGAAGAAGGTTTCTTCAAACGAGGAAAAATTTCTAAACTCAAGAAAAGTAGAGTATAAAATTTGTAATTTTTGGTAACACAAGGCACTCACACAAACGTTCCCGCAACTAGGTTACTAGACCTAGCAAATCTTACTTTTTCTGTCACCATCCTTTCATTTAACATCCAAAATATTTTGTAGCAAAGGTTCTCGTTTTATAAAAATAAGGATGCATAGGAATTTGACCAACTGTGCTGCTAACTTGTCTTAATGCTTTGCACTTTTTTAGTATTCATTTTCTGGAGATAAAGAGCGTTTAACACTAGTACCTGCCTGTTGTTCATGCAAAGATTATGATCTCCAAAAATAAAATGAGATTACTAACAACTTTGTTGTACCATGGAAGGAAGATTGGAGTGATGTGACGAACTTTCTCAGTAACTGGCAAAGCACAGTGTAAAGCTCAAAAGACAAAGCAGTAAGCAGTATTGCAGCATATACCTTCACATTTTAACCTATCAGATTACTACCACCCTTGTATATCTGACTACAGTATTTCAAAACACGAGGATACAATAAAATTAATGCAACTTTAAAGGAAACTTTGTTGATTTTATGCATTATGAAAATAACTTTTTACATAAATATTTGTTTCATGGTATAGCCAGACAAAACATCACTTATTTTTATTGCAATGTTGGTATTTTAGTTTAATATTCCAAGATATCCACACTTTAGACTGACACTGGTAACCATACTTCCGAATTTTATTTCTTTTATTTAATGAATTTAAGTTGATAATAACTATTACATGTTCTACAGCCTTTTTCTACTGCACAACAGACTAAAAACTCGTTCCGACGCTTCAGAATTATTTTAAAGCACAGTTGTAATGCCTATACGATTTGTTAGCACTCAAGTGTTTTTATGACATCAAGAGCCTTGTTAAAAATTTCTGTCCTTAAAAATATCCTTACTGAGTAATGGCTTTGGTTACTGGGCAAATTTTTTGTACTAATTGTCTGAAAAAATGGAAAAAAACAACCAAAATCATGAAAAGACATCCGATTTTTGCCACTCATCGTCTACTAGAATTTGACTCATTAAAGAAAGGGATGATTTTGAGTGCCTCTAGTGTTGAATGGTGTTCACAAAAGAGAACATTCTTGTATGTAAGAAAGTGGTCTGGAAGGCATCAAATCAATTAGGAAATATCTGGTGCTTCTATCCTTTAAAGAACTTGAGTAAATATGAAGACTAGTGAAAAATCCACTCGACGAAGCTGACTTATCTATCATTAAAAGTTTTAGCTATGATGAGGTTCTTTGAAAAAGCTCTTCTGCTAATAACATATGCCAAAGACTTAATGAAACTTGACTGTATTTTTTTCTCTGGATATTCTCAAGGTTAAAAAATGCATTAAATAATCAAATCTTTATTAGGTTATTGTTCGATAGACCGTCAACACTTCACATAGCTTCTCATTTAATTCTGAAGAAAATTTAAAAAATTATGAACGATCAGACCTCTAAACAGATATTATTCCTACACTTAACTTGTATAAAAAATCATTGTTTAAAAGTATGACCAAAATAATATCGTAGTATTTATTTACTCTAGTTTTAGGGTAGGTTTATAAAAACGAAGACAGCATGCACCTCAATTGTTGTTAAAAATGAAATGAGATGAGAAAATATTTATTTGTACGCCACATTTGTCTTATCTCATCCAATTAAAAGAAAACAATATTGCTTTAAAATATTCTGTTATTGTATCATCTATTCACTGTTGTCAAAACAGTAGGAGTTGGATGATAACGATTATAACGATATGGTGCAATGGGCGTTTGGTCAAGGATTAAACTAATACTACAAAAGATGTTATGAGAGGATTAAATTTATTAATGACGTAAAATGAGCAAAACACAAGTGTATTTCAAAGATCTAGTTCATAGAGGAAACCAGTAAGTTTTGGTAGGCAGAAAAGGCTTAACCAAAACACATCGTCAATTTTTACATATTTATCAAAGTCATCTTTTTTTTTTAAGAAAATACACTCAAACATGATGTTTGTATAAAGATTTCACTGTCTAATCATGTCCTTCTCTTAATCATCCAAGCTTGTTAGTGATCTTGTATCATACCTTTGTGAAAATCTAAATCCCATCGATAACTACTCAATAACTAGTACAGAAACAAGAAAAAACCCTATAAAACCATTTGAGAAGTGTTTGGAAAAAGTGGAAAAAAAGCGAACTAAAAAAATAAAGTTAATGCATTTGCCAAAAAGCACGATACAGGTCACAGAGCATTAAGATAATTAATGATGATGGGATTTCCATCTTTTACTTGAAATGCATATATTTACAGCAGTTAAAGATGGAAACCACATGCTTCCTTTGATCATAAATATAATGAAAGGTTTAGTCTTACATATGATTAAAAATAACAGAATATTTTCAGGGCATTTCACATTTTCAGCCCTAATATATTGGAGGTATTTGCTTGCTATAAGCGATAAGAACCTGTTTTTAATGTTTTCTGAGTGCTGCATGAGAAGAAAGGGCAATAATAAAAATTCTGACGCTATTTAACTAGACGGAAGACGATATCCGTTTTATTTTGAGACTGATATCAAAGAGATAGGAGTATTTGATATAAATATCAAAGTTATTTTAAAAGCAAAGAAAGTAAAACCATAGGTACAGATAATACGTAACTCATGAATAGTAGGATCAAGCAAACACTTCTCATTTACTACCAGCTGAAAAAGTGGAATTGGGTTTCTTTTGTCTCTATTATGATTATTGAAATACTTTATAGCTTAGCCATGCAAAATAAAATTTGAAACATCAAAGTATTAAGCATAAAACCCTACAAATCTTTGCCGCTCAATTTGTGTAGAAGATAAATGCCTTAGATAAAGACATGTACAGGTACAGTGAGAAAGCCATAAGAAGTGGTGCAGGGATTACTGACTGGTTCCAAGTCAGTGTTGGGCTCCATCAGGGATCAGACTTAAGCTCCTTCCTATTTGCTATGGTTATGAACCGATTCACGGATGAAGCCCCTGAGAGAAGCACCATGGACAATGCTGTTTGGCGACGTCATTGTGTTGTGTAGTAAGAAAGACAAAAAGTGAAGCTGAAGAAGAACTAGAAAAATGGAGAGATGCCCCGCAGAAAAGGGAAATGAAAGTAAGCAGAGCAAAAACAAATACCTGGTCTTGAATGGAAGAGAGGATGGTAAGTCAAGGATGCAAGGATCAGATGTAACGAGGACAGAAGACTTCAAATACATAGAATTAACAGTACAGTGCGATGGGGAATGCGACATAGAAGTTAAGAAGAGAATACAAGCAGGTTGGTGTGGATGGAGGAAGGTAACAGGCTTACTATGTGACAGAAAGCTACCACCAAAAGTAAAGGGAAAAATATATAAGACGGTAGTGCGGCCAGCTTTACTGTATGATCTTGAGTCAGTAGCGACAACAAAGAAACATGAAGCAGAGTTGGAGGTGGCAGAATTGAAAATGCCGAGATGGACACTTGGAGTCATACGCCTGGATAAAATCAGAAATGAATACATCAGAGATACAGCACATGTTAGGAGATTGACCGAAAAGCAAAGGGAGGCAAGACTGAGATGGTATGGGCATGTGATCTGAAGGGAACAAAACTATATCGGGAGGAGAATGTTAGACATGAATCTGTCAAGGAGGAGGAAGAGAGGAACACCAAGGAGACGCTACATGGATGTAATAAAAGAGGACACGAGGGGAATGGTAATGAGAAGGGAAGATGCTACCGACCCCACAAAATCGAGGCCTGTGATTCACTGTGGCGACCCCTAACAGGAAGCAGCCGAAAGATAAAGAAGATAAATGCCTTAGACAATTTTATATACACAGCCATATATATATATATATATATACATTAAGATAAATAGAATGATGACAAAAATAAACTCTGGACTAAAATGTGCTTAACTTCGAAAATATTAAAAATAAATTATTGTGTTTCATATGCTTCCTTTATGCTTATACTGATTGAACTAAAAGTTACGAATAAGTAATAACTCCGACTTTTTATTAATTGATTGTAGTCTATAACTTGAAATAATCCCATTCATAAAAAATCACCGGTAGAAGTCATGTTTGTATAAAATATTTCAAATTACCAATTGTTTGCCTTGCAATATTCATCGTTTAGTAAAAAGTTATTGCATCCGTAAGAACGAAGATAATAAAATAGCGCTAATGTTTATTTTTTGTACATCTTTTTGAGACAATTATTGAAATTGTTGCTACTATATCTTTATATTTGTAGTTAGTCTGTTAAAGTTGAGATAATTTTGTTTTCAGAACAATAATGGCCCCAGAATAATTGTGTAATCAGAGATTTTCCTAACTTGCGCTTCAAAGCATGACTTAACATTTTCATCCCAGAGTTTTCTATTGTAGGTCTCAGCAGTTAACTCAGTGTAAGCTACTTTTTGACAAAATTTGCTTAATCGGTAGTGCTGTAGATAATTATTTAATGTATTCTTTGACCGACGCAACTAGACGATCTAAAATTCTCCCTCTGGCTATAAAAACCTGTAATATATTATATATGTATATATATAGTCATTGCCACCAGCTTACATACAAGCATTTCCCCAAAGAACCATTTACTTTGCATACTGCCCATTTTATAGCATATAATTTACTGAGGCTGAGTGATAATTCTACAGCATTTTCTGGTCAAAATAAACACAATTTTTCTTCGATAACTTCAAATATTTCCTCTTGTTTTGGGGAACACTTTTTTACATCAACAAAGTTAATTAGTTTAACCGTAATATCTTTACAACGTTTAAAGTTAACCATTGCACAAGTGAGGTAAGATTTAACGAATGACCTAGCAAGAAATTGGCAATACCTTGGGTTCTCACTATATATTCGAGTAGCAAGTCTTGATCTTTTAGCTAGTAATTGACAGCTTCCATGTAGGCATGAGTACCCAAATTTTGTAAAGAATGTTCATTTGTTTTAATGTAACTTATAGCAATTACAATAATATGCTATTTTTATTTTTAATCTCGTAGTATTCAATAAAATTGTCATAAGCACTAGATATTCACCAGCCAATCACAAGAGACTGAATATTAGCTATTGATAATATCGGTATATTTGTCCACCATAATGCAGAAGCTCCCTTGAATTCAGTATTTTGATATCATAAGAAGAAAAAAGCCATTAATTCCAGAAATTAATTCTGAAAATCAGAATACAAATACTTCCGCTACCAAGCATGAACCTATTTTTTTTACTTCCAATCCATTGGAAAAGCTGATGACTTTACAAAGCACTTTTAGGCAATATTTAACATTTTCATTGGCATACTCACCTTGTTTTCTTGTATTACAATACTTCGTCGAGCCAGATGCAGAAAAGTTGCATCGTTATGACAACGTATCTTCTTGACAGTGTGCTTTCTCAGGGGTCATCTACTTTCACTTCCATTTCATCACTAAACGTACTGACCGAAATAATGTCAAAACTTCTTTATGGCACTTAACACCCAATGATTAATAAAACATGCAGGGACTTGCTTTAAGCATTTGAAAACTTTTACATTTTGCTTTCATTGTGTTCATTCCTTAAAAATTAAGAGTGCTGTCTTGTACTAGTCACACCCTTTGATAAGCTTTGCAGCTTCAGATATAACCCAACACACTAACTATGCTATGACTAGGATGAAAGCAGTTTATCGTAATAATTGTTAGCTTTCCTCTGTTATGTTTTCTAACTAGTGATCTACTTGATTTTGCAATACAGGTCGCTTTATATTGACCACCGTCGACACTTTTCAATAGCGTTTAGTCAACACAGACAGCTAAAAGTAAATGTAGCTGAAAAAGAAAAGGATGCGGAAAGAATAAAAAGGAGTAAACACTGCTAGAGAATAGTCCACCAGGGAAGAAATAAGAAGGAAGAGAGTTCAAAAGACTAGCAGCTTTCCAGGGGCCAGACCATGTAAGCCTATTGAACGAAATTTATTATGGCAATAGGAAATATTAAAATGAAATAAATGTGGATTGGAAGCCGGTGTAGTGATGCAAGGGGAATGATGAAAGATTATCAACGATTTCGAGCGATGATACAAAAAAAAAGAGTGATAGATATCTTATCCGTCAATTTTATTATGCCCTCGTGCAGTAACATAGAAGTACATCTCACATTTTGAGAGACACTTTTATACAATGATAAGTTGTAAAAGCATGCAAAGAGAATTTTCCCTGATCAATTTTAAGTAAATTATTCTATTTTGAAATATTTCAAAGTCAAAATAAAGTTAACATTCCTTTACAATTTCATCTAAAGAATCAATTTTACATAGTATTATACAAGATCAGCATTAAGATTATTTGATTGATAGCGCTTGAAATTTATTTGAGAAATCTTAGCCAAAGTTGACGTGCAGTAAACGTTTTTATTTTTCTTAAGTATCTTTTTTAATTTTTTATTTGCAAATGTTTTGTAAAATGAGTAGAGGTAGGGCAGCTGTAAGAAAGAGGAAAATAAATGAAGATAAACGCTACTTGTGCTTGGAGCAATGGGTTTATGTGAAAAAGTATATTCAGCCACTTTTAAATTTCTTATGAAAGAGGGAAAAGTTACTATTCAGTGATAAAAGCAGCTTATTTCTTTCCGTTTTTCGCCTTTCCCTGTTAGATTTGAAGTAGCTGCAAGACCTCTCACTTTCTTATGTAATCTTTCTAACTTGCTAACATATTTGGAGATTTTGATATTTTTTTATAGCATTCCAATGGTGATGCCATCGCTTCTCTTTTTATTGGGCATCGTAATTACTACGGGTTTAATATTTCTCATCTCACGGTACCTAATGGATGCACCATAACAATTTTTGGTATATGGATTGCGCCCGCGTTAACTTCTCTCTTATATGCATATTTTTAATCTTTTCCCCTGTCATGTCTTTGCAGGCTGCTTCTTTTTCTGCTCCTTGGTTTTAGTTTTATGCGATTTTCTGGAAATATTTTATTGTTCCATGCAACTCTTTATTAGATTGCGTTTCGTTTGTTATAGAAGAGTTAAGTTAAAAATGAAAAGTAATAATCTCACAGTTTTTATGTCTAACAGACAAGGACAGATTATAACCTGTCCTTTTGGATTTTGGATTTTTCAAAATTGGAACTGGCTGTACATTTTTTCTAATCATTTTCCCTTCAGCCTCCTGATTGTTTTCTTTTAGAAAATTCAGAAATACAATTTGGAAAAAGCTATTTCTTATCTTTTTTACACATTTTTCTTCAGCTTAATTAGGTGTAGTGCATACAGTAATACAACGTTATCCTTAAGCCAAATCTTGATGCCTCTGTAAGTACGTCGTGCAGAGATTAAAGAGTACTACTAATAAGTTGTCCTTATTACGAAAATTTGTTACGTGTGAACTGAAAAATACAACCTGCACATTTTGTAATAGCCAGGAGATACCAACCGTCCCAAATCCGGCCTAGCTTTGGTAAACAACGTTGACAAATATATTTTAGAACTATTATAGCTCACAATGTCTTCCGTGAAAAGCAAAAATTAGTGTTTAATAATCTTGAAAATGTTGTCCGTTTCTAAAGCTATAGCTTACATTGAGAGAGAGAGCCCCTTTATCACAGTGAGTATCTCCTGGAAGACCTTAGAACTGGGATAATAATTTGCCAATGGAAGGCTATAATAAATTATGGACCTGAAGAATTGGATTTTGATGCTAGTTTTGTTAACATTAGGAATTTATGTACATTATTCAATAAAATCCACCCGAAAGAAATTTAGATTTGGTTAGTCATGATTACTCACAAGATTACCTTAACGAGAAGGTAAACAACTGGTATAATGCCAAATCATCGCAAAGAGCCTAACTGTATTTGACAATAATGGTTTTGAATAAATAGTATAATTTTTGCTTTTGTTATTCATTTATATATCTAATAAGTACTGGATAAGATTGAAGAACTATAACACTTATTTAATTACAAGTAGAGACACTGTAGACACTTCTTAATTAAATGTAATTAATTCTAATCTGCATGCCTTTGTAATAAGATCAAATCTTTAATGATGCCCGATGGCGTCATCTAAGACACTGACGTCTGCAAATTAAGTAATAAAGGATCTTTCATGCAGAAATAAAAATAAGTTTTTGTAGTATATGCTTACTGTTCTTCATGATAAGATTTGACTTTCTTTCTTTTGGTCCAAAAACAACGATTTACGCACTACCAAAAAAGAGAAGAGAAGTGACACAAACAGTAACGCTCAGTATAATTACCCAATAAATTATATCAAATCAGCGTAAGCTTTTTACCACCTACATTTCTTTGGTTTGGACAACTCCCTGTCATTCTTTAATCTTCGTTGTTCTCGTTACAATGCATTTAAGGTGGGCATGGTTTTTTCCAAACTTAACGTGATTAGTAACACAGAACAAAAAATGTGAAGTAGAATGGGACTGTTAAAATGAATCACGTTTTCTTGTTTTGATTATATATATAGTTACTGTCACCTTACTTTTGAGAAAAAGATTTTTAATATTTCCAATATTAAAAAGTTGTCGAGGTGTTTTTAGTAGTAGTGATATGATTATTTTGTTTTGCCTATCACCTAAAGGTTTCAGGGTAACAGAGGACAGTGTGCAAATTTTTTCAAAATTCTCACCAGGAGAGAGAAAGCGAATTAATAATAGAAAAGAAAATTGTGAAAAGTTGAATTTGATAATCTAAATTTTTTAATACAAATTTAATATTTTAATATTACAGGCTACTGTAAATGTTGAAAGAATTTTGATTTATAACAAATATCATTGAAGTCAAAAATACATTGACAAAGGATAAAGAAAAACAAAAAAGACGAAATCGAGCCTGAGAAAGAGAGAGAGAGAGAGAGAGAGAGAGAGAGAGAGAGAGAGAGAGAGAGAGAGAGAGAGAGAGAGACACACACACACACAAACACATTTGCAGGCCCCCACACTCACAGAAACAGAGAGACAGAGAACAAGAAAAGAGATTTTATAAGTAAAAATTATTTTGAGTTGGTAACGATACCTCATGAAGTACCACTGTTTAATAGGTGTTTGCTGTTATTGATTTCTTTGCTGTTATAAGATGTCAAGCATCAACACATGTCTTCCAAAATAAAAGTGCCGCAATTTGCTTTGTTGAAACTGGACTCTGTAATATCAGCTCAGGTAAGGTTCTTTTATTTCTTTTATCAATTTTTACAATTTTAACTTACAGAAAAATCATGAAAGATGTTTCCAAAATGAAATATATCTGAATAGGTCAGATAAATGTAATGAAAAGCTTCTAATTTTTGCTTTAGGGTACAGCTATGTATATCACTGTGACGATCTATTTTTTATCAACTGCTTACTTATAAAGGGTATCAGGGTTAGGAACATCAAAAATTTATTTTTGAGGTTGAGGTATATCTTACTCCCTAATAATTAAGGATGTACATTTCTTTTTCAAAATGAATCAAATCTTGTCCAAAACACTCAGCCAAATTTTGTTTAAAAATATGATAAAACACATAAAGTAATGAAATTTGGAAATTAGGAGAGTATATTTCATGGAAAACGTTCGATTCTTCATAATTATGCAAATACTCTGCATGCGCAAAGCTATCATTTCAAACCCCAATCACTGGAGAGGAATCACATTAACTCAAAATTCCACATTGGTGATTGCAAATTGTCACCCTGCAGAGGTTCTCCACTGGACGTGGAACACTTTCTTCAAGACTGATTTACCTACCAAAACATCTGAATGAAAACCTGGCCTGCTGATACACGGTTGAGAGTAAACTCTAATGAACCGATGGACCAGCAGAATGTTTTATTCATCAGAGGCACAAGAATTGCTGTCCGAACAACCGAGGGCGCAGAAGAAGGAAGGAAAACCAAAAAAAATTGTATGCACACAAAATTTTTACTCCATTTATAGTTATAAGACGAAAAGTATATCACAATCATATTAAGACTCAATTATATGTTGGGTATAAAACTACAGTTTCAGAAAGATAGCCCATTTCCAGCTTAGAAAATGCTTTGTATATTAGTTTCAGTTAGGTATATACTGTCCTTGCCATCCCCCTATTCATTTTTTTCTTGGTGAAAATACTTACAATTGGAACTGCCTAGAAAACCTTTCATTTAAAAAGGATATTTATTAGAGGAAAGTGTGTATTTAAGAGAGTTCATCGTATCGTAGAAGTAAAGCAAAATCTTACAGACATATGGCATGCACTTTCATGATTTTATCGTTACCGAAACAGTCGATGACTAGAAAAGTTAGTATTAACAAGCCACTAGTATTTTATTGTAGACTGCCTTCCATTAATTCCTTAGAAGAGTGTAAAGTTTAAGTTGTATTTAAATACAATTTAAAAAGTGCTATTATACAGTGGGGAAAAAAAGGGGAAAAAACTGGACGAACAGGAATTAAAGTTAAGATGCAAGATAACTTGGCCAAATAACTTGGCCAAGGAAAGACATTCTCGAAATGCTTATGTTTTCAGCGCATGCACTTAAGTAAGATTACCCGTCTATTTGACGAATATTTTCAGAAAGAGTGGTCATCTTTGGGGTGTGTTTTTACTCCCGAGGATGCTGCAAACTCTTGTTTCATTGCTTTTGCTGGCTTCAGTTGGAAATGCAAGAAAAGGTACAAATTTTAATATTATTTATTGCTAGGAAACTTGAAGCAACAATGAATACTACAAGGAATATAAGTGGATTCAATTAGAATTTCTTTTTTATTTTTACATTGGACTAGATACTATGGGTGCTAAAACTTACCTTTGACATTTGATTAAAGTATGACATTAGATTACTTATTAAATTTAGGGAAAAATAAGCAAAAAGATTAATGATGATATTTTAAAGATTTCCTTTGATTTTATCTGTATTTCAATTCTTTTCGTGATAAAACCCATATAAATACTTTTACTTCTGAGAATAGAGATATTTAAAGGGATAAAAAACTGGAAAGAAATGGTAAAAAGCAAAAGTGCTTTAAAGGGATTAGCGCAATTGCGGAAAAATAACAAAGAGGTTCTAGGAATACGAATAGCATAAGTGGTCCATGTCTTGTGTGATTGCATTTCAAATACCTTTCAAATCATTTATTGGTTATAAATTTGCTTATTTTTGAAGAATGAAGAACTGAAGAATGGTTGACTATTCGGTTAATCAAACCATAGTTGACAAACAACAAAGTAAATGGCTGTTTGCAAGTCTTTTGTAGTGCTTTAGACATTTGGTGTCATCCTGCTTCCTTTCCGACGATTTCTTAGTTCTAATGAATTTATCGCGGATTAAGATTTCACAAAATATGACAAAATGGAATTAGTAATGTAAAAGGGCATACTTGGGAACATAAGAAGGCATTACAACTAGAAATAGCTCTCTCAATTTGTGGAATATTGTGAAACAAAACATAAAATTGCCAGCACACAGGTTTTTTAACAGTATAAAAACTAGTCATGTTTATTATTTTCCTATTGCATTGACTCAGACATGTTTAGTGTTTGTTGGTGTATAATTCATGTATTCCATAAATTTAGCATAAATTAAAAAATATCCATTCTACGACTTATCACTTAGACATACCTCTATCATACACCTTTAGTAGTCATGCCTGGGGCACAAAGTTCAGGATATTTAACCAATGAAACAAAGATCAGTAGAAGAAGCAAAAGTGCAAACGTATAGTGCTCTAACATCGAAGAAGGTAGCTGTACAGTTGAAGGCGGAACAGCAGAGGGGAGGGGGGGTTGGTAGTCAATCCAACAGAGTCGTTATATTGACTTCTAAATGCCTCTTAAAGGTAGGAAAACAAAAGCCTTTTTAACCGCCTGGGAAGTTGTAGAACCGAATTACCTTAGGTAGTAATAAAAAACAATTAGGATGAAAACCATGTAGAGAACAAAAACATGCTAGTTATAATCGTCTATTCCAACAAGCAAAGCTTCATTGTATAAATATTTCCATATCAAGAAATGATCCCCTGATTATAACATGTACTAAAGTTTGACTTAAGAAGAGATCAGACATTAATTGCCTTACCTAATTTTTGTCTTACAATCTATAGTTTTAACACCTTCCTGCCTTCTAGCAAGTAACAAAACACTTGTCGAGCAAACTTGTTTATACCTGTAATAAAATCAATTCTTCAAAGGTATTAAATGCAGATTAAGGAAAGAAAAACAAACAATGATGCGATTTGTTTATCTAATTTTTGCATCCTATTATTACTGTATAATGTTGTATTTTATAGGACGTTTCTTGTCTATTCAAGTGATATGTCTGACTGTATTGTTATTGAGCTAACTGCATGTTAGTTGTCTGTTAATAAGAAGACTACTAAGTGTTTTCATACAGGTGGTCAATAGTTGTCAAGTTTATGCTTTATTTTGAGACAGAATGGTTGAACAAAACCTTCAAAAGAACACGACCAAAACAACTATTATTTTTGTTTCTTATCATTCTCTTTGTTGAAAACAGTTATCCTTGAGCCAAAAAGACAGGATTTCGACCCAGCCACCGGGAATGTGTTGACAAAATATTAAAAGCTCCATAACAGGGTATCAGAAATATAAGATCTTCGGAAGATCAAATTTTAGCGGGAGATAAAAAATATTCGAATTTCAGGGGAAAATCTAAGGTGATATTTTCATTTAACATATCTCAGGGCCGAAACTTTTGAGAAAATGGCTCAAATCACGAAAATTCTACAAGCTTCTGCCCTAGAATCTTTCTGTCTTCAAAGCAGCTTTTTCCCCAAGCGTAAGGTCTATGTTATCTAAAATTTCACAAATAAAATACTCTTTTTTCTTTTCTGCAAAATTCATTGGAGATGCTGATAGTTTCAGTTTCATTTAACACAGTCTAAATGAAACTAAATAAAAACATTTAAAATACATTTATTTCTATAGGATAGGAATTTGAAAATAAACGTAGAAAGATCGTAGTGGAGACACCATTAGCAAAATCAATATCTTAATCTGGCAACAGATAAGAAGCAATTATTAAAAGTAGTCGATAACTGTTAAGGTTTTGAGAACCCAGGTGTCACTAAAAATCCCATGTTTTGTTCTGAAGCATTAAGAATATTTGGGTAGTTTTTATCCCGGTGTGCTTTTTCGATAGAATGAAAACAAACAACGACTGTACAAAATAACGTCTTGCCTATTAATTTTTTTTGGTAAAATTGATGTGTTTGAAACCAATTGATTTATTACATAATCAAAAGCCTCCTTGTATATGAGGAATGTCAGCGGAAACAAAGTGATATTTTTAGGCATCGTATTGTTAACCGTATCTTTTCCAGATAAAACATTATTATATTTGTCTGCAAAACCATTTTGAACTTACTTAACATCCAAGGAATAACTATATTACCTCGGAGCAAGTGCTGACATAGTTCTTTATTGACGTTTTCATTAAAAGGTAATTTACAGAACCAAATTATATTTTTGTAAGGTAACTAATTTCCAAGATAAGAGGTGAATTCGTCCTCATCCAACTTAGGAAGAGTTGAGAAATACCAAAGCAGAAGATACGTAACAATATGGTTCCGTCAGTATTTTTTAGACATTTACCAATAAAAAAAAATTCACAAGATCTAGTCAAAAGGTAAAACACTGGTAGGGCAGAGGAAAGAGAAAATAAGCAGATAGTACAGGAGGCCAAAAATGAAAGGGAATAAAAGAAGAGGAAGGTTCTGATTGCATTCAGAATTTAAGTGAGGATTCCATAGTCTTTTCGGAGAAGACAAAGAAGGCTATGCTTCAAAGAAATCATTAAAGTACTCATAACCCAGGCCAATTATCTGACCCATGAAAATCAAATTAGTAATTATTTTCCATCATTCTTTATTCGGTTCTTTAGTAGTTTATTTGATTTTCTTTTTAGACTTAGTTTATTTTCATACGTAAACTGTCTTCCTTAATAAGCTATAAACGTCTTGAGATGGTGAGGTAGATAGAGGGATAAGTGTGAAGAAAAAGTAGATGAGTAAGATGGATGGAAAACTGGTGAATTAGCAATTAGACGAAAAACTGATACACAGCTGATCATCCCTCTGCATCAATGGTTCCTCAAAAAATAGGGGAACTGAAGCAATAAAAAGATATAGGCAGTTCTTCTGGTATTCTTCTGCCTTTTATTTCGTTAGCTTTATATTGCAATCAAAAGATTACGGTTGGTACAAGTGTTGACACATCTTAACATAAAAAATGAAGCAATATCGTTAATTTAAATCAACCTTGCCACTTGAAAGGAATTGTTGATACGAATTAATGGATTTACTGGGAGAGCCATGTTCTAGAAGGAAAGAGTAGATGTTTTTTTAATTTTTAATTTGTCTACGTATTTGAAAATATTTCTTTTTATAATCACAAAATATCATCCCTTAATTTTCTTTTGCCAATGAAATTTCTCGTTGGTTACGGCCCTATAAGTTTATATCTTTTTTTGCTGAATTACATTTCAACAGTCTCTGCAAATCAAGCACATTTACCCTATTTCAAACGGCAGTACTTGACATAAACATTTAGACTAATGAAAGATAGTCTTGAAGATCTTATCCTTAAATAAAGAGCATTTAGCAAACCTTTTTATTAATTGTCATGGATAAGTTTTTGATATATTTCGTGCAAATTTAAATCAACTCCAACTTTGAAGGCACAAATTACAGTTCCTTTAGCTTCACGTACCAACACAAGGTACACAGATACGCACACACACACACACACACACTCACACACCTATGTATATATATGTATATATATACATATATATGTGTATATATATGTGTATATATATGTATATATATGTATATGTATATATATATATAAGCAAAAATATCCTTAACATGACAAATGATTAGTTAATCATGCATACCTTTGGACATAGAACATCACAATAGCATTTGCCTTGTGCCACAGGAACAAGATCCCAATCTCAATCCAAATGTTGTATGGTTCTTTTGGTAAGGAAAAAGACTTTTTCTTATGAGATTTGATCTCAACAAGGCCAACGTATTTTTTTCTCCTTGTGAGATTATTTTTTTTGGTTTAAATATTTTCTGCATTATATTTTCAAAAACGTCTATGATATCAATAGTCTGCTGCTTATAATACAATTAAAGTGTTGAGAGAACCAGAAACCTGCCACTTGGTAAATTGAGGATCAACCATTCCGCCCTATGGGTGCAAAATAAACAACTGAATGAGTAAATAAACATATAAGATAGTAATTAAAAACTCTGTAAGATATTTTTCAACAATAAGTAGAAAAAACCAGATTGAGATCAGGGCCTGTGGTTTTCACTGCTTTCAATTGTAACACCTTTTTCTCATATCCATTATGATGCCCGCAATAAAAGTATTACGCAAGGGTAGAGCAGGGTACGAAGTGTAGGGGGTAAAAATAAACCATGTTATTTTCATTAATGATTGGAAGGTGTTTTTCAACAAGGAGAATAAAATTTATAGTAGTATGTCAACAATACAAGTAATAAGCCATGAAACTGAAATGAAATTGGGGGTTTAAAAATGTGTTGTTATTGAAAGAAGATAAAATATGAAGCTAACCAATAGAGGAAGTATTAAAAAGGTGGAGGGTGAAAAATACAGGTGCTTGGGTATTTTAGAATTTAAGAAGATGAAAGAAAAAGAAACGAAAGAATATTTAGAATGAGCTAATATTATTGTGAGGTCAAGATTGATTAATTGAAAAAAAATAGTGGCAGCAAACACCCAGGCAGTGTAACATGAGATGTGGAGCAGGCATACATCTTCAGCTTTAAGAGGTAGGCAGAAAAGCAAGGAACGTTGGAGAGAAAAGTTTGGGAAACCAGCACATTTATTATCGAGGAAGAGAATAAACGAAATTAGTTTTAAAATTTGAATTGCTAGAAAGAAAAATTGAATGAAAGCAGTAGGTGATACATAGGAAATTTGTAAGGGACAAGCAAAGACGTATTGAGATAAGTCATGGCAGTAAATTGTAAAGAGAGATTTGAAGGGTTGTACAGAAGCACTGGTATCCAGTACTAAATAAGAAGCTTTGAGAGCGAATTACACGAAGCTCCATGTTGACAATAATTTCGAACCCCCATGTTACGAAATTGAGGAGAAAATGTAGAAACTATTAATGGTGTACTTAGTACTTAGTTAATTAAAAAAAATTAGCACGAAGGAAGTAAAAGAATGCACGATGATATGGCACGATGTATTCATTGGCAACTTTCCTCCCCAGGAGGCAAAGAAAAAGAAAATAATTGATATATGTCGAAACCTAAAGTAGTTATAGAAAATCAAAGTTTTAAGAGTTATTGAGGCAAGACGGCCAGATATAACATTGGTAGACAGCAAAGAGAAAGAAGTTAAAATAATCGATATTGCTTTGTCAGGAGTTTCAAAGGTAAAAAATATGCAACAAATAAATGAAGGTGTAGTAGTACTATCTGTAGTAAATGGAGTATTGGGGATCATAATTGACACATTTAAAAGACACAGAGAAATCGGATGTGAAGGTGGTAATGAACTTATCCAGGAAACCGGTCTGCTTGAAAGAGAAAGCATATTGTTAACAGTTTTATGGTTTTAGAGACACAGGGAAAGAACAAGAGACCTTTGTTGGCTTGCTATTACCTGTACTTAAGGAAAGAAAGGACCAGGGAAATTACCAGACAAATAGGTCAGAGACGTACACGACTGATAATAATAATGGTAACATGGTCATTTTGAAAGCAAACGAGATAATATACAATATATTTGAATTTATACGCACATACAATGTATCATATATAAATATAATATATATAATGTACTAATTCATTTTTTCCCAGTTTTGCTCTTGTTGAGATATTTTTGGGAGGTCAGATAAAAGTAATATTTTTCATGCGTGATTCAAATTGTTAAAACAAAGGATTTTTGTAAAATTGCTTTGACCGAATGGGCAAATTTTTGACATGATTTAATTTTGAATGTAAGACACGCAAAAAACTATTAATGCCTATCCCTGGGATAAATCAATGTTAGTAGTTATATGTACCTTAAGAGAGAATCCTAATCATAAAATTTGATAAAAATATCTAAGTTTAATTTTGGGCTTACTTAATTTTTTAACTTTCGTCTTCGGTGTAAAAGGAATTTTTTCGGTACGTTTAAGTAAGCAAGTCATCAAGGATTGCTTCAGAATACAAACACTCCTGTTTAAATGCGATTTCCAAAGCACACTGAAGAGGAAGTAGTTAACAATAATTAACTATTGTGGAGGCTAAAAGAATTTTTAAATTATGTAAGTTGCTTTGAGATTTGCAGTACCAATAAACTTTTGTTGACAAGAATGATTTTCAAAAATATCCATATTCTAGTGTCACAGGCCTTCATACAGTTCCTCAGGTAATCTAAAAATCTTATTAGTCCTTTTGTTCTAGAAGTATATTTCCAAGAATTGAAGTGGACTTTGAATAATTGGTTGTGGTTGGACATAAAGAAATGATTTGTTGTTATTTTTATTTTTATGGCTAAAAGGAAAAGACAATGATAATTCTTTAATTTTGAACGCTATAAATAATAAGGGCAGTCTTTGTCATGATTTAGATTAATGACTTTGGGAAATACCTATGTACCGTGGTAACAGAAGGAGCAGATAAAAAGTGGAATAAGAGTACGCATTGGTTACTTAAATTTTGATCTGTTCAAGAATTTGGTAAGGTATTTTCAGCACTAATCTTTTTCTAACTTCTTAGAAACAGATTCTTACTACAGGTTCTGAAATACCACTGCGTAGGGAATAACTTAGAACAGCATTTTTTGTATATAGTATATTATATAGTATATAGTATATAGTATTCAATACTTTGACTTTGGGTTGATCGGAATTTAATCTAAGAGGATAAGTGAAAACACCATGTTTTTGCCTATGAAAAAGAAACAAATTATACACAGTACTTCCTTAAAAATGACGAGGCACAAACCTGTCACCTTAACGATGGTGAATGGCCGATGAGACACAACGTCCGTACAACTACATACAGGCTTCACTACACAGAAGATTAGAACTAAAAATTACAGAATATATAAACTTTTCTTTTGCAATTGAACCTATTTATTCATTTAACATCATATTGCAACTACTGCTGTTGTCATATCCAAGGAAGCGTGATGTTTTCTTGATATGATTTCATATGATTACAACAGAACGTGAAGTATTGTGTTAAAACATGGGTTGGTAGCAAAAACACGTTAAATATATTTGTTGCTACGCAGAAAAGATATTTTAAAAAGTTAAATTTTTGTCGTCATTGTCAGCACTACTGACAAAAGCGAAAGTTAAAACGTTAAAAATATTATAGTTTTTTTCTGAGTAGCTACAAATTATTTTGGTAATTTCAAAAAATTTTATGTGACAAGGGCTTTTAAGTATATATATATATATATATGTGTGTGTGGGGGGTGGGGTGGGGGGGGGGGGGGTGCGCGTGTGTGGGTGGGGTGGGGGTGCACACTCACGAGTGTGTGTAAACTGTCTTTTTAAGTGAAATTACATCTGAAACGTTAGGTACTGTACGACACAATTCCATTATTATTGAGAACTGCATGCACTTGGACAATTATTATTTTCAAATGTTTTTGACAAGTTCAAGGAAACAGATTTTGTGTAACTTCATTTGGTAGTAAACTAGATACAGCAGTGCTGTACTGCATCATCTTTTAAGAAATTTGGCTAATTGATAATGCCAGTGTTATTTCAAATTATGGTTCAAATTAGTTCCTAGTTAGTTTTTAAAGGACGCTTATAGCCTATTTATTCTTGAGAGTTCAACGTGGTGTTCGAGAGATACTTATTTAAAGTTAATGCATGCGACTATGCCTGTCAAACAGGAGTCATTTTGTTCCCCACCGGAATATTAACCATATAGTCAGCAAAAAAAAACCATGAAAAGAAAGGATGAAGGAGAGGGAGAGGAAATTTAGAAAAATGTAATTTATCTTTCAAACATCCATCATCTATTAACAGACAAAAGTTAACTAAAAAACCTCAAATAATAGCACTTACCAAGCTAATTAACTTACACCTTTAAGGATTTTATTAAAAATGATGTAAATAGGATGTGTGTTAATCCACCTGTAAGTAGTGTGAACTATTTTTCGCTCTTTATCCATTTTATTAAAGATAAAATGCAACTCTTTCAATGTAGTTATAAGTAGTAAAAACTTCTTTCAAAAGGCATTGAGTGAGAATATTCGGGGAACAAATATCTAGCATACTTGACCCAAACTACTTTCATTCGACTAGATAAGTATATGTCTTGGATCATAAAGTATTCAACTATTTTGTCTTACTAAACTAGAACTGTTTTCTATAATTTTATGTATAAAGTTTTAATGCTGCTGATCGGAGTCCAAAATTTTCCACGTTACCACCTTAGTTATACATGACTTTACAAAATTAAAACGTCGTTTCCATACGGGTAATAATAAAGTAATAGATACAAAGGTATAAAGAAATAAATATGACATATCTATCATGAAAGAAAAGCGATACTTCTTTGATATGGTGAACGTCTATTGCCTTAGTTACTAAGGAACGTAAAACGTTATAACTAGGCCGGTGGTTTTCAAAGAAAACTCTTAATGTTTGGGCCTGTAGAAAAACTATATGCTAGCAAAGAAAAAAGGGCATGAAAGAATACCATCAATGGGAGAAGAATGACCAAGGGAATGCACTGATAAGGTAAGACAGAAACATCTTAAGATGCTTTTGCAGAAGAAAGTAAATAAACTGAAATACGAAATAAACTGAAATACGGAAGATGACTGGTAGCCACTTCGGTCGTAGGTTTTATGGAGTGTCCTTCTCCCAAAAGCACTGACTTGTCGAAAGGTACTTTCAGCCACAGAGGTCACGCGACCACTAGTCGCCAGATACTGGACAGCCACATCATGGATTTGCACAGAAATCTATTTAATCCATAGATGGGGCACTCACAGGTACTACCACTCCGGGCCAGAGCAGACCTGGGAGTAATGACAACTAAGGGGTGACTCCACATCCCGAAAACTTCAGAACTCCCGAACTGAAGCCTCGTCAACGTGTTTTTACTGTTTTTTTTCAGCACATCTTATACAGAGTTTTGATTTTCTTTCCTTGAAAAATTAGGTATGTCGATGAAAGCAAAAAACAATTCTTTTAAACCTAGGTTTAAAGTATTTATCAGTAAAAATTTGGTCACCTGCTCACGCCCATTACGCCCTGACCCGACACTCCTTTTAAAATAATGAATCGAATGTGTGCTATTATAGTAAAAAGTAAAAGAAAAAGGAAAAGGTAATGACACAGAATTTAGTAGTAAAGGGTGCTGGAGTTTTAATTTCAAAGTGGTGATATAATGGTACTTGTATTGCTGTTTGTTTGGAAGGGAAGCGTCTTTCCTTTTAAAAAAATTATAAATGTGAATGGATCAAAGACATGTTTTAGTGAAATAAACATATTCTTTTTCTCAAATAGTCATGAATTTGAGTCTCTAGGATGTTGCTGAAATATAAAGCTTATAGAAAGATTGTCTTATTTCTTAACTTACCATTCTGGTGTAAAATCGAATTTATTTTGATAAAATAGTTAACCTTTTTGTATATCACTGTATTAAGTAAATATTTTTGCCTTTATATTTCCGTTTTACTTTTACCTTTCTTTAGTTGAGGTTTAACCTTTTTAATAGCAAAGAAAAATGTTATAATGCAACTAGACAAAAAAGCAGTTAGAAAATTGCACTTGTTTACTTGCAAATTCAATTTCAAGAAAAATAATCCTAAAACAAATTTTTCTTCCCAGTTTTTGAAACTGTAGAGCTTTGGGATTAATAAAACCTACCTGTGTCACAATTATCGCTCTAAACATTTTCATTTTAGATTTTGTTTAAATGAAATATTATATTCCTGAATAAATCTTTAGGTTTATTCAGGAATATGGTTTATTATTAGGTTTATTAAAAACCCAATTTCCATTCTCATCTTTAGACATATTTTTCCTAGTTTTGGTTTGCTAACCTTTAGTATATAACAATTAAAACTATAGAAAGTATGTATCTAATTAAATATGACATATCTTCCATTTATTTTTTATCTGATTTCCAAACTCTCACTTGATTATATCTTATTATACATCTCCTTGCATTTCTTGTTCTCTTGGATTAGGTTTTTTAATCAAATTGGAAGGTCATTTTTGGGAGGTTTAGCTCTATACCTGAAATCAAGGATAACATGTCCAGTGATAAGGATTTGGGGATAGAGAGGCCCAATCAGATAGATACTTGCATCGAGCAAAATTAGCTGTTTAAGAATAAATCTATGCTGGTTCCTTTTACAACCCAGATGGCTGTCAAACTCATATAGACCATTTTAAGTCCAGTTTAGGGTGATTTCAATTTTTTTTCCTATAAAGAACCTTTAGCCTTAAAAATTTTGAAAATTAAGAAATCATGAAAAATTATATATTACTCTTGTTAGTTTTAGGTAATATTTCACTAAATAAATTTCATTTTTTAAAATAATAACAAGTGTTAAATAAACATTTGTTATTATAATTTTTAACATTTGATAATTCAAGTAATAAAAGCCTATTTTTATTTCAATATAGGTTAATTGACGCTCCATACCATTGTTGAATTTACCAAGTGACGGTCCTTGAAGCATACAACAACATTATGCACATATGGATATATACAGTTGTATATATTGCTTGTATTGTACAATGATGGGTATAACAAATAAAACTAAATATGGGGGGTTGATAGTCAAATGTTTCTTTACCTTGCTCTCTAATCCGTCTTAGTATACAGTGGATTTTTTTGTAAGAAAATCTAAAATAGAGTTTAAAAATATCACTTTAAGATATTGAATCTCACTTGTTTTAGTCCTGAGAAATTGTGCAGCTTCTTTTCATAATATACGTATCTGCTATTTTTCAAGATCCAGGCAAAGGGGGTTAATTTTTTTGCCTACAACCTAAAGTTTAAGCAAATCTGATATTTCTAGCTTATAAAATGTCCTACTAGTGTCTACCCTTTACTTATAACATATCAGCATCTATTTAGACCTTGGCTTAAGTATTGCAAAGTGCGTTCGGTAAAAATTTTCATGACTTATATATATATATATATATATATATATATATATATATATATATATATATATATATATATATATTTAAAAGCCCCTGTCACATAAAATTTTTTCAAATCACCAAAATAATTTGTAGCTACTCAGAAAAAATTAACAGCAACAAGACAATTTACTTATTACGATTTACTTAGTGCTTGTCGAGTCCAACACCAAAAATCAGGTTTTACTGTTTCTGTAAAACGTTGTATCCACTTGAACGTCGATAGTTCAGGTNTTTTATATATATATATATATATATATATATATATATTTAAAAGCCCCTGTCACATAAAATTTTTTAAAATCACCAAAATAATTTGTAGCTACTCAGAAAAAATTAACAGCAACAAGACAATTTACTTATTACGATTTACTTAGTGCTTGTCGAGTCCAACACCAAAAATCAGGTTTTACTGTTTCTGTAAAACGTTGTATCCACTTGAACGTCGATAGTTCAGGTCTAGTAGGAACACGACCTTGTAACACCTATCTATTTGAAATGAAGAGTATAGTTGCTATTTTTTTATAAGGATAAGTAATTTGTAGAAAACAAGGAGTGGAAATATTTATTTATAAGTACTTTGACTTTGTTGAGTTTAAAAGTTAGGTGAGAAAAGCTTTGCGAAGTACTGAAAGAAACAGCTGTGACTGAGCAGGATATTAGCTATAGTGGGATTATACTGCGAAAGAGTAACAGCAGTGAGAAATGCAAGTGCGAATTCAAAGAATGAAAAGGTCAGATGAAGTAACAAGACTTTCTCGCTACTTATTTAAGACTTACACTGAAATTATGTTTAGACTAATAGACACACGATGGAGTGCTAAATAGAAGGAGAAAAAATTGATAACCTGCGATACAGAGACGATACTGCATAAACAGCAAATTTAAAAACGGAATTACCGATTTTAACAAGAGGAAATGAAGTAGAAGAAGAATTTGGAATGAAGGTCAATTTGAAAGAAACAATGGTCGTAAAGAGGAACTCACTGATATCAAGAGTGAATAAAATCTGGGCAGTCAGCAGGTAGAACAAGTAGCAAACTTTTACTACTTGTAATATCAATAAAAAATTTACTGAGAGCGGAAAGTGTAATTATGGGCTTAAACACAGGATTGGACAAGCAAAATCTGTACGTAACAACAAAAGTTCACGAATGGGAATTCTTGAGTGTAACGTTTGGTCAACCATACTCTATGAAGTTGAGATGTGAACAATATCGAATTCAATGCCGAAGATAAGCGAAAACCGACTTGAAGTATTTGAAATGTGGACGATAATGATAATGATGTCTGTAACCTTGACTAACCTCAGGAGAAATAAAACTCTACTGTCTAAGGCTAGTTTAGAGAAAAAATTGATCCGTGAAGTACAAGAGAAGAAGCGACTCTGTAAAATACATTTAATGGGTCATAATAGTCTACAGACAAATCTCCTGGAGGGTATGATATAAGAAAATAGATGGCAAGGACTTTCCAGAAATTATTGGTATGAAAACAATAGAAGAGACTGGACAGAAATGAGTTTTGTACAAGCTAAGAAAAGAACGCAGGACAGAAATAGATGGGTTCCACAGCCAGTAACATCCAGATCAGGAATGATACTAAAAAAGAAAAAGAAGGAAAAAAAGAAGAAGAAGGAAAAAAAGAAGAAGAAGAAGAAATTAAATGGCTTTTTTTAATCATTTTTATGTCTGTATTATAGAAAAGATATATTCTATAGTCAGCGAAAAATAAACACTCAGAAATAAAGGAAGAAAACAAATACATCAAAGTAGGTAAAGGAAAGATAATAAAAAACTAAAAAGATTGACCGTAAAGCTATGAAAAATCAGTTTCTTGAAATATGAACTATTAATAAAAATAATTTTTTCTAATGGCAGCGAAACTTCATCCATGTGTGCTAATACTTCTTTATTGCTCACTGAAGACATCATCTTTCCTTGGCTTTTAACATGAGAATTTCATCAAAGATTTCGTAGCATCTTTTGGGTTACTATAGAATATTCATCCAATCTTCCATACATATTTTAAGTCGACATGTACAACAGAAGGTCTGTTCTATTTCTGTTCTAGATTTCATAGGTAAACCTTTGCATGGTTTTTCTGTATTGCTGCTGCTGCTGTAAGAAATCTACATTAATAACAAAAATAGTTCTAACCTTGTTATTAATATCCAATAACACTTCGCATCAATATTTTTCAACGTCTATCTTTAGGACATCTATTTAACAAGTTGCTAAAATGATACGAAAATATAGGACAACCTGGTAGAATTGAATTTCATGTTTACTGTGTTTTCACAAAGTGGTTTAAAAAGATAACATTTAATGTTTTTAGTTTCAATATCCAAGTAGACTGATGTAGATACAGTTATTAAAGCGGGTTTTTTTCGGAGATTTGCTTTTTGATTCGAGAAAATATGGATTAACTTTCAAATGGAAAATCCTTGAAACGTCTTGGTTTTTTATGTGGATTGCTTTTTTTTCAAGACTTAAATACCTATCTTTGCATAAAAAAGAGGCAAATAAAGACGTATTCCTGTGTGGATCATTCGGGCAGCAATTGCAAGTGTAAAATCAACTTTAAGGAGAAATATGACACTATTAATTACGTACCAACATAGACGCTTCTTAGAAAAAGGGTAAAATATGAATTACGACATACCGAAAGGATGCAAGGTTTCCATGAGTATTAGCTTATCTTCCTTACACATCTCAAAGTATCCTAGGGAAAAAGAAAAAGTAAGAAAAACAGTCAAGAAGTATAAATAGTTCTTTACACTTATTAATCAGGTTGGAAAATACTAAAAGGTAAGCAATTTATTTATTAAATTGTCAAGGTACGCTTTGAAAATAGTAATATATATATATAAAGAAAATTCTTGTTGGTGTAAAAAAAGAATGTTTTTATATTTTTTCTCAAATGGACAATCCAATATATTTAAATTATTGATTGCATTATAGTAAGTAGGCTTCTATTCCTAGATTTTCAACAGATAGGACTCGTAAAAATAAGTGAATCAATTTCTGCTTATATGAGAAAAAAGTTTTCAAAAAGGAAAAAATCAGAGTCGAATGGCTTTTTTAGAGCGCAGCAAAACTTGGCATTATTGAGAGNACGTACCAACATAGACGCTTCTTAGAAAAAGGGTAAAATATGAATTACGACATACCGAAAGGATGCAAGGTTTCCATGAGTATTAGCTTATCTTCCTTACACATCTCAAAGTATCCTAGGGAAAAAGAAAAAGTAAGAAAAACAGTCAAGAAGTATAAATAGTTCTTTACACTTATTAATCAGGTTGGAAAATACTAAAAGGTAAGCAATTTATTTATTAAATTGTCAAGGTACGCTTTGAAAATAGTAATATATATATATAAAGAAAATTCTTGTTGGTGTAAAAAAAGAATGTTTTTATATTTTTTCTCAAATGGACAATCCAATATATTTAAATTATTGATTGCATTATAGTAAGTAGGCTTCTATTCCTAGATTTTCAACAGATAGGACTCGTAAAAATAAGTGAATCAATTTCTGCTTATATGAGAAAAAAGTTTTCAAAAAGGAAAAAATCAGAGTCGAATGGCTTTTTTAGAGCGCAGCAAAACTTGGCATTATTGAGAGCCAATCTCTGTCGTGTTTTTTAGATGATGATAATTTAATATCTGTTTTAGTTAGTTGATTCTGTTTTAGCTTTAAACAAAGTGCTGTTATTAATATTATAATGAACTAGCTATGTTCCATATGTAGTTAGTATCTGTTCTTCTTTTTTTTACTCAATGAATTATAAGCAACTGTAAGCTATATATCAACTTGAAATAGCAAAAAACTTCTAATGAATTAAATTTGCAATTACCTTTCGAGAAAAAAAGTTATTGCAACAATATTATAAAGTATCTTGGGGTTCAATCAATAGCCTCCCACATTCTATGAACCCATAATCAGAGATACACTGGAGAAAATCATCAGATCTAGTGTTGTTGAGGATATAAGTAGCTCTGATAGTCTAATACCGTGGAAAGTGTACTTAAGGCTATGCATGCGCCTTACACAAGGCAAATGCCACCTATATCATAGTCATGACTCTCAGGAAATTCAAAACTGTTCTACCTTCCCTCAGACCACCTATGGAGAAGATGCTCAAGAGTGGGGTGGTCTACAAGTTAACATGTCCAGGCGTCCCTGCCTGCTATATTAAAGTGACCCCTCGACATATGCAGTCCCGATTCAAAGAACACGTCCAATGGGCAGGACCTATGAGACTCCACCTTGAACTCTGTGATTCCACCTTAACAGAAGAAAATGTAGACATTTTGAAATTATCAGCTAGAGGAGAGGGTCATTTGTTAACTTTAGAAACTTTGCTTATCCGGGAGTTGAAGCCTGCAATAAATACGAAGGATGAGTGAAGATCGCTAGAACTTAAGATTAAGTTGTAGTCAAGTTCTTGACCCCTAATCATCATTTGTTTCTATTGCAAATGCAGTTGACTTGTTAGTTGTTAGTCTCTGTACACTATGCCTTTTGTCATATTTGAATCTCATAAGTGTTTTGCGGTTTGTTTTAGATTACCTGACGATGAATGTAAACTCAAAAATTTTTGTAAACAACAAGTGTTGATTCCTTCTCTACATATCATAAAGTAATCCACTTTTTTTCTACCTTTTATTGTATCTATATAAAATGTTTAAATTTCTAAGTTGGACTTCGTAATGTCAGGTACTTTTACAGAATATGTCCATTAGATAACCAAATCAACCTACACAGCTTGACTCCAATATTATAATTGAATCCATATGACCTCCTCTCAATGTTGTAAGAAAGTAAAACACCTTTTACACTGAAAATAATTTTACCTTCTGATGTATGGAGTATAGAAAGGTTAAAACCAATACATCCATAGCCAATTTATGCCTGACCGGACTCAGGTGTCTGACAACAGCATAATTTATTGATTTAATAAACAAACCAACATTTGGATATGATTTGCCACTTTTTTTTGGAATAATTGTGTTTTTTCAGCCTACCACACAAATTTGGCTCCCTGGGATGATTTTACCCCTTCCTTTATTAGTGGTTATCAAAATACCAGTACCTTACCCTTCTACTTTATTCTTGGCCTGCAAGTTAAGGAACCCTATAGTTACTGCAATACTTAAGCCATAGCCATTTTAGGAACTGTAATGTTAAGATTAGTTAGGGCCACACATTTGCAGGCCTATGCGGGATTATGAGGTTTGTAATTATTTTCTCATTCCTTTACTTAATACATTGAGCCATGTACCAAGTTACTGCTAAGTGGACTGAAAGACGGCGTTTAGAAACAGACCTAAGTGGTGACCTGGATTGGTGTTAAGTTGTCCTAATGTAATATTTCTGTTTACTAAAAAGAGGGATACTTGAGAGCTGTTAGACAGATTCTCCACTTTGCATGAACACTAACATTGTCAAGTTAACCAAGTGTGTATTGATTGTATTTTCACAAGAAACGGTTTCAGACTTCATAGCTATCATTTCGAATTAAATATTAGAAATCTGAAGATAATCTAATTGAGATCTCAAGAATAATTTGAAGTGATCATAGCCTTTTCCGATTGACTTCTTCCATTAACAGCTGTGGTTTATTTGTTTTGAGTATTCAAAAGAGCATATCAGCTTCGACATGCTCTCGTCTAAAAGTCATAATGAATATTACTTTTGTAAATGAATAACAATAAAGGACTTAGGGCTGAGCCAAAAAAGGGTTTGATATGATGGTCAAAAATAAGCATTCCTTACTAAAGACAACAATACAAGCTTTTATATCTACAAATGTAAAGACCGTCAAAAAGCCAGCACACAAACCTAATTTACTTTCCAAAACAATCAAAAGAGAAATAAGTCACTAAACACTTTAGATAAGATTTGTTTCCTTTCAAAAGAAGTAATTGTAGGAAAATCTCAACAAATTACAAAATGTAATGAATTTGGTAAAGGTACTGAATACTAATTTGTCTCATCATCTCCGATATTACTAAGCTTTAATGTTCAGATCTAAATTGCTTTTCTTGACCCAGATTATTTCTTTAATTTACAAGCGAATTGCTTTTGATACCTACAGAAACAAGGCACCATTTAACAAGTCAGACTGTCCCAGATTTAATTAAAACTGGTGGGACTGTATTATTTGTTCCGATGACGTTGGTTATATGACGTGTTTCCAATTGCCTCTTCAAACAGTTGATGAGAAGGGGGAAACCGATTTCAATGCTCTCACTGTATAGCTAGTAAATTACACTAAATATATTATAGGTTTCGCCTAATTAGGGTGACCAAGAATTAATCAAATAGACAGACAATTGTAATTATTATTTTCAAATCAAGTTATTTTTTGTTTGTTTGCTTATTTCATATTTTCTATACGGTTGAGTTAGGGTACAGAAACAGCATTGTCAACACAGATTTAGTACATACAAAACGTTGTTAAAAATTCAAATAATTTAATATTTTTAGGTAAGAAAGTAAAGTTTTTGTCTAAAGTTACAGTTGGTAGACCTTTCCGAAAGGTGCAGAAGGCACAGTATATAACATCATGAAAAATATCTGACGCAATCCACCAAGTAACTCATTTTCACTCTGATAAAGCTACTTTGTTTGACCAATATTTTCTCTTGCAATCAGTTGCGTCCCAAACAGTATCCTAGACCCCTTCGTCTTTTTAATTTTTTAACTTTTTTGTTGTTGTTTTTCTACCAAAAATAACTTGTTATTCACCTATGGAGTAGCTATATGTATTAGACAAATTCAAAATTACTCCCGTTTCATCTAGAGAAAATAAATTAGTACTCACACGATGGCATATTGGAGTAAAATACTCTGCTAACAAAGAATTCATTTTTCGTACCTACTTACCACAGTGCCGTGTCTAGATTGAAGCTGGCAAATATGGATTTCCACGCACTTCCGTCTCCTGTCAATCTCACTACTTCTATCGTTTCAATTCTTGTTACCTACTTGATTCCATCCATGTATTTAAGTCTCTGTCTTCCCCGTGCTCTCTTTCCCTCTACCAGTCCCAGGAGGTATTTAATTTGTAGACCATTTCTTTTCAAGATTATTCCCAGAAACCCAAGCTGTCTTCTTTTCACAAAATGAATCAACTCCCTCGTCATACCAGCTATCTATAAAACCTCCTGGTTAGTTAGTTTTCTTACCATCCATGGAACCTCATCATTGCTCTGAAGAACCACATTCATGCCCCTTCCACCCTATTCCTCATCTCCCTGCTTATAGTCCAACTTTCACATCCATACAGCATTCCTGAGCACATATAGCTCTTCAAAAGTCTCTATCGGATTCCAATGCTAAAGCTTGTTTTTGTCAGTATCTCCCTCTCATCTGTTAGCTTTACCCATTGTAGTTCTCGGTCTTATTTCATCATCATTTATACTATCTTTATACAACAAACTTTCCAGATACCTGAACAATTTAACCTGTTTCTCTGTCCAATATTACGATCACTCTCAGTTGCTCTTTTCTCTTAGTCACTTCTGTTTTAACGATGTTGATCTTCAGTCCCATTGTTCTTCATCCTACATCCAATTTATCAACCAGTCTCTGCAAATATATTTCAGTGTCTGCAATTAATACTGTGTCATCCACATATCATATATTATTTATGTTCTTTCCTCCCACTTTCAGACCTTACGAATCCTTCATTTAATCCATAAAAGCTATGAATGTAGCAAGAATAAGTCGAGTGACATCAGATAACCCTGTCTTACTCCTTACTTTCTTTTTACCCATTTGCTTTTGTCATCTCCAACTATTACCGCACCTCGCTATTCTCAGTACAAGTTAGTTATCAACTTTAAATCAGCAGCATCTATACCCAAGCTTTGAATTTTTCCACCAATACCTCATGCCATCCCAGGTCCAAGGCTTTTCAAAATCAACAAAACGTACAAACAAATATTTTTGCTCCTCTCTAGCTCTCTCAATAAATCTTACTGGTACAAAAACAACATTCCAATCCCTTTTCTCTGTCTAAAGCCAGACTGTGCCCCTTCAACATTTTCCTGAATCTTGCCCTTCATCCTGTTATCCATCACCTTCAATACAATTTGTACAACCTGACTCATGATGCCTGTTAGTCGATTTTTACCGCACTCTTTTGCTCCTTCCGTTTTGGAAATAACAAAAAATTATGATGAAATAATGATGTTACCCGTACTACATATCTTATTTTCCAGCTAAGTAATCTTTACTGCACACTCACCTGCCACTTCCAAAATTCAACAGCAACATTATTACTCCCTTTTGCTTTTCTTTAATTCGTTTTCCACACAGCCTTTTCTACGTTACCTCTCAAAATAAGAGGGTTCTAGCTTAACTTCTCTAAAGTCTAGTTTCTAATCTCCTGAATCGCCATACCTTTCCCTGAAACACTTTTCCCACCTCTTTACGATTCCTTCTCCCTATATCAAGATATTATTATAGTATTCATACCTACAAAACTACCAGGTAAATAAATTAGATAAATTATAATTTATTAATGAATTATAAATAAAATTTTATTTTTTTTTTGTTTTTCGTGTAAGAAAATGTCTTTTATTAAATTGAGACTTACTAAAAGCCTTGCCATTCTTCTCTAATGTCCAATCGCCATTGACGTAATTTTCTTTTAAATGAAAATAACTTGTTATGGTAACGGTAGACTTTTATTTCTGCCTATTTCGTGATATTCCTTTCTCACCAATATTTAGTCAATACATCTCTTGATGAGTGAGTAATATATCGAAATAGGCTTTTCGAGATACAAATTGTAGAAGTGTAGTCATTTAACCCTTTTCTTCTTGTTAAAAAAGATATATATATATATATGTGAGTGTATGTGTAAGTGTGTATGATGTTTGTTTTCTTGTTCCACTTCAAAATGTACAGATACCTTAATTTACATCACTTGCGAGCCCTCTGGCCTCCAGGAAATGATGTACTGATATTTAGACCTGAAATTGGTCGAAACCAGTCTGCGTCTATTCAGAGGTTGCACCTGCACATTGCATTTTTGTTTTCATACACTATATTTCCAACTTGCAATGTTGATTTGATAACAAGAAACTCTAGCTTGTCTAGATGTTTTCATCATGAAATGCCAACACTGCAATCCTGGCATGCATATTAAACTTTTCCTGAGCTGCTTTTCAAGAGAGACTTTTCTCATCTTCATCCAGACAATGGAAGAAGTATCTATATCTTGGGCTTTCAGTGAGTCCATAAAGTCAAGAATTTTCAAGGTTGCACTTTGTGTTTAGATATTGTGAAAGTAAGAAAAACAGTTTTATTGGACCGTCTAACTCTTAGTAAAAATAGAAAAGACAATGGAAATTTAGTGCTACTAAACTTTAAGCCAAGTTTGTTCTTCATGATTTTTTTGTATTTCATTAAACTTACAGATTGCTTTGCAGTTCTTAAAATGTTGATTTGCCATTTTTTGCCATGTATTTATGTATGTATGTAAATATGTAAACATGTACATATGTACATATTTACAGCAAGTAAATTATGCTTAAAATGTTTAAATTTCCTTTAGTTTCCAGTTTTAAACAAAAGGGTTTTCTTAGGCCTTAGGAAAGGGTGTGTAGGTAAATGTTATAAGAAAAAATTATACTTTCCACAGAATTGGATTTAAACCAGTACTGATGAGTATAATTGTCCTCCATCATTTTGATATTTTGACATTTTGACCCGTCCTTGCTATTTTCTCAACCAGATCGTTCTTACATCTTAATCTACCACCTAATACTCTCCCCCCTCCCCAAATATTTGCCCTCAAACCGGTTGACAACATACACAGTATATTTACTTGATTACTTTAACCATACTCCCACACAAGAATAACTTCCAGTCCAAACTAGGAAAACAAAAATTCTAAAAACGTCTGATTTTCCTTTCTTTACCAAAAACAAGTCTTCTTGTTAAATGTTTAGTTCATATTCCTGAATATTACATCAAATTGACAAACGCTATTATAGAATTAATTTGAATGTGGGTATGTGTGTACAGTAAGCGTCTTGATAAATAATTAGTCATATGGATTTATTCAAATATGTGCAGGAAGTAGCATATAGAATCTACTAAAAAGTGGTATGAACACCAACCATCAGCAGTTGCAGAAAACGAAGGTGTTAGGATGGGACATAACTGTCTCTATATTTAATCAAATGAAGCATAACCGATCTAATATTAATCTAGTGAGAAAAGTTACAAAGGGATGGACACTTGTTGACATAGCGTTTCTAGCTGACCAGAAAATCTCTAGCTCCAGGGAAACGGAAATTTAATAGCTACTAGGACTTTGGTGGACTTCAAAGCAAGTCAAAGAATGCTGCGAACTGGCATAGAAAATTAGATAAGCACATAATTGGAACTTTATAGATGTCAGCAATTCCTGGAACAGATAACATTTTTTGAGATGTGTGACCTTTATAAAGCACCTAGGTGTGGGAGTACTGTAGATCTGATAGGGGACATTGAGAGGAACATAACCATAATAATAATAATAATAATAATAATAATAATAATAATAATAGCTATCAGACTAGGAGTGGGGAGTGCTGTGGTCATAAGTTGTTGTCATACAACAACAACCCCTTGAGCAATGTGCCTTTCTTCACTGATTGTGGGGCGGCACTTGCAAGGTTGAAGTGATGTTGCCATTTTGAGTTGGTTTTCTATTTTTCTCACTCTTATGGCTACAGTACATGTGCCTTCCTTCAACTTACCTGGCTTGTTGCTGGGCGCTGAATGCGGGTTTTTCACCCATCCACCAATAGATGGTGTGTAACCACTCGATAATAATAATAATAAGTTCAAGAAGGAAGTGGGAATACATGTGCTTGTTGCGCATGTACAGGAAACAGTTTTGCTAGGCTTTGAGAGGGTATTAAGATTGAGACTTGGCTCGTACTATCCTGGTTATAGGCCTGTGAGTACCTTGACTGCTGGTTGGTACCTGATTTCACAATGATTGTTTCATAGATTCAATGTTTTGAGTTGAGAACTAACAACCAAATTAATATTAAGATAAAAAAACTACAGAAAGCAACACTTTAAAGCTCAGTTACAATTACACACAATATTAAATAGTTATTAAAATTTATTAAGCTACGAGATGCAATACATTCCAGATGGAAACTGGTAGATTTCAATGCTTAGTATGATTAGAAAAAGTTAAATATTGCTAATAACATAAATTTCTAATGAATACATGAGAAGATAATAGTTTGGTAAAGTAAAGTTTGACAAGTTGTAAATGTTAAAAAGAAAGAGGATCAGAATTGCCATATGCTTTGTTTTGTCAGTAGGAGAATACTTTCCTTGAAAAAATAATGCTCGCAAAAAGCTTTTGAGTTGATAATAATAATAATAATAATAACAATAATGATAATAATAATAATAGTAATAATGATATAACATTCCCGCTCAAACCGCAGATTTGCCAGTCAGTTGCTTGATCTTAACCAGTTGTGCATGCCCCGAAATGGCTGACACATCACGCATTTCTGTTTAAAGGGGGGCGTAGTGGGGGAGCATCATATCTAGGTGTCGTGGGCGTGGATCTCAGATTCTGAAGGGCTGATTACCGAGTTCACACTTGTTACGTAGTCCTGAGGCCTTGCTAGCGGGACCGTTTTAAGCAGAATGGGTCACCTAAACCGCGAAACCTAACCAGGCCCCACCTGCAAGGTCACGTGTTGTATTTTTATTACCATCTATTTATCACACACACTTAGGTGTGATGCATGCACCCAGCCTACCCTTATCGGGCTGGGAGTCGGATGGGTTTGCTGGGGTTTCTACCCCTGAGTCCCCCTTAGGCTCGTATTGCTCCACCACACAATAATAATATTAAAAGGATTTGCAAAAAAGTAGTGAAAAGCTTTTGTGACGACATAGGTAAGAAATTTGGTTTGGGCTAATGTGCCAAAGCCATGTTTAAAAGAGGTAGATTTAAAACGAGTAGCAATGTAACTTTGGATAGAGAGTATGTAGTAAAACACCTGGAAGAGGAAAGTGCTTAGGAGTCGACGAAGGCGATTGGATTCAACATGCTTGCATGAAAACAAAACCAAAGAAAGAACTGCTAAAATGAGTAAGATCTATTCTGAAGTCAGAACTAAACTCTAAGAACCATATTACAATCATGAAATCCCTTGATATTCTGGCCATTACCTGCAGCTTCGATATTATCATTATAAACTTAAGTGGTATAAGAAAAATTGAACCCAGACTCAGAAAACTCAACTGCAACGCACCATCCGAAGGCAGATGTTGAGTGTTTCTATTTGCCCAGGAACACTGGTGGTAGGGAACTGACTCACCTGGATCTTTCGTAAAATTCTCTACTCTAGGACTCCTTGGATATCGAATTATTCATGATTTTTTGGGCGATGTGAAAATCGACCAAGATAGATAGATAGATTGAAGCTCAAGCTGCTATTGCAGCACGAGAGTCGAAAAACGTTGATTTCTATGTGAAGAAATTGAGAAAATTTTCAAAAGAGCTAAATGTTGACCTTTCATATGAATTTGAAGCCAATTTGAAGGTAACAGAAAATGCAAAAAATTAAAGGGTATTGTTAAGAACAACAGAACCAACGTTCCCATTAAAACCTGGAGGAGAAAGTATCTTCATGGCAAGTATTCAGTCCGTAGCCAAAAGTCTGATGTGGTATTGAATGACATACATCATTTGCAGAGACGTACAGGGTTTAAGGCTGAAACGGGAAGGTACATCATTGCAGCACAAGATTAAAGCTTATTCACAAGGGACTATCAGACAAATGTTATCCACAATGGTGTTGACATGAACCGTAGATTCTGTGATAGAGGTGTTGTGACAAGTGATCATCTTGTTTTTAGGGGCCCAATTCTTACAGCAAATAAATACAAGAATAGGCACGACAGTATGTGGCAATATATTTATTGGAAAGTGTGTAGGTATTATGGCATTGAGGCTTGAAAAAAATTTGTATGAGCATAAACCTCCACCTGTTGTTGACACCAACGATGGCAAAATTTTGTGGGACTTTTCCATTAGAACTGATGGGAGTATAGAGGCCAATAGACCTTATTTGTACCTAAATATAAGGCCAAAACAACATGTCATCTGATTGACATGAGTATACTAACTGATAACAATATCTCTAGGAAAGAGTTTGAAAAATTAAGCAAATATAAATATCTAGAAATTGAGGTAATCAAGATAAGAAGCATTAGGAATGATAAGAAAGGAATTGAAATTTTGTTTAGAAAATTATAGCGAAGTAAATTGTGTGTCTGTGAGTTAGGGGGGGGGGGTGGGATCCAAAAATATGTGCTTAATAGTACTACAAGTATTTTAAGACGGGTTCTCTACATCCAACACACTGTATTTAATATCAACTTCAATTTTAATTTGAAAGAAAACCATACTATAACTGGTTTAGTTTTATAGGTCATTGGGAATGATGTGGCACTGAAACGTTTTCAAATGTAAGTGAATAATAAATAATAATAATAATAAATAACTACAGTGATAATAATAACGAAGTACCGAGAATTGGCATTCGGAATAAGAGAAAAATGACCTTGGTTTGAGATTTTTAATTGTACTTGTAGCGATTGGTGTCCTTGGTTGAGGTAGGTAAGAAGACCTTGAACTCAGTTGCAGTAATATTCAACCAAAAGGATACTGCGAAACGAATAATGGCTGAAAAAAATTCACACCAATATTGATGGATAGGAACCATAATTGATGAAGGATTGTCAGAACTTGCCCAAATCATTGTCCGTTAAATATGTGAACTTCATCATTATTTTGTAACTAAGAGTTATTGGTAGTTATTATTGGCAAGAATTGTTTGCAGCTTATTCTCTGTAATAATAATGACAGTAATAATAATAAAAATAATAATGATAATAATAATAACAATAATAATAATAATAATAACAACAACCGAAAATGTGGCAAATACAATGTAACAAAACTATTTATAGGCTTTAGATTGACAATGGTTTTTTTGGTTTACAACCAAGAAAATACTTTTATCAATAAAAATTAAAGGTCTTTTATTGTTATCCAAATAACGCAAATCAATTCTGTGAATTCTTCCACTCATATTTACTATACCATATGTAAACGTCACCTGACAGAAGGAAAGAGTGGCAAGAATATAATAAGTTTATTGTCAACATATGCATAAATGCAGATTGCACCCTATTAGCGGGTCAAGCAACAAATAATGAGACCAAAAATTACAAAGTAAGAAACCATCAAATTAGGAAAGTAACCCTCTGAACCCAAATGGCTTCTTGTCTTTGCTTAGAGGGAAAGAAGAAAAACAAGAGTACTAATTGTGCTTCTAAAGTTTTTTATTCAATATTTATTGATTGTATAGAATTGAACTATTGATTTTTCTTTCTAATTTTGTATCTCACGGAATACCAGCGCCCGAATAAAAGAGAGCCTTTCGGAATTAAAAAAAAATTTTGGGGGGATAGTCATAAAAGTAAGAGTTGAAAAAGAGAGTTTTTATAGAGGATTTACCCTAATCAACTAAATATACAATACAGAAAATGTCATGTTAACAGTTAATGCATCGAGTTAAAATGACACAAATCCCATCAAAGCTGTCAAATTTAAGATAATCTTCCCGCTTATCTTTAAACGGTTATAGGATTCATGTCTCCTTTTGCACCATAATAATTACAGTCATAAAATGTTCTTACTTTTGGAGGTAATATTGAAAGGTTTTGCATAAGCCAATAATTTGTAAAAGGACTTGTGTAGTATATATTTTACAGTTAGCCCCGAATTCTCCACTTTGTATCAGCATGTGGAGCCATGACTCGCTGTAGTATGGCGAACTTTGTTAAAATTTTGGAGGCATATTACTCCCTGATTAAAAAGAAAAGAATAATATAGTTCTGTACATCTCTAAAAACCTTCTAGAACTGAATTTACTTTTTCTATATTTCCGCATTGTTATCACAGCTCTGATTGTTCAATAACACATCTCATGAAATGTTGTATTTAAACTTTTTCTGACCTCCTTGTTTTCGACTTTTTTATTTCTGTTACGCTAACAAACATAATATTTCTACCCTTTTCATGTCATTACTATATTAACAGATGAAGTTATCACAGAATTTGAACGTCGCTAGAGAAATGAGGGTGGGTAAGCAAATTAACGTTCATCTTTTATGTATAAAAATAAACCAAAGGCTCGAATCAATTGAAATAAATAGAAATAATAGCATCTTTAGCATCATCATTCCCACAATGGGCTTAGGTTATCATATGCCTGTTTAAAAAGGTTTCAGATCACTGAGAATTAATTTGAAATTTGGCCTTGTAGCAAATCTGTTTTTGTATGCAGTTACATTTCTATTTCAAGTTTAATAACTCGAATTCCTGTTTTCAGGATATTGACAAGTTCTTTTTTTATGTTTTCGGTTTACTTACTTAACTGTAAGCAATTTCCTGGAGTTTACTTTGTTTCTTGTATTCAAGGCTAGTTTGATTTAGATGAAATCTTTACATTTATTTACTAATCAGAACACTGGACTTCTGTTTGGTAGGTATGTGACCATATCTTGTACATCACATTTTAAAGCTAGAGGTTATAGGTGTTTTATACTTAATACATTGTTGTTGTTTATTCTTACCAGTTTTATCTTATTTTTCCAACTACATTAATTTTCACTTTGTCCTTTTGATAAGATGCTAAATTTTATTATTTGATTGTTATATTAACTTATTTTCTGTCTTTTATTAACTTTCAATCCACTTTTAACTCTTTTCGTTGCTAAAATATATAACCATTAAATATCCATTCCTTGATACGAGTGAACCCCGACCTGTGTTTTCAATGTCATTGATTATTTCTCCAGCCACAGTCCCTTATACAAAAACAAAGTCGCATCCTTGAATATTAGATAATAAGAAGCGGTTTAGAAACAGACATTAATGAGATCAATAGTTAAGAAGATTAAGATGAAATTAAGTATTAAAGAGTGCCTCCTGATTTTAGTCATCTTAGAGGGTTGATTAGCTGTTCATTATACCACGTGCAAATAGTTTCCTCAACTGATTATTGTCCGCAGCGGGATAAATCAGCCAGTGACAGACAGGTTGAAGTCGTCTATGAACAAATTTGCTCCAATTGTCTCATATTACGTCCATTCCAATGCTTTCTTTTATCATTTTACGTCGTTGTTATTTGTAGTGTCTAATGACTGCATTATACAATAACTCATTAATTTAATACATAAATGAAAATGCCTTAATATATAGTACCATGAAGATATGAAAGAGTGACAAAGAAATATTCAAAGAATTAATTATCTTCATTGCGCATCTTTTTTATTACTTAATGCTTTCCTCTGATATCAGGTTTTGTTCTGCACAGGGATGCAAAACAAAACTCTCGCTTTTCAAGACAAGACAGTGAGCTAAAAAGTAAGGTTTCATTTAAGACTCTTGCCAGCAAGCACACTCTGTCGCCAAGATTACGCAGGATTATAATACGCAATTAAATAGATTAACACAGTAACGTTTACACAGATCAGGAGTAAAAAAACTCATACATTCTTTTCTTTAGGGTCGGAAAACAACGTTTATCTCTTTTCCAGAAGGTGAAATGTCCTTTTAGATACAACAAATTCAGGGCCTGGAGAATACAGACAGGAGAGCAATCTGTACTGACATTGGAAAACTGAATTACAGTATTGGTAGAAAGTACAGTTACAATTATTTTATCTACATTTGCTTTGCACTATGTGATCACTTTGGCATGGATGTTATTTTTCGATATTCTCAAAAAATTAAAGAAATTTGATAACCAAACCGAATCGGAAGATTACTGTCTACTAAGCAGAGAGTATACACAGTTTAGATAATGAATTGCAGAAGCCCTGTAAAGAGCTTCTCTATGGAAGCCATCCTTGCACCAAATTTTTGCAGTAGCAAGAAATCTTTAAAGGAGGAAGAGCACAACGCAGAATTTATACGAGCCTCAACTCCTCAGGATAAAACTGGACAAGGTATGAAAACCCTTTCCTTTTCCTGCATAATTTCAATTTACTGTGTATAAATTCCAGTTTTTCTTTTCATTGTCATTTATCATGTACTGCTTTTCCTTTTGGTTAAGGACACTTTGTCATATAAATTAAAACCGTTTATAAGCAACGAGGCATTATATTTTTAATAAATGACATGGTTATGGTTTCCTTTTAAATCATTGTGCAATGTTCAGCCTGAAGAAAAAACATTTGCTGACCGGTCTCTTTAAATATATATGAACCTTATATTAAAAAGTATTTTTGTAATGTGGCTTTTAAAATGTAATATACAAAAAAGAAAAATATTTCTATACAATAATAATAAAAGCTTTCTTATGAATCGGACTATACTGAATTTCACTTGTCTATTATCTATTAAATATTTTTGATATCTCGGAAGTTGTAAGGCTTATGTTTTGCTGTTAATAATGGCAAAAAACACACACCACTATGTTTATTTTATATTCCTTAATATTACAAAACACACAAGCATGACCTGCTTTGTTTCTTCTTATTCTGCCTATCGGCCTTAAAGTTATCAAAATTCCAATGTTTCAGCAACAGTGTAAAGTGCAATGTAACTGCAACAAAATATACTTATTGATTGAGAGTTTCTCACAAATTCTCTTTTAATGCGAAAAGAACCTAATGATCTGTCACCATGCTTTTTGTGTAAATATGTATTAGTGTTTTGCTTCTATTTTAAAATGTTTCACTCAATTATTTCAACCCAACAGCAAGGGAAGAAAAATTTGTTATCCAAGCCTTCTTAGAGAGGATATATTTCACATCTTCACTCAACAAGTGCATTAACATATGTAAGAATTTCCTATTTTTGAAGGGACAAACAAGGGAAAATCTGCAAACATCTCTTCATCTTTTATTTTACTACCCAATCTTTCAGAAGCGTTTAACAAATTGATCATGTTTGCACAAATCAATTTAAAAGTTGATAAATACTCCAGTCTATCACTGTCTATAAAAATGATCCAGTTTTTCTCCGCAAAACAAACTGATTATTCAAAACTGTGAATAAATCTTTTGTATTTTCTTCCCTTGAAAAATAAGGGCATGTAGAGTTTTGAATTGGTTATCGCATTCGAGACATACACTTTAGGATCCAGGGGAGCCAAAACGATCAATCGCTCTATGGAAACTTTACTACAAACAATTTCTTTGTTATTAAATTTTTGGTTCTGTCTGAGATAAGTGGTATGAACTTCATCACGAAGACAATTACAAAAAATTTCAATAGAAATATTAAAGCATCCTGAAGCATAAAAATAAGACAGTGGATGTACAAATAACATTTGATAAACAAATCATAAATCAATAAATGGTATTTTTCATTAGTAAGTGGTAATAGTAACAATAATAAAAGGGAAAAAATGATTGAGAAAATTCATTTCCATGCATATTAATTGGAACCATAATAGCAGGGTAAACAAATTTTTATGATGAAGTATTAGAAACTTTAAATGGCCATAACGAGCTTTGCAATTAACATGAAATAGGGTGACCTATGAAATTATACGAGACGAGAAACATTTAGATATATGTAAGAAATTCCAAATTTTAATGGAAATAATCTGTATTGGAACAGCACTTCATATGCTGAGAAAGAAACTCTGAGTATACATCATGCAGTTGTTAACTGAAGACTATAAGCGTCCCGTTTGAGCCATGTTGTAACTCATTATGCAGTCCATAAAACTGAATTAAGAAACAAGAATTCGAGTTTCTGAGGTACAAAAAGACCTCTGAAATTTCTTTTCAGAAGCTTTACATTAACTGAAAGTACTAATAACTTTCGATAGACAGAGAATCTGATAAGATTACATTTTCTTTCAAAGTGATCATTTTTTTCAAAAAAAGTCAACAAAATTCTTCTTCTGGTATCCAAAGATGACCAAACAGCCTAATTAAAAACAGTGTACTTGCTTGTTGGTTTTTGAAACACACCTTTTTACTTGTATTTTGTTTCAAATGACATTTGCTTTCGTTGGAAATTTCTGTGAACAGTTCTTATATGCTTCTATTTTGTATTTTACTCTCACTCCTCAAAATACTAGCCTAAGAATATATTATCTCCGAAACGATTTAAATTGAAATCTCTCTTTGAAGGTTGTCCCTGTTTATGGTGATAAAATGTTTTGGGCTCCAATTTATTTGTTAAGATTAAAACCATAGGATGATGAATAAAGTAGAATCATATAAGACCAATAAAACTGGCAATAGCACAATATTGGTTTCTTACGATATTGCATGCAAGGGTTTCTCTTTCTGAAGTAGGACATAAAGCTATTGGCACTATTTACTTCATCAGGTAGAGCAAGTAGCAGAGTTTTTACAGGAACTCCAAAACAAATTACATACTTATATTGGGAGAGGTTAGGGATCAGTTGATATTTAGAAAGCTATCTGAAATTTACTGAGGGCTTGGCGAAAGTGAGTCTAACAATTTGAAAAGTAGTTGTTTATAACTAAGTAAGTCATTTGATGGCTTGTGTACCGAACAATAAAAATGGACAATTCCAGAATACAGTAATTTACCCTACACCAATAAATAAAACAACAGAACAGGTAACATCACAAATAGTATTTTGAATTACTGATGTATGGAAAACAATGCTAGCTTTGCTGCTAAGTCACAAACTAAAATTCTTGCTTTTGAAATGTTAGGTTTGAGATAAAAACTGAAATAGCCTTCCTAGTCAAGACGTTGTTGTACATAAATATGATATAATCCTTTAGTTGATCAGCAACTAGCTTGAACCTTTTTAAGGCCAGCCCAGGTGCAGGGATATAGAATAATGCACCAGTATCATGATTATTAAATACAAAAGAATAATTACATTTTCCACTCAATTTTTAGATTATTACTTGCAAAACAATAAATATTAAGGATATGTAATATTCAAAATGGAAATTTTATACCGCCATTTTGTATTTTGAACCCAATGAATTGAACTGCAGCTTTTACCTGCGTTCTGTGTTTCTGTTTTTTCAAAAAAGCCAATAATAAACAGAAATACAAACGATAATAATTTTATCAGGATAGTGACTTGAAAAGAAATACCTGACTTTTGCTTGAAATAGTTCTGAATTGACCTTAACAAGAAACCCAAAGGGACAGGAAGAATATTAATTAAGATTATATTTGATGAAAATAAACAGGACAATAAACAAAGATCCCTCTTAATACCTTCAAGAAGCAGTTTCTTTTCCAAAGCACGTTTTTTATTGTTAGGGTAATTTCTTTATAAGGAGGAAAAGGGAGATGGTATTTACGTCTGTTTTACAAGAATAAGGAATATTCAGATATACTGCGACATTCAAATAAAGCTTCTAATCAAGGTAACAATCCTCTTGAGGAGCTGTCGTTATTTTTTGCTACTAAAAAACCCTGCAGCAACATTAATGATACAAAGTGTTTTATATATCCATTTGTTTATTGGCCTATTGAAATACTAGAGTCGATAAAAACTGAAAAAGGGAAAGGTTTGGAAGAAAACTAGGGGAAGCTAGAGGTAAGGTTGAATCATGAAACAAAATCTCCTGTTTTGACAACGACAATTGGTTTGAAGGTATCAGAAGAAAAAACGGAGGGTAACCTGCTTTTTATCTACTGCACCCTTGATGTAACTATGTGACTCCATTTTAGCTTCAGCTTGTAATTTACAAACACATTTGACTTCAAAACTATTTCTTTTACGTCTGCAGTACAATCTGCTCTAAATATTATGACAATTGTACATTCTGTTTTTCAAACATACTAATAATTTTGTTACATATATAAAAAGGAAGGGAATTTTAACAAAATGAAAGCAGGAGTAAATTATTGTAATTCAGATTGAACGTCTATGGTAAACATCTTACTATTTAATGAATATTATTTTTTCAGATTTGTTTTTATTGAAGTCAAGCTAATCACCTATAATGGACATAATGTACTATTTTCAACTCAAATGTAATGCAAATCAAACAATTAAATGCAGACCTGAAGAAAGGAAAATAAATGTCTAAAGCAAGCTGTAGTAGTTTATAGTGTGGAGTTGTGGTAGTAGTGTAAATTGGTAACACAGATGGATCATGATTTTAAGATTTTGAGGTGCAGATATAAAAACATCTTAGTTTTCTTCTATCATGTTGTATTTTGTCCTTGTTTCCACGTTACAAAACATAGGCTGAAGATGTGCAGCCCATCAAAAGTTAAGTTCAGTTATTTTTCCCCACGGTAGTTCTTAGGAAGAAGTAATGAACTGATAGTAGTACTTTGAAGATGCCCTTAGTGCCCAAAAGATGTTTCTATCTTGTTTTTGATGATAGCCTACTTGACAGACGCAGGTAAAGAAAATAAATTACGAACCTCAGTCAAAGTAACATTGTGATTCATTTCTGTGTTTCTCTTCTCCTTTTGCATTTACTATTTTTTAAAGTTTATGAATGCAAGAAGCATTCGTCATTTGGTTACAAATTGATAACACTCATTGACATTTGCAATATTAGTACTGCGTTTTAAGTAAGGATAGAAGAATCAAGTCACAAGGTGCATATTTGCTACCTTCCTGTGAAGTTATACGAAATATTTTTCTTATTTCTTCATGAAATATATTTTTTCATAAAAATCCAGCCAGTTACACAAATTTTGGTTAAAATTACAGTTAAAATAAATATTCTGTCCGCTGTATATTTCTATTTTAATTTCTTGAAGTATTCATACCGCAAAAACATTTAATTTTTCCTACAAAAAGAGCTGAAAAGGTGTTGTCCACTCCAGTTTCCATTTTATCTTCAATGTCGACTTACGAAAACCATACTGACTGTATGTTATCCATATAAAAAAATTAGGGACGTGTATTAGTTTTCAGCAATCTCTTTTTGCTGTGCAACTGGTTTTACAGGCAACGAGGCAGATGTGAAGTTGAGTTTCAAACGGATTTTTGACTGATATAGCTACAAACTGGCAGTCCCTGTATTTAAAGAAAAGAACATATTTATTTCTCCCAAGGAAAACAAACTCTTTTTACTTATTTTAAATATATTTTGTATAGGAATGACGCTTTTCAGATAAAATCGATATGTATAGTGGCAATAAATGATGAAATATCGTTTCGTAATTGCTCAAAATTTCATCATTAAATTAACCTTTATAATTGATTTTCAACAAAATTTTGTTTTTGATGTATTTTTTATTTATGGAGCCTAAAATAACATCTGGAAACATGGCAATGAGTATATTAAAACTTTCATTTCAATTGCCAACAATATTACTTTAATGAATTTTCGCTATACTGTGAGGCATTTCAGTAAAAAAAGAAGGAATTATAGAATTAATGAGTATGGCGCCGAAAAACAGCTTTCTCGCAATAGACTTTTAAACGACCAGGCGGCAAGAGTTAGGAGTTTACAGTTATGTTAAATGATATTGTGTCAATTAATGCAGTTCTTTCATTAGATATAAAGAAAGATCTTTCTGATAGAAGGAATTAAATGTTGTTTCCGGCAATAAATATTGGAGAAAACTCATTGCTTTTTCAAATATCAACAGAATCTAAGTAAAATTTGAAAATCTGAAGTTTGCTAAAACTTCAGATTTTCAGGTTTTGGTGGTAGAACTTTCATGCAATAGGGAAACCATTGTATTTTAAAGGAGAAAGTAAGCAAGGCTGTGTAGTCTTATGCTCATATCTAAAACATCATTTAAACAATCGGCATCTTTGTCAGACAACCAACGGTGACATGTATGTTTTTTAATTTTTTTAAAAGTGATACAAGGAAGTAAAAAAAATCCGTATTGAAACAAGCTAGAGGGAAAGGAAAAGTTCTTGAATTTTAGTAAGAACAATTTAAAATTTGAAGTCTATCCGAGTTTCCGTGAATATCAAAGAGATAACAAAATTGTCCCAATAGTAGGTTCTTAAAGCTTCAAGTTGATTTTACAAAATTTTGTATATTTGCAGGATATACCATTAGATAATCAATCTGATAGGAAAATTTGTACAACCGAGACTGAACTAATGTCCAAAGGTCATAAAACCTAATACGTCAGATAATGACGATAATAATATTATTACTAACAACAATAACAATAATGGTAACTAAGAATAACAATAATAACTACAATAATAATAACAAGAATAATTGTGGCAATAGCAATAATAACTGTTACTTAATATTTTGATTTCAGAGTCTACTAATCCTTTGCAGAAGCAGAAAGACATTGAAAGATGAAAGATAAACGAAAGGCATAGCTGGGGTAGTAAAAAAAAAATGACGGAAATAAATCAATTATTTTAGAAATGTTTATATGATTACTTTTATTTGAAAGCAATATTGAAGACAATGCTAAACCAAATTAGCTTGTTTTGAACCTGTATTGTTTATGTTTGCGATCTTTTCCAATATGGGAAGTCAAAAATGTTCACAGCCTATTTTTTGGTCACGAATGCAATTATGTGGTCTAGTTGCATTTATAATAAAAAAATCATAACAAAAATAAAAATAATACTAAAAATGATAATATCAAAAATGAAAATAAGAAGCATCTCATAGTTGTAGGGAGTTTGCGAACAACCAAAAGCAATTTCCATTGGCATGCAAAATACTAATATTCTTTACATTGTCCACCTTCTTCCAAAGGTTAGTATCATTGACAGAATCCCAATGGCAACGTTAGACAAAAACAATAGTACTCCTCCTCCTCCGACTGCTACTACTTCTTCTAATTTTACTACTACTATTACTGTTTCTATTATTATTATTATAAATTTTGTTATGTCCATCTCTTCTTGCTTTTCTCAATTGTTAATATTATAATAAATATAATAGCATACTCGATTCGATTAGAAACGATAACTAGGCCCAATCTTTTCATTTCGTGTGCCTAAATTGTATTATGTACATCACTTTTAACCCAAATGTACAACAAATAAAAATTTTTTCTGGATATTCAGTAATCTGACATTTTCAATTCATTCACCATACTTATTATCATTTTGAACCCCATCAGCCTACTAGCATCGACAGCACTACTATTTTATATATACCATGTTAATTTCTCTTTTTATGATTTAATATTTTCCTTATTCAGTTTCAGTTATGTAATTCATATTATTCTTTTCCAACTAAAATATAAGCATTTTTTATAAAATATTGCCTGGCTGGATTTTAATAAAGAATAGACTAGTGGAATTATTAGTTCTGTTGAGCAGAAATCACTGAAAACGTCTTTCCATAAGATTTAGGACTGTAAGCAATATTGATTTCACTTCTCAAGTAGTGTGGTAAATTCCCTCCAGTAAATTCCTTTCATACATCCTGCAACTTGGAATTGTGTCAAAACATGTATTTTCTTTAATTGTGTATATCATTTTTTTCCTTTCGCGAATCACCAGGAAATCCCACTCATATCATGGAAGCCCTGGTTTTCTAATTTCTGGATGGCCCTATAAAGATATTTTTCTCGTTACATTAGATCCATTGTAAATCAGGGCTCACGTTAACAACATTTAAAAACTACACTAACGAGCTCATTACAGCTATATACTCTTGCATGTCTATTATTATAAACAGTCAACTGCCATAAGACAATTAGGGATTCACTGCCTTATCTGAGGCATTAAAACACCTATTATATAAATTCTATTAAATTTAAATCAAAATTTTATCATCTTTATTTATCAGCTTTGTCTCCCATTCTTCCGTCCTGTCTCCTCGATTATATAAAACTGCCACAGGTATTGACTTTTTCATGTGCACAACAACCTTCAAGCCTTTAGGTATAATAAACTCATCGTATTCTATCTTATAGAATGAGTTACAATTTTTTATTTTTCTTACATGTAGTCACATTAGTGACCTTGCTAATATAACGGTTTATGTAAACTGTCAAATGCAAAATCCTCTCACTTGTCAGGACCATTAAAAATATATTAATACATCAATGTGTGGGTGCAAAAATCTTAACTGAGGACCAAGAAGAGTTTTTTTCCCATGGTTTTGATTTCATATTACATTATATATGTGCATTTGTTTGTAGTCAGATGTATCTCTCTCCTTTCCCACAGCTCATTTGTCGTTTTTCTATACCTTTGAAAATCTTTTTCAACATACTTTTACCCATTTTATTTTCCATCAATACTTTTTGTATTTTTAGTATTCTCTGAAGAAGTGGAGATTTTTTCCAGTCAAAATAGAAACTTGTACATCTAATAAATAAGTAACCACAATCTTCCAGACATTTATGTTTGTTGTATCTTTCTGATAAAGACTTAATTGTCACCCTTTGTATCAGCACTCATTATAATATTTTTAAGTAATGCATTTGAGATTTTCAATCATATTTTAATGCCCAATAAAATTTAAATATGTCTGAAGAGTTATTTTTTTAGTCAAGGGCTTTTTTGCCTTGAATTAAGAAAACAAAACAGTAACTCAAATATATTGCTGTGAATTTGCTATACGTTCAGAAAGAAAACGAAAAGGGAATACTTCAGCTAAAAATATAAAAGGGACATGAATCAAGAATACATTTCACATGATTTGTAGGGTTGTTTGATGTAGAATGATTGGTGGGGCAACTCAGAGGTCCTAGTGACCTATTTTTAATAGTTATAATAATAATTATATCAAACAATTATTTGTGAATAAAAAGGGCAGCAAGCCAAAAAGACCCCAACAAACAAACAAAATGCAGCGACATGTTTAATTCAGTTCTCTTACAAGTGTCAATAACTACAAAAAATAAATTTAATATGACATTTATGTAAGAAAGTAAATCTTAGCCATAACTAGAGAAAATGAGACCTTGGGAAGATTTTTATCTGTTTAGGAAAAATAAATTTTATCTGTAAATTAAACTTGCAGAATCCAAAAACAATGCACTCAGATATTCGTCAGTCAATTGTTTAACGATCTTGTTTATTTTGTGTTGTTGTTGAAATTGAAATAATGGCTAATTGCAAAAAAATTATATTCAATTTGGAGTCAATTAATAATTCTATTACACAAATAAAGAGATGTTTTTCTAATTAGAGTGATTCGCTGAACCTGTCCCTTGTTTTTTTGGGCAGAGTACACAACTTCAATATCTGTGATCAAATCAAAGAATATCAAATTAAAGCTGCATTTTTCATAACTATAAAAGACAACAACACATGTCTGTCAACAACAAAAATATAGCGTCATGCAATGCCAGAAAGAAATAAAATGACGATAGTTTTAATTGAAATAGAGATTAACTAGAAATACCGTCAGTTTCTAAGTAATGTTTACTCTTGTTTTTCTAATTTTAAAAAAATTCGATAGAGAAAAAAGATTAAAGATAAACAATTCTAACTAATTTTAGATCCGTCATTTTGAAGCAAGAACATCCGAGGTTCTTTTCTTTAGGTGACCTACATGTTATTACTGGTTAGGTTGGTAGTGGCTCTATGTTTGACAGTATGCATCCTTGAATATGACAACAAGACCTGCTTATTAAACTCAAGCTGGACAGATCCTTCCTTTACGCCCAGCTCAGTATATGATGAGTGACATCATGAACTAAGGCTTGGTTCTTTATACTGATCGGCAATGTTAATGTTAATTTCTTTTTTCGGTGCTGTGCCTTTCTTTTTATTTCAACTATACCAAATCCTGTGGTCTCTTGATGTTATCGGACTAGCTTGTCTTCTTAAACATTACCTACATGCCTCAACTTTCTTCTCTTAATTCCATTCAACATTCTAGTTGTATTTATAAGTTATAAATGCACATGTAATGATACTCCTATTCATTCTTCTTATACATATATGTTAGGTAATTTGGATAAATTTCTCTCCAGCGGCCATTTCTCATACAAAATCTATATCTCTTAAAATCAAACATAGCTCTTATTTCAGCTTACCACAATGGATTGAAAAGAGGTAAAACATATTAAAAGTATAATTTCATATAGCAAATACCATCAACTTGTCAACCAGGTAAAGCGCAATGGTACTTAAAATACAGTACGGAGCAATTGCTCTGCAATTGTGTACTATCTATTCAACTCAAAAAAGAAGCAGAGAAATTGACTAATTTATTTAAAATTAGAGCTCAAAACAGTAATAACGTACACGGTAGTACCACTTTGGCTTTGAATTTTGCAGTTACTGCTGTTACTGTAGCTAACAGTTCTTTAGTATCTCATAAATAAATAATTAAGGAATATTTTCTCACAAAATTTCAGTTATGCTAGCTCCTCGAGTTCATATTAAAGAGGGCAGTTTTTTAAAATGAAAACAGAGAATTTAACAATATATATTTAACTACTGCATCACTAATAAAACAATATCATCATCTACTATTTTCACATTTTTATACATCCTGTTTTTATAGAAATAAATTAGCTGTCTTTAGATTTTTTAGGGCCTCTCCCAGATGATGTAAGTTTTTAATCCAAATTGTAATTATTCCGTTTGTTGGTGACGCCCTCAAGGTCTCGTATGGTCAATTGTAAAGCGTAAAATCTTTTCTTCTCTATAGTAACATGGAACTTGGAAAAGCAATTTAGGGTACTCATTTTTCAAATTTTAAAATCAAATAGATTAAAGAATGGTAGTCAGCAAGCCCGTACAGCATATTGGGAAAAAATCCACAAGAAAATGAAGTATCATAGTCTTTTCTGTCGTGACAATCTTGATCAGCTAATTGATTTTCAAATTAGAAATCGTTATAAGATATGAGATAAACCATTTATAATACCAGGGCGGAGAGAGTTTCTTAAAAGATTATACTGGGGATTTCATTTCTTTACATTCTGTAGTTCCATGATAGGTTCTGCCACAAACAGAGTATGAAATTAGTGAAAGGAACCGCACAGTTTTAGTATAGATGACTACAATGTTATATTGATTTTTGAGGTCTAAAAATTGAGGTCATTCTATCTAACTCCCCTATAGAATCCTGATTTGACCTTAGCTAGGTCGAGTGATGAAGACTTAAAAAGGGAGAAGCATTTTTCTTTGCTACTAGCTTCCTGGCACACCCCCTTTAAAGCACGCTTTCCTAAGCATTAGGCATCTATGATTTAGGAAATTATTTTGCCCCTGTTCTAATGTGTTTGGATAGAAAGAAAGGCAGCGCATTTTGAACAAAATAAGTGTACGATTTTTTCAGTTTTTGTGACTTGATTTAGAAATAGTGTGCTGTAGTGTGACAGAATTTATTTTTTTCTCCGTTAATAGCTGTATAAACATGCAAAGAAAAGCAGCAAGCTGGTTGTTGTTACAACCTGATAAGACAAAGTACATACAATTAAAGTGTTATGATGACGAGTGAAAGTCTATCTTTTCAGCCAAAGCTTATATAGTTGAGTTTGATAACAATACTGGCTAGTTTAGAAAAATTTAAAAAGTTTGCTTACAATTTTCCTGAACTAAATATATAGATTAGGTCTGGAGCCAAGTATTCCTTCGATGTTGCATTTGAAACTTTCGATGACTGAGCTACAGGATTTTAATTGGGATGATTTACTTGTCAGATGGAAGGATAGACGGACAGATAATAGATAAAGAAGTATAAGAAGATAGGTAGATGAATAGATTCTGGAACAGACAGATAAACTAATTGATGAATTTTTAGGGAGAAAATCCGATACAAAAAAATAACTTGTTTATTTGAGAAGATCCTGTCACAATTTGTTAATTGATAATCTTAACTATTGTTTAAAAATTGTGAATTTTAATCCTTTTATTACCTATTGTATCATATCTTATTTGTATAGCTGAAAACAGGCAGGATGCCGATCGCCAGCAATTACACAGAACAAGAACAGCATTTACTCGAGAACAATTGGACAAACTTGAAAGAGAATTTGCAAAGGAAAACTATATTTCAAGAGTACGAAGATGCGAACTCGCCTCTGAACTTAATTTGCCTGAAACAACGATTAAGGTGTGGTTTCAAAACCGTCGAATGAAATGTAAACGAAGACGACTAGCTATCGGACGCATGCACATGTACTCACATCATGTGTTTACACCTTATTGTGTGCCTCCTCATGTTTTTCCATCCAATTCTATGTGCCCTTGTTGCTTACCACGGCCACGAGAAACAATTTATCAAATACCGAGGCAAGCGCATCAGCAAGCCTACTATCCAGGATCTCCAGTCTCAAGGGAGCCAATACAACAATTTTATTTTCCTGGAACGCCTCTGAGAGAATCTCACCAACATTTCAACCTACCGACGACACCAATACAAAGAGAACTTCATCAACATTGTGATTTTCCAGATAACTCGACACACGAGTCTCCTCATTCAAATAATATTCCCTTTAATAGGTGTTGTTCGAAATTAGGATAACACTAAAAATGAAATATTGTATAGTAATTAAAAAAAATGGTTTATTGATGTCATTCTGGTCATATTTTCTTTGATATCCGAAACGTTATAAATTCATATTATCACTCGGAAATACGTTTATACCTAAATTTTAGCAACAAGACAATACTATATATTACTATATAATCCGTAATTTAAGGACATTTATAGATTAAGAGGTACATATACAAACAAATGAAAAGATTCATGATTATCTTTGAACGCCCAGGTCTACATCTTTACCTGAAAGTGTAGTTAACCAACACCAGAAATACTATTTCCTTTCTGGTTTTTGTGAAGAGGTAGCAAATTAAAGTCCATTTAATGTGTAAAAAGAATACACTGTTCAGTTGACCTTTGTGAAGAAGATAGAGCTAGGTTTTGCTGGGTACCTGTAGGTATTCAATTTTGTCAGTTTTCTCCTGTGTTTTTAAAATGAAGTATGCTCTCAACCAAAGAAGTAGGGATGAAAGAAAGAGAGGAAGAGAAACGTAGTTCAGCCCTTATGTGTATATATATATATATATATATATATATATATANCAGAGTGCTCAAACTACGCATGCGCAGTGAGCTCCGCATTACGCAAACGACAGGTTCCCATCTCAGATAGAGTGCTCAACCAAACTTTCGTAAGGGAGCGTAATACTATTATATATATATAATATATATATATATATATATAATATATATATAATATATATATATAATATATATATATATATATATATATATATTTAAAAAAGTATCCGTTGAGATCGATTTTGTTACATAATTTTAAACTTACACAAATGCCTGATATTGCTACCGTACCAAAATATGTACTTGGAACATTGATTTAAATTATAAAACTAAAGAAGATAGCAAAAGAAAAGACAAATGGCAGCGAAGCTCGAATTAATAATTGGTACACCACATCAAAGATACATAAGCTATTTAATTTCTTTGACCTAGACGCAGAACAGGACCTGTGATTATATTGTAGTCTTTTGACACGAATTGAAACCTTAAAAATCAAGTTAAAATATATATTTGATATCACAGACAGTAGACCAAACTGTAATGAAAACTATAGCCCTTGCTTTAAATTCATACCGCAACAATTTACATTTTACAATACCATTACAAGAAAAGTTTTCAATATTACCATTAAACTAACGGCATGGTAAATATTTTGTATGATAACGTAATTTTTCTGATTTTTCAGACCTTTTTTTAAACAATTTTTTTCTTGGTTGGGTGGTTTAAAGACCCCATTTTCGCAGGGGAAATAAAAGCACACTTAAGCAAAATTCTATCGAAATGTCCGTATTAAGTATATTCATTCGTTCCTTTAGAGTAACAGAGTATATAGTTCTGGAATTTTAGTATTTCCTATGTTAATAATTTTTTATTGTGATCAGTCAAAGAGTGGGATAGTGACTTACGTCGTAAGCTGTGTGGTTAATTTTAGTTTTTCCGTTGTATACACTTTAAAGTTATCAAAAGAATGCAGTATATGTTACACTGTTACAAAGAAAAATGGTAAAATTTAAGGCTATTATCTTGCCATAACGCTCTAATACTCTCATTTTTTCCCTTTCTGAGGTCCATTGTATCTGAAAATATTTGTGAAATATTTCAAAAAATTATCGTTCTGCACAATATTTTACAGTGTAAATAAAAGTCTTGGTAAAACGATTCCTTATGTTAGCGGGTTGACTATTATACCACTTGTTATTAATGTGGAATACACCTGTATACGCTTTGTGTAAATTACTGCTGTTAAAGGTTGTATATTGTGATGAAAATATAGGTAGGAATATTTAATTATGAAAATTAACTGTTTTAGTTTTTGTCCCTACCAAATACCATAGTTTTGTTAAAATTTTGGGATATTTGTTCTTATTAAACTATCCTCAGGGAGTTCTAACGCTGGAATACTAATGAGACAATGTTACGACAGTGCTCTGAGGGTTTATTATCTTATCATTCATCCAGTTAGGCGCACTTAATATTGTTGGAGGTCCGATATGAAAATCTAGAATGGCGTAATCTGCTGGAACTAGACGGTTTGTACCTTGAATGTAATAAATTGCCTTGCATTTGAATCCTTGGGAAAATGTAACAGACTGCTACCCTACTAACTGTAAAGGTACTTGAAAACCCAAGACAAAATAACATGTAAATATAGCAGCAGTTATATAAATAATTTATTTTTAATCAGTAACCTTCAACTGGAAGACTTCCAATTTAATTCCCACCAGACAGAGAGCTACTGGCATCTTAAAAGATAGAATATGCCTCTGCTATTAATACTCAGGGAAAACACTTACTTTTTCAGATGAGATAAATATTTGATGACTGCTTTAACAACCTCTTATAATGCCAGTTAGACCATTTGGTGCAGGTAGATTTAAGTCCAGAAAGCAATAGATTTCAACTGCAAACCTTTATTTCATTGGTTGCATTTAAAGGATGTTGTCACATGCACTGTTGTAAATGTCCAAACCAATTTAAGCTGTAAATTTTTCTATTGATTGTTTATACTATCGAGTGTCCAAAGTCTATAGTATCCCTTGAGACAATGTATAACTAAGCTACAACAGAAAAAAAAGCAGAAAGAGAAAAAAACAACCTGTTTTACATGATTCAATAATATGGCAGTTTTATTTCTATGATTCTTCGTAGCGCAATATTTAAAGTGATACACTTCTATATGAAATGCCAAAGCCACAAAACTATGTCATTGTTGTGTTTATTTTGACTTTGTTTCAAAATTATCGAGTAGCAGCCGTTGCACTTTGTTTAAAAAACACCCATGGGTGAAACCTGGAGATAATATAGGGGGGAAAATGATGATAGTGAGTGAACAACGGTGACTTTATCAAACTCAGCATTTGATGATTGACAAGAATGAAAATGTAATTAATCAAGGATATACCTACAGAAGTGAAATAGTTCTAATATTTTAAGTCACATAAAACCAGAAAAAGACTAGAAAAGAAGCTGAAGATAACTGCCAAATTTAATTCAACTGAATTTTCATACCAAGATTTCTTAGAGAAATATTTTGACATGACAGGATTTGTTTGCATGGTGAATTTTCATTTAAAAAGAAATATCCTGTCTTTATTGTTTGTATTACAAGTACTACTCTTACTTCTACTACTACTGCTACTACTACACTAGGCATAAGTTTCCAAAAGAAAAAAAGGAGAAGAAAGAGAAATGATATATTTCCTTGGTTTTGGCTGTAGTTGTAATCAATATCCCAAAGAGACAAAAGCCAATATTTAAAAATTTATAAAAACATGTTAAGTTTTTTACACTAGTATTTTGAGTTTTATAGGATGCTAAAGATGTTTCTATCTGCTATGTACTGTCTGCAATTATTAATTCTGCATTAAAATGTTTTAGAAAACCTGCCAAAAGGTAGTGAGCTGAAAACATTGCAGCACCTTGATTATATTATATTTCGTAACAATATATGTCAATAGTATATGTCAAACCTGATTACGGTAAAAGTCTTCGGGAGGGGGTCAACACTTCGAAAGTAGTTACGAAAATGAAATCCATACCAGGCAAAGATAAGATCACAGAAGAATACGCTAGGGCTCTTAAAAATGTAGTAGATCCTCCATAATAAATGGCTCTGAAAACGGTAAAAAAAAGTATTGCTATCCCTCAAAAGACCAGTATAAAAGTCATTATAAAGGAGAATAGGGTACGAATTATCTTTTCCGCGATACTTTTCATGCAAGGTCGGGCAGACCAGTCGACGTTTCCAGACTAGTTTTAATGAGGACTTAAGGCCTTCGATATCTGCCATGAAGTATTTTAGATGTGTGAAGTAGAATTACAATTACAAGACGCTGAAATTTTAGCTTCGTCTTGCAATAGCCATGAGCACTTGATTTTTTCTTTCCCTTTCTCTCTTCCTTTTAATGGAGGAATTGAAACCAGATCTCAAAATAAACGATGCCTATAAAAGCAGAGCCCTACAATTAAAACATGATTAAGTTGTTATTTATTGATAATGATTCTCTGGTATCTACCTTTACATTTAGAGAAACTTAAGAATTATTGTATTGATCTGTTTTCTATTATAAGGGACTGAAACATTTGGAAGTGTTTTTTTAACTGTGTAATCCAGTCATCTGCTATTTTAGACCTGATAATAGTAGTTATACCAGCAAAACATAATGTTACGAAGTTATTTTTGCTGCCATTCAGTAGAATTGTAATCACAGTGGTGCAATGTTGTCATAGAATTATTTGTATCTTTTTTATTTTGGTAGTGTTGATCAAACCTACTTTTCAATTTATCAAATCAGAAGAGAAAAAGATTTGGGACGACTTTCTGATTCTTGGCAAAGGTTGTACGAAATTTCTGGTTATTGTCCATTAAAATATTTTTTTTTAATTCTTTTTATGTACAAATTGTACGTCGTTGTCAAAGGGAGTTGCTTTAGTGAGATGCCAGCGTGTTTAAATAAGTCTTTTACGAAGCCAAAAATTATATCTTTTGTAGTTTTTACATGCAATCTGTGTTTAAATTTTTTATGTTGCTTGCTGAAAAATGTTGGATATTAGCTCAAATGAATTATGACCTCACTTTTCCCTAATTTTTTTTCTACTGACATTTACTAGCAGTTTCGCGTTACTCAGGCAAATATTTTGATGCCTGCCAATTTGAAAAAGGCTTTTATCAAATTCAATTTAAGTAGTATGGTTGCCAAAAATTCTGCTCTATTTTCCCCAACACTTTGCGACTAAACAATGTTAAACTCCTTCGTGGCTCTAATTTTGTTGTGGTTTAGATCTTGTATTTTACTTTTCTTCTTCTTCTTCAAGAGAGAGTTTAATATGCAAAATATTGTACAGCAAAAGTCATTATTAAATAGTTTCGTGTACCAGATCTAAATTTGTGTATTGTATAATGCAAATGCAACTGAGAAGCTAACCTTAATCTGAACGGTATGTATGTGCAACGACTGTAAAGCTGAAGAAGTTCCGCTTCTACAAGCTTGTTCACGTGGAGAACAATTTAGACGTTAAAACAAAAATAAGAAAATTGGCTGCGAACACCTAGTTTTACTGCTAGATCATTTGAGCGGACATCCAAGATTGATGAGAAAGAATACACAAAGGGTAAAATTACAATAAGAAAGGAAACCAATAAAATTGCAAAGTAAAATTCAAATAAAACATTTGTAGAGAAATGGGCAACAAAGTTCCATTTGAAGATTGAAACTCTTTAGCTTTGAATTCTTGGTGTCACCGGAAATATAATTGATTAATCAACAAAATAAAGGAAACTGCTATCGGTTTTTTTACATAAAAACAGGTTACAAACAGAAAAAAGCACTATTTTGTTCGATAAATAGCTAAACTGTATTAAGTTAAATGTAAGGCAATTAGGTATAAAACTGATGAAATATTATGCACTGCTAAAGGCAATAAATTACAAATTTCGAGTCCGTAAAACTCTTTAAAAACAGGATAAAGCTACAGATGTCATATGCAAATTTAAGTGCACTAATCACGCGTAGGCCTGCAGAGGAAACATTTTCTACAATCTTGATGGAGGAGTGTGTGAATGAATATGGATGTCCATATGGCACATATCGTTTACCATTTGCCTTAAATCTTACCACAAACATTACTGTCTTTATCTGCTAAAGATAAGAATTAAAATAGCATTTATATATATTGGATATGATAGCAGGGCTTTAAAAATGAGAAAAATACAGTTCTTTGGTTAGTCAGTTATTAAATATTTGCAAAACAAGTTGCTATTTACTGAGCCTAACTTAGATGTAGAAGAACAGTATTGTAATGCGACCTCTTTGATTATTTGAATGCTTCTCAGAAATGCAAAAAAGCATACTTTAAAAATCTTATGGGGATATAAAAGAGGTTTGCTGATAACGGAAAACCTTAAGCTAGAACCGAAAAACGATAGAGAAGTAATCTGCAAGACAAAAAAATTCTGGGTCCTACAGACTTTATTTCAGTTGAATCTAAATAAAAGAGAATTTTTTCTTGGAAGTATTAGAAGGAAAGCTGCACTTCATTGGAAATAAAACCATTACATTTTTTTTTTTCATGAGGACCAGATGCAACAATGCTTTTCTTGAAATGGTCAATAGTAAAGGACCGATTCGAAGTTGGAAGTCAAAGGGTCAAGGAAAAAATAAAGAACAAGGTTTGCATCTTTTTCATATACAAAGAATGCTATTAAAGTTAAAAAGCTAAGTTTTTCTGGAAAAGAAGCCAGGTAAAATTGACAATGAGTAAGGATAAAAAAATTTGGAATCACGCAAACACATCATTAATTGCAATTAAAATATTCTGAAAAAGGGCTCAAAAAGATTTGATGACGAGGAGATTTAATATGGTGCATAGTCAGATTTATATTATGGCTGCGCTCAAAGCATATAAAAGTGAAAAATTTAAATGCTAAACATTTTTTATTGTATGAAAAATAAAAATTAACACAAGTAAACACGGAGGAAAAAAACATTTAAGTGCTTATAAAACTGTATGCAAAATACGTTTGTAAAGAAAGTACTAGGAAAAAAACCATACAGTGACATGAATATACAAGTGTTGGTATTTATAGGTCAATTTTGGCATATAATTCACACAGACAATGTATGTTGTATTAATAGAGGAAAAAGGTACCAGTATCAGCAATCAAATCATTTAAGATACAATATCATTTTCTTGAAAATTAAAATTTTATCATTATTCAATTTTATGTTAGTAAAACGTTTCCCTACTTCATTACCCTTTGTATGGCGCAGGTTGTTATCTAGCTTCCGGTGAAGAATAAATAAATTTCAATTTAGAGAAATCTTGAAATATGATGTACTAGACAAAACGTTTAGTACCTTAACTCATTTATTCTCAATGTACTTAAATACCATGAAATGGTCTATAGTGTATAGGGCTTGGTCAAACACTCGCAAAATAGTTAAAAATTCATTAGCAGGCCGTTCTTTGTCAAATGCACTAGCAATTTCCTGTTTGCATTCTTGTTGTCAGGTGACAGGTTTTAAATGGTTTGTACTGTTCTGGCATACAGTATAACTGTGTAACCTTCGACCCATGTAAAGTAATTTTTTTGCCAGCTGGAGTCAGATTTGCATATTTCTTTATGAATAATGGAAAAAGTGAAAGAAATTTTTAAGAGATGCCGACGTCTATCAAAAAATAATTTTGTAACAAAGGATATTTAGGTGGCATCAATTTTCTTTTGGATATCTAATGACTCCGTGGCGCCATTACGTGGATAAACTACTTCTATACTAAAAATGTCTTTTACTTTATAGAATACGTTGTGGTACGACTACAGTACAGAAGTACAGATCGTCTATTACACGGTTTTAGCACTGGCAAAAAAGAATTAGTCACGTAAATGGTTAGGTTTATTTCTGAGAACATTTCTTTTTCAGTTGTTTACAGATGATAATATTTATTATATTAGTATAATTAAAGAACAAACAATTAAACTAATTTGGAAATCATTTGAACAATCATTGTCTAGTGGTTAATTAAAACCAAGAGCCAATATTTCTAGTGTTTCTAAGTTAATTACTGTTTTATTATGAAAACGTCTTTCTCTTCACATGAGCAGAAACTGCATGGAATGGATTATATTAAAATCATAAAAGGTGTCTGCATCAAGTTGGCTGGATTCGCTTCTTTTCTGCATTGTGGGGTCAGTGTTTTACCTCAGAAACCTTTCTGATGATTAAAATGACTTTCATCTTGAAGCAGTAGAGTTTTCTTGAACGTGAAGTTTGTTGTCGAAGCCACAGCACTAAAAGCCACTCTTACTTAATTTGTCTTACTATTATTTTGCTAAACTGTTAAAAAGTTGATATTCAAAGTCATTGGTATAAACAGTTTAAGTAGCTTAAAATATTCCCCATTGCTTACAGAAATGCTCTTATAATAGGTTAAGTCCTAAAACATGATTGATTGCGAGTGAATATCTTAAACGATTATACGACAAAATAGCTACCGACAAAATAGCTACCCCCAAAACAGCTACCCCAAAACAGCTACCGGGACAAAATAGCTACCGACAAAATAGCTACTGGTCTTCTCTGCTACTGGGACAAAATAGCTACTGCTACTTTCTAATACCAGCGATATTTATTCAAGGCACGCAAGCTGTGGAAACTCATATGTTATAAGAGATGTTATATGTGATTCCTCTGAGATAGTCCATTCTATTAATCTCATCATTTCTATACCTCCTGATCAATGTTTGGATTCGAGTGTTCGCGTCCTTGTACTTTTTACTTTGCATAAATTCTTCCCCTGCGACATAGCGTTGGATGTTGCCTCTTTGTAACACCTCTTCCTTCTGCAACCCTTCCAGGAAGTGCCACAGTGAGGGATGAGCGCTGTCGTATAATGTCTGAATGGCTCTATGCATATAGCTGTAATTACATTCCCTGTACGCAAGTATGTGTTCATGAATGTACTCGTAAATGCAAATCACACTGCATACTTAGTGGTAACAAGGGACATGCCGTACGGTGGCAGTTCAGAGAAGTCCCAAAAAGCTGCAACAGTAGCGATCGATGTACATCGGTAGCTCAAATATCGGTGCCAGTAGCGCTTTTGTTCTAGTAGCGGATAGTGGCAGTAGCTATTTTGTCCCAGTAGCAGAGAAGACCAGTAGCTATTTTGTCGGTAGCTATTTTGTCCCGGTAGCGGAGAAGATCAGTAGCTATTTTGTCGGTAGCTATTTTGTCCCGGTAGCTGTTTTGGGGTAGCTGTTTTGGGGGTAGCTATTTTGTCGGTAGCTATTTTGTCCCGGTAGCTGTTTTGGGGTAGCTGTTTTGGGGGTAGCTATTTTGTCGGTAGCTATTTTGTCCCAGTAGCATCTTAAACGCATCCTATATAAATACTTTTTTTTCTCTATACAGCATCTGCTCTTGTTGCTTGATCATTTGTCTTTGCCAATTTGAGTTAGATGAGAGAAATTTTTATTAGTAGTTTTTTCTTATTACAGGATATTAAGTTGCTTGTTGAATCAAAATGATTTCTAGCAGACGTTTGCCTCCAAGAAATTGTTTTATCAAGTTATGGATGGTTTTGTATGCAGATGGATGTATAGGCACAAAAAATGGATTCTTCAATCATCTTCCTAACTCAGAGCCAGTGTAAATGCAACAAAAGAGTTATAGAGAGATTTATTACGAGGGACAAAACCTGCATTTGGATGAAGATGTTAAGCGAAACCAGTAACAAGAGATCTAACATACTAGGTAGAAAAACTAATAAAAACACTTCCCATGATAGTACTTACGACAAAGAATAAGACAAGTCACCAATTGTCGACGAGACATGGGTTGACAAGTAGCAGCAAAGGATGGAGCTGTTAAGTTACAAACACGCCTCTGAAACCCATTAAGAACATCAAGATGAAACAAGCAAGCACCTGTCCAGACGTGAAAAGAGTACTCCATGCAGGAATGAATGGCAAAGTTAAAGGGAAACAATATGGGTTAAGGCGTGAGCTACTCTCTAGCATGATACAAAGAACCAATGTTTTTAGATGCAGACTCACTAATGAATTGAAAATAGGAGCCTAAAGAAAACTCTGGAGAAAATGGCAAAGCAAACAGCCTAATTGATGAGCGCTACTTAAGAGGAGAAGCAACCGCACCAGGGTTAACAACGGAATGATCGTCTGTGAATATTTGAGAGAGAAAAGATTTTAGCTACCTATTAAATTAAACTATATAAGTTGCAATTTAGCGGTATTGAAAAAATCAGTCCATTATTCTCCTCTTCTCTGTCAGCCCGACGTTCAACCTTTAAATTTTTTTAATTATTACTTTTTTCTGCTGTCTTACCTTGTAGTCGATGCCAGAGTGCCAGGTGTTATAGTCAGCATAGATCTCTATAAATAAAAGGAAGTTACCAGAAAAATCAGAAATGTAAAGACAAAGGTAATTTGGATCAAAGAATAAAACCGTGATGAACCCCAGTATTAAAAAAATACCCATAAGAAGTAATTCCATTCATGATCATACGCATTTTACAATCTGAGAGAATGGACTAAATGATACTAAAGACTGTTACAAAAATATCATAACCAGAAAGCCTATTACGCTAACAAGTATGCCACGCCTTATTAATCTTTTAGAAATAGTCAGATCTGTAGCACTTCCTTCGCCAGACTCATCCATAAATGTATAGATTTGTTTTGTGATTAGAATAAAAAATCCAAGAGAGGAGACGTTCCTCTAAGTTTGTATTGAACATATACAGAAAGATCTAAGGTCTGCAAGAATTTCACCACAGCATGGTTCATAATCATTCAAAAATCGTAGTTACCACAGAAAGAAGACTAGCAGGACGATATTTTCTAAAATCATGTAAGTCATCTGTACTCTTAAGACAGATACAACATTGAAACCTTTCAAAAGTAGGGGAAAAAAGACTCCAATAGGTAAGGTATGGATTGAAAAGTTTGAACAATAACGGAGATAGCTCAAATGCAAGCTCTTTTAAAATAACTACAGGAATAATATCAAAACTGAGAACTTTAGATATATCAAGCCCTTGTATAAGCCTTGCAACAAACCTTGGAAACATGATGACAGAGTTTGAAATCTGATCTGTTTGCAAAGGGAACTCCGACAAAAAGCACTATTGTTACTTGGAGAAGAATTGACGGAAAACAACTCAGGAAAGAGATAATCTTTTTCTAGAGAACATATTTAAAACAGAGGACCACAAAACAATGAAGGAACAATCGGCTTGCCAGAATGCAAAACACTATTGTAAATCGTGACCAATGACAGAAGAACAATGTATACTGAACCATAGTAAAGAGTAAATTTTGACTTTATAACAACGACTAGGTATAAAAAGTTTCAAAATCAACCTGAATCCATTCTGTAAATTCATTTGTAACATTTGAAACTGATTTCCTTGAGACTGAATGGCAAGGAATATCATTAAGAACTTAACAAAAATCATTCCAATCAGCGTGATCAAATCTCAGTCTTTTTAAAAAACTGCTTGAAAAAGCTGTTTTGGAAAGAATTGCAAGGGAAGAACGTTTCCCATCTGAAGAAGATTATTCTATCGTCAAGAACGGTTACAAATCCTGCAAAAAATGTTTATATCATCTGAAAGAAAACAAACTAAAAAACTGGAGGAAATATGAGAGTGTAATTAAAAGTCAAGAAACGGTAGGCATTGTCGAGAGAGTGAAAAGAACGGAGAAATTAGAGAAAGGGCAAATTTACCTCATCGAGCTATTATACGAGAAAGTAGAAGTTCAACAAAGGTAAGAAACATATTGAACTAGCTGTAATACAAATAGCCCCAGTTTGAATAGATATCTATCTTAGGTATCACATTTAAATGCTGTATTGTTCGACATATTACTTTAAGTGTTTTTGAGTTTTTTTTGAGTATGGTTTAATTGGAGACATAAAAAAATAGTATTTAGAGATTTCCTTGCCTCTTGATGACAGGAACTATTAACGATTTCTTTAGTGTGATCACAGTCCACAGGAGTGCAACACCTTCACCTAGTGCGCAAAACATCTCTATTGGTACATTTTCTAGTCGAGCTGCCTTTCCGTTCTTTACTTTTTTCAGTGTTTAGCGAACTTCATCTTTCAGTATTTTGGGGCCGGCTCTTGCTGTTTGTAGGATTATGCTTCCTTGATCTTTATTGTGGTGAAAAAGTTCCTGGCGATTCTCTTTTCACAATCTGGTCACATCCTTGGGGTAGTATTATACTATACTAAAGGTCTATATTACCTCTACCTGAGTTAAAAAGAATGTAAGGGACATTTTTAATGTAAGTGGTACTTTTTGCCACCCATCCAAGTTGAGTTGATTATTTAATCACCCATAATAATTGCCTCTGGGCCCAAACGAGAATCTTTGAGTTAACAGGAGAAGAATGTGTTTTAGTGCACAGTAACCAACTGACGTGGATAACGTTTATGTGAAAACCTTGGCGTAACTCAAACTATAACAAATGATCTACTTTCACGATTCAACGATCCATTTGCTGTTGTCTGTTTTTGTCAGACATTACTTATATCAGTAACTGTTTGCCTTTAAAGAGCTTGCTCTCCTTTTTAGATGTAAATTTTTGTCCTGGTTGGTATCTGCAGCACACTCTTTGACTAATTTCCATGATTAACGCTCTTGTTTAAATCTGGGGAACTAGACTATACGATTGGCTTTCTCTGTCTCTCGTGGCTTTTGCTTGAACAAGCCTTCTTGTTCCGCAAGCCAGTTAAGAGTACTTTTAACTTTATACGCAACATACTCCCAAAAGCTAGTGGACCAATGGTAGCTAGTTCGATTTATATCTTTTTCGAGTATTTTACTTTTAGGACTATGCTTTTTTAAAATATAGCAATAGAGTACAAGGAAATAGAGGTTTTAAGTTAACATAGCTAATCAGCATTTTCTTTATGTAAAATAGCGTCCTCAGCCTCTGCATATTCCCTCCGGACGCCTTTTTAGATAAGTTTCATGAAAATCACAAAATTCTTTCACAAAATCATTTTGAAAAAAAGCCATTGAGCTTTATAATTCTATTCGTTTATCACTTGACTATCTATTAATTTTTGACGAATTTCGTATTGTAAAGCAGTCATTATTCATTTCATAATGTAATTATTAAAATTCATTTACACAAACATTTTCAGGATAACCCAATTATTGGTCCAAACGTCGACCATTGCAATTTTTTAACTCACTCTGATTTGCCTCTGACGACATGAAACAAATGCTACTTCTTTACTCTTTTTATAAGCAATCAAATGTTTATTGAAATAGTTGTTAATTACTAATACTACCTGTTTTTATAATAGGGATGGCAATGGTGAAGGCAATAAACGGGTTCACGTTGTATTCATATCAAAATGCGGATTTTTGGGTGAGCTTCAATCCTTTTAGTGACATAACGTTTTGTTATTCTAAAAATATACTTGCACAGCAAAAGAGATAAGGCGAGCAGATCTTCGACAAAATCAGTTTCATGTCTCAAAATTTTGGAAAGAAAAATTGTTTGGACACAAAGAAAATTGTTTGGATACAAAGAAAAATTGTTTGGATACAAAGAAAAATCGTTTGGATACAAAGAAAAATCGTTTGGATACAAAGAAAAATCGTTTGGATACAAAGAAAAATTGTTTGGATACAAAGAAAAATTGTTTGGATACAAAGAAAAATTGTTTGGATACAAAGAAAAATTTTTTGGATACAAAGAANTTTCGTATTGTATAACAGTCATTATTCATTTCATAATGTAATTATTAAAATTCATTTACACAAACATTTTCAGGATAACCCAATTATTGGTCCAAACGTCGACCATTGCAATTTTTTAACTCACTCTGATTTGCCTCTGACGACATGAAACAAATGCTACTTCTTTACTCTTTTTATAAGCAATCAAATGTTTATTGAAATAGTTGTTAATTACTAATACTACCTGTTTTTATAATAGGGATGGCAATGGTGAAGGCAATAAAAGGGTTCACGTTGTATTCATATCAAAATGCGGATTTTTGGGTGAGCTTCAATCCTTTTAGTGACATAACGTTTTGTTATTCTAAAAATATACTTGCACAGCAAAAGAGATAAGGCGAGCAGATCTTCGACAAAATCAGTTTCATGTCTCAAAATTTTGGAAAGAAAAATTGTTTGGACACAAAGAAAATTGTTTGGATACAAAGAAAAATTGTTTGGATACAAAGAAAAATCGTTTGGATACAAAGAAAAATCGTTTGGATACAAAGAAAAATTGTTTGGATACAAGAAGAATTTTAACAAATTTATTGTGAACTGTTATTTCGTTTTTGTTTTTTTTTCTACTAGCTCGTTTCTTCTTTACTTTCCTCTCCATTTTAACCTCACATGACTTATTTTAAGTCATAAATCTGACAATATTCTAAGAGCATTTTTAATTTTTAACTACTTTAAATCTGATTTTTCCACAAAGTTTATTTTGCTATATATGGTCACTTATGCCAGGTCACCAATGTTAATTATAGTGACGACAGTATGCGCCTTTCTATATGGAAAACCTTTTGGTTGATACAATCTCTTTTCACAAATGAATTGTAAACAAGCCAGTTCTTTCTTTCATTTGTAGCGGAAAATAGATGTTACTTAACATAATTTGGCTAAACATTTGTATAGAACAGGAAAAGAATATTTAATTATATATGTGGTAATATAAATTTACTTAAGAGACATTTCCTGCAATCAGAGAAAAATCAAACACCAAAAACGAAATCTTTTAAGGTAAGGTTAGAAAAGAATGTCAACGTACTCTGCAGTGGTCTGATTTCTCCAACGTTAAATACACTTTCTTGTTCTTCTTTTTATCTTTTGTTGAAATTAGATGGATATCCTTAATAGCAACCATGACTAAGAAGCTCATTTTATCCCACAGGTTGATGGGCGATTATGGATGACCCAGGCAGATTGCATTGAAACAAAAAAAAATCTAGCAATAACAGTTATTATCAGCTCTGCTTTTCATTAAAGCAAACGCAAAGCAGGAAATTAATGTTCTTTTTATCGCTATCATTATCACCGCTTATATTGTATGAATGGAGATAGCCAAGTAAGATGAAATTTAATAAAGAGAAATCGAGTTGCCTTCTGTTGCAGGATATGTAAAACTATAATAGAAACTGATAGCGTCTCAATGGAAAAAAGATGACAAGCTGCACAAGAACACTCCCTGCTTTCTCTTTTTGTTTTTTTCACTCCCAAATATTAATTGTAGTAACAAAATAGAACATTACTTGTATTAAAACTAAACATGTGAAACTATTTTTAGCAGGCGGGTTCAATGAAATTGCCTATAAAGTACGAAACAAGATGTTACAGTTTTTCAATGAGATAAAGTCTTTTTATATCAATTGTTCATGAGAAAGTAAACAAGGATAGAATATTACTCATTAGAGGTATTTTACTCACGCAAGTGATGTGGATTCTAACGCTTTGGGAGCAAAAGCAACATGAAAGAAAACTGGATACCGGTGAGAGAACAAATAAGGGTCAAAAGGTAAAAAGGCAAATGAATTTTATGCCACTACAAGCATTGTTTTCCTAATTATCACCCAGTTTTCTTAGATTCTATTTCCTTGTGATCAATAATATTAGCAAAGACAAATAATATAATTTACAAAGGATCTTGTAGGATAAGGAGAACAAGTATTCTTATGTAGAAACGTTCAATTTTGTAGTATTAATGAAAATAAAAAATCCAATCAAGCTAACCGTTATTTGCTTATACATTTAAAGAAAAAGGCAACCGAGATAAAACAATTACATGGTCCTTTAACTTTTAATTTATTTTATTTCAACTGATTGACCTACTTAGTCGATTTTCTTTTCTGTCAGATATCAGGTTTATATCTCCCTTTTGAAATTAAAAGTCCCTTGCCATTCCTAATAACAATAGTTTTTTCTCTAACTTTTGGTCAATAGATTGCAAGATCTTTATTAGGATGAGAGTATTTAAGCCCAAATGTTATACTGCACATACAGCAATACAAAAAATGTTTTTTACCGAAGTATTCCCAAAATGAGGTATTTTCACAAAGGCAGTGATTTAAGACTGTACGTTTTCATATATTTAAAATACAGAGGATTTTAGGGTATGCTGTAGAGTAAAATCAGATTAAAATTTAGAATTGCATATTTACTATGTAAATTATCACTTTGCTCTACAACAAATCGACATAATTTTAGATTTTCGAAAGAAAGCGTTATAAAGGTCATGCAAACCTCATGACCCATAAGGACTCAAACACCCCGTTACTTCCTGCATAGTTTCAATTTAGTCTAAATGTAATTAAAAGTAAAAAGAAGACTTCTAAAACAAAAGAAAAGAAAAGCTCTCATAAAAAAGTAAACATTGAGAGCATAAAAAAACATTCAAATGCAATATTTTCTTTATGATAATATTTCACATTTTGTCACTTTCATCATTTCCTTGCGTGCGCTTGAAACACCTGGTGTATCAAAACCCTTTGGCAGTATAATTAATAACATCATTGTGATAGTCTTTTCTGACGTTGATATTTGATTCTTACTTTCCTGGCAGGTTTACAGATACTATAAATAATTTACAAATCATCAAGATATAGGGTAAAAGAGGTATGAAGATTAACAGTTGTGATTTTGCGTGGTTAGAAATTATCGCAACGTCAAATTACACCTTTGAAAATTAGTTTGAGGCCATTCATTTCATTTCATAAGTAACGGCGTTATAATAGGTATTTTTTATTAATTTAATGCAGAAACTCTCTACTGCAGTTTCCGTTTCAGCAAATGGTTTTAACAATCAGACGAAATTTGAGCACTGTACATTTCCAAACAAAATTTAGTTGTATATTTCTTTGATAGAAATTATTAAGTTCAAAATTTTTATTTTTGAGAAATACGTAAACACAGTGACTTTTCCCCAAGTAGTTAAAGTGGTCTACCCCATTGTACATGGGCCTTGTCTTGGCGGGGTGGCTTGCATGTTCTAGTGATCCCAAGAGCATGGTACTGGGAGTTTACTTTTGGTAGGTTTAATCATGCAGGACAGGTCATGGGTGAAAATGCCGGCTTAAGCATGTTACTCTTGCCCTCCAGGTTGGGTGTTGGGTTTGGGCCTAACTACACCTAACTGTAAAAAACAAGCCAGTGACGGAAACAGTGACGAATAAAATTTCAAATAATCGGTGTGAATGTGATAAAAAAAACCCAGTATTGTTACCAGGAGTGAAGACCGAAAGAAACAATCTGGCAGGGGCTTGGAAGTCCCAAATACCAAAACAAAAACAAAATTTGGCTTCTCGAGCATACGCCTAATGTACGAGACTGAAAAATTATCCCAGGTAAGAGTAGTAATGAGGAAGTATGGTTTTCACATACTTGGTGTGAGTGAATGCAGGTTGACAGGATCCGGACGACAGACACTACTTACTTCAGAGACGGTCCTGTACTCTAGATAGGATGACCATCAACACATAAAAGAGGTGGCCGTTATTGTCAAGAAAGAAATATAGAAGTACTTGATGGAATAGAAGCCAGTTAGCAGTAGGCTAAAAAAAAGTGAGAATTAGGGAAAGGCACACAAACGTCTCGCTTTTCTAGTGTTATACGGCAACAAATAACAGCAACGAAATTGACAAAAATCTCTTCTACCAACAATTTCATGCAGAGTTAGACTGTGTAGCTCACCATGGCCCCAAAATAGCAACAGGAGACCTTTATGCCAAAGTGGAGCTTGAGAGCAGCCATGATAGAGTTATGGGTAAGTTTGTGTGTGGCACCAAAAACAAGAACGTTGAGGGGCTTGTAGTCTTCTGTGGCATAAATGACTTAATAATGGGCGGAACCATTCTTGCCCACAAAGAAATACACAAGTGAACATGATGCACACCCAATAGAAAAAACAAGAATCATATTGATCGTATCATGCTCAATGGAGTCACTGCATTATACGCGTGTTTGGCGGGGAGAGGGTGTGGGAAGTGACCACCAACTAGTGGCAGCTGTTGTAAGTCTCAAACTTAGGAAGACAAGCAATCAATCTCATAGACTAGAAAGGTTTAACACAAAGAAAAACTACCAGAGGTCTTAAAGCTATTCCACATACAAGTAAAAAACGGATTTCAAGTACTCCAGTACCTTCACCAAGAACAAATGCAGGCAAACAACGTTACAATAAAAACTGGCAGAATACTGTAGATGCATGCTAAAGAACAGTGAGCAGTACCTTGAATATAGAAAACCTAGTAGCAGGAAGACATGGATAACAGATGGGATATGAATAAAGATTGACCAAAGGGGGTTTCTAAAGTATAGGTTCTTTAGGCAAAGTTGGAAAGGTTGATAAACAGGCTCCAGCAGCAGTACTGTGACACTAACTGCTGGTTGAAAAAGCTGGTCAGAAAAGACAAGAGAGCATACCTGAGTGGCTTGATAGAGGAGGCAGAGAAAGCAGTGAAGCAGAGCCAGCAGGAAACTGTATACAAATCCACCAAAAAGATAAGCAAGTAATATACAGCCAACGATGGAACGACCATTACAAACAAGGTTAGCAGGCTATGGACTACTGACAAGAACAGAGGTAGAGATGGTTAGAAGACTTCAAGGAACTACTTAACAGACCACCATCAGAGAAAGATGCTAACATTCAACCTACAGAAGTTGATCTAGACGTAAATGTCGTTGTTTCTTCCAAAGTAAGAGTTATATGTTTAATTCTTGAAGAACTGAAATGCACCTGGATAGGGTAAACTTATTGCTGAGCTATTAAAAGGTTACCCCTTGCTTGCAGCCAACATCTTATAACCCTTGGCTTTGGCAATAAGGAAAGACAAGTTAATTCCAGACAACTGGACTCAAGCAAACATATTTAAAAATTCAAATAAAGGGATCCTAACCTACTATAATAACTGGAGAGGTCTCACCTTATTTTCTAAGATCATTATAAGCAGGCTAACAGCTGTTGTACAGAAGAAGAGTCTGTGCTATATCTTACGGCTGTACAGCATCACCAAACAAATTGTCAGCATGATCAAGAGCTGTTACCACAATTTTTCTTGCTGTGTTCTTGACAGCAGATCTTTTAGGTTATGACCCGTGTTAGGCGGGGTTGTGCATGGCTGTCAGTGTTCCACACAACATGTATTAAAAAGGTCTCAGAGATAATTTGGTCTAAAACAATTTCCAACAATAATCTTCTTGAACTATGTCAGCTTGAGGATATGGAAGCAATGATAAAACAGCTAAGATGGAGATGCGTTTGACACGTGCCCAGAAAGGAGCTAGGCAGCATTGTTAGAGCAGTTAACTATTAGACCCCTAAAGGCAAAAGGAAGAGAGGCCGACCCAAAATAACTTGGCGGCGTACAGCCAAGAAAGAAATGAGGACCGTACGTAAGACAAGGAGGACCATCCAGTAGCGGGCACAGGACAGGGAAAGCTGAGAAGATTTCGTTGCTACCCAATGCGTCAGGAGGCGCGATGGGAGTAAGTAAGTAATGGTGCATCTTGACAATTTTCTTTATTTTGAAACGTATTTTATTGCCAATGAGAACGAAGGCAAAAAATGGGATTAATGTGCTATTTGTTGGAAATGGGATTTTTGTTCACCAACTGGTGTACTTTTCCGAACCATTTTTCTTGCCGAGCTGTAACACTAACCACGGCAATTATCAAGATTAAACTGGAATCTTATCAAGAATCTCTAATAATGGTAACTGGAATAGCAATTTTCACCCGGAAAAGTTAAGACACTTTAAAAAAGTTTTCAAATGTGTCTAGACAATTTGACAACCGTCTCATTAAAAGGGTCAGCAGTTCCTTACAGGGGCGCTCCTCGTTTGATATATGCAATAAAAAGAAACGTTTCCTTAAATGAATCGTCGATAATGTAAGATGATATAACTTTCAAACTTTTACATCGTACATCATGAATTGCTTTTTTACTCAATTTTCATTGAGTTACTCAATATTTTTATATTGTATTTACAATATAACAATAAATGTATGTGAGCTTTTTTATTTCTTGATCATCATGGCCGAGCATAACTATACTTTTTGTGTTTTACTGTTAATTGTTCAAACTCTAAGAATGGAGGGATTGAAACAACTACCACAAAAGTAGGTGTCTTCTCTTTTCATGTTTACTGAATAGAGAAAGATAACCAATGCCTATCAATAGGATACGCAGAACTGTTGTTAAAGAGTAACTACATAAAAGCCTCACTTTAGCTAGAAAGTTAAGCATTAACATGAACCACACATATCTAAAAGGTATGCCAAAAATATTTGGGGGTATAACAATCACACCGAGCATTTTCTAAAGAGAATATTAATGCAAACGTCTGGTCATCATAAACCTTTATTGCTACACTATGCAATAATCAAGACACATTAACTCTCTCTCTAACATGTTTACTTTTACTTCTATTAACTGATATTGACTAATTGCTGTAAAACTACCTGTGGTGTTATACCATATGAACATCTAATTTGAATGCATTCAATGTTTCAGTAAAAACCCTCCACTTATTAATTATATTATAATCATCACATTCGATAAAAGTTATTAACTAACACTTTGAAAAACAGTATTGTAATCTTTAACATCCACTTATTTTATGACATATCTAAAATAGAGGCTTAGTGGTTTCCTTACATCGGCAAGTCCGGAATTTGCTACAAAGGCCAGCAGCGGTGATATTTTGATGTGGCATACATGCATAACAAAAGTCATTACTTGAAAACCCTGAAGCTCTATATCCATGGAGATAAGATGTCCACTGAACAACGTTGTCGGGGTCAACAAAGACTATAAAATCAACAGCTCATCAAGTAAGGACATTGCAAGCTACTCGTAGCTTCTGCACTGCATTCCATAATTCAGTTACTTGACCCAAGATCTAAATACAATAAAGGGGAGGAAAGAGATTAATGAATAGAGGATATTTAAATGCTTATTAGTAAACTTTTATTGCTGCTGAAAGTACCGACAAAAGAAAACAATGCCAATGTAGGTTTTCAAAACTTGTAAAAATCATGGGAACTGTGATCATGTGGTTGCTCGAAGTCTCGTTTTGGAACTCAGAAGCTTGCGCAAAACCACAGCAAAGATTTGAGCTGATTGTAATGGACAATAAACCATGAGGTGTTGCCATTTGAAAACTATTTATGATGCACCATTAAATAAAACACATCTTCTTATAGAATATTAGGTTTCCAGGATAATATTGTAGTATGTTCCTGCTTCTTTACGAGGTACTTAGCAATGTACATTAAATTATAAACCTTTTCAAAGGAAAAATAGGAATTCATATCTAATAAAAGCAACAGTAGCTTAATTAGGTCACACAAATTTGTGTACTAAGTAGTCGGTGTCGTATCGGATTTTATTCTAAAACAAATTATCATATTTCTTAATTTATTAAGATTCAGTTTTTGTTAATCTGTATATTGCTGTGGCTGTTGCAATGGTAACGAAATTGGATGTCAAATTAAGATCAGAATTTATTTGACAAAATAATTTTTAATATTATGTTTTCACCGTGTGAGAATTTCCTATACTTTTCTTTCTTAGACTATATTGAGCATAAATGAATTTTTTCTGCTTGATTAATAATTAATTAAATGCCGACAATGAGTTTCCTTGTACATAAAATATCAAAGATTAAGCAAGTTATATCTAAAAAGAAAGTTGCTTTTAGAACTAGTTTTCATGGGCTATGAAGAAAATAAAATAGTGTCAGGCATTCAATCTATAGGCTTTCAGAGTCCTCTTCTAAACACCAGGTGCCCACCAGGGTAATCCTGTAGCTTCATGTATACGAGTACTTCATAATATAACCCACTCCTAGCATGCTTGATTTTTACTTAATAGTAGAGGTAATCTGATTCGTAGCATAATATGTAATACGAAATATATCACGGATCTCTTTGAGACCTTGGAGACAATGTGGCACATTGGATAAAATTCCAAGGGATTAAACAAAATACTCTTCTGCACATATACAGAAAGTCTTGTTCAATTTAAAGGACACTTTACACATACATATTTTACTTAGGACAATCATTATGGTAATGGCTACAAAAATAAAGAATGTTCAAAACGATTTTTAGTAGAAAACACTGAATCCGTTGCTCATGTGGCTATAGGATGCATTTCATAAGAGACTACTTCTTGCAGTTTATTCTTTTAAGTTTTATGGTAAGAGAGCAGATCAAAGTATGACTAAATAGGTCCTTCAACTGTTACCTGAAATGGGGTGTAAAGTTATTGATATGGTAAAATTTATGAGATGAGTTGAGCTTCTCCAAATTACAATGTTAGGATATCTGCTCCTCAAGCAGTTGTTGTGACAAATGACTAGAAGACTTTTTAGAGCTTATATTGAACTTGATTATAAATGGTGAAAATCTGTATTCTTCAGGCTGGGGGGGTGTAAACAGAAAAGGCACCATGGTATTAACTTTGTCGAAGAAGTAGAAGTTACTTTTTAGTACGGTGTAATAAAGGTGGGACGATGAGAGGGACACAATAATATTGAATAAAGAAAAATTAAAGAAATACCGCATAATCATTTGGATCCGATCATGTTGATGAATTTTAGGGATTTTGAAATTGACCCGTAAAATCATAGATGATATTAAAATAATCTCTGATATATTATCAGTTAACAATCGTAGTTATCAAAATTAAGTAATGATGCAAAAATATGTTGTTACTTCTTGCACTTTAAAGAGAAAAACTTCTCATTACATTAAGGTACTGCAGAAATGTGGAAATTAGAAAAAATTGAAAACTCATGAGTAGAATTACAAAAAATTTAAATCCGAAATAAAAGTTCATTTTAGGTTAATTTATTCACTGCTTATCCCCCAAGCCAAGCATTATTTCTTAATTTTTACATATCACTGTAGTCTATAGTTTTTAATTAATGATTCTGCATCAAAATACAATAGTACAATCATTGAAGTCTATCATTTATTTAAATGATTTTATTTGCATTTTGGAAGGAAATAAAGCTGGTAAAAGTGAATAGTAAAATATTGAATTAATATTCCAATAATTGCATATGCTTTTAGACCGATTTTTCTTTCTTCGAGTGAATTTCGTGGAAATGACCTTCCCAAAGTTGATGAAGTCATAAATATTGGTCTTAAACTTGTGTAAAAAGCTGAGTGACAATTTTCATTTCTCTCCTTATAACTAGCATCCATCAAATCACTTATCATTGTTTATCAATTAAAGGTTTTTTATGAATTTGAACCCGCCAACTTTTAATTATATTTAACCGTTGTCAAATAAGAATTTTGCTTTTTGACATTAGATAAAAATCAATTTTGAACATAGGTGTTCAGATATACATGTACAAGTATCAAACTTTAAAAAATAAAATTTAATTATGAAATTTAACCTATTTCTGTCAATAGCATAAAAATGCAAATAAAGTTATACTCCATATAAAAGTATATGATTTCTAATCAATTGTGCCGGAAATATCTGTAATCAGGACTGGGCCTTGAAAACCAACAGGTAAATGTTACATGAAACAAAGTTATGTGACAAATATATTGAAAGACTATCTCTACAGTGAAAACAAATATTTCATTCTGAAGAAATCGAAATTGGTAGAAATAAAATAATCATACACCATGCTTTTTATATATTTATATAGTAGTTACGATCTGTAAAAGAAAACCACTTACAGCAGCTGAGCAAAGTAAGGAATTAGGAGACTAAGTCGTTATAGTGAAGTTAATGATAATGAAAACGACTTTTTTTGAGCAATTCATCAATAACTTTGTCTTAACAGTGACAATAGCAATGAATTAATGTCCAGCTGAATGGTGATTTTTTTTCTTATAACTATACCGCACACTTGGAATTAATAGGTCAATCATCAAAGGTCTTGAAAAGAGTAATCTAACGTCTCAAATTACTAAAAAGAGGTAGACACAAACATCACTTTTAAAACAGCAGCTGCGATGTATCACACAAAAATTGAACCGATAATACTATATTGACCTCCAATTGATCTGGTTTTTACGTCCTTTTACAAGGAAACCTAAATAGAGAGTAAAGCCTACAAGATTATTACAATTTTTCTATTATAGGGCCTGTTTTTTTATTAATTTTTTTGTCGGATGTACGATCGATAGTTGAAGGGTCTGCCAAAGAAGATCAATAAGACAGTACAGTGTGGGTTTACGTTTTTCAGAATTACATAAATGATGTCTTTAAACGAGGAAAAAAATTTTCAACATAGCACTTTGCATAAAAAAATTACAAGCTCAAGAACGTTCCTGTCGGACGTACAGCGATAAAAATTGATATAATTAAGTTTTGCCTAGTAATATTAAATCCATCGAAACTTAACCTTCTATCTCATCCATTTGACGTTTAAAACATTTCAGAGGTATCTTGTCTTTGAAAAACACTTATGAGAACAATATTTGACAACCTTGTTGTATGTCACAGTGACTAGAACTTCATCGATTGACCTGTCGGATGTACGTTGTCGGATGTACACATTTTGCAGAAAAAAGTTGAAAAACTTAGATAAGTCCAACTTATGGTTTTTCCGACGCATACTGTGGTATATCATCGGAGAATGTACATATTACCACCTAGATCAACCCCATCTTGGCTCTATTTACTAAACAGTATCTCCGTACATCCGACAGAAAATTCGTCAAAAAAGCAACATGGTTTATAAGCGACTTTAGAGCGTAATTTGATAAAATATGGTTATGGTGTTGATAAGCTTCGAAAATACCTCCATAAAAATAAGAAACTAGTCAAATACTATTTGTGAAAATCTAGGAACATGATAAGGAACGTACGTCCGACATAAAATATAAAGGTTCATTGTAATGACAATATCCAAATGAGACGACTAAGCTTTTTCATGAAAGCAAGCTTCGTGGAACCACACATGACAAATTGGGCATTCGAGCCAATCCCTTTCATTTTCACCGTAACATTTCAAGCAGTGACCACATGTATTACTATCGATTGAATCGTGCTCTTTGTGACCGCAGACGGTTTGGTAGAATTGAGTGAAGTAGGGATCTTCGTCAGACAGCTTTGAAAATTTTAAATACGGTACACCACGTCGGTTGAACTCTCGCTTCACTTTATGGATTTGAAGGGTGTCAGGGATCTTTGGGGCATCTGCTATTTCGTCTGGTTCCTGTAGCATCTCATCGAGGGGCAAATACATGGTTTTGATGGAAAGAACGAGATTTTGTGCTGCAACTGCGAACTCTTGGGGGTTATCAACTTTCAAACGATTATTTTTCACTTCTTTGAATACTTTATTTTTGATGGTACCACCGACTCCATCCATTGGCCCTTTTCCATGATGTGCCTCCATGTAGTGCCATTCTAATTCGATATCTTTATCAAAAGTAGTAAGCAAGCTGAACACAAATCTTGATCTAAACTGGGCGGCCATACCATCACTCCATGCGAAAATTTTGGTGATCGGGACGCTAATTTCAGATTTAACAGTGGCGATTAATTTGTTGAAGCAGCTAAAAGAGGCTATTCTATCATGGTCGGATGCTTCAGTGACTACAGTCATTGGTAATTTTTGAAGTTTACCATCTTTAATAAAATATGCACACGATGTGAAAATAGAAAAATTACTGTGTCCGAAGTAGGCGCTTTGAATCTCGTCTTGCTCTTTGTTTTTATAGTTTTCACTATAATCGCACTGGATCAATACTTCACCTTCAACAAGATTCGCTTTTTGTCGATTATATTCTTTGACTTGTGTTCTCTTACGATGTATATGGGATTTTAATTCACGAATAGCATCTGTCCAGCGCGTAAGGGTGTCATCAACATCTAATGAAATGGTGATCTTCGATACTCTACTTTCGACACGAGACCAATTGGAAAACGATACCATTTTGGGTTCTCCATCCTCATTTTCACTTTCACTTTCACTGTCTACATCAATCAAAGCTTCTTTGCATTGGCTACATTCACCATTCATGCATTCAGCAGAGCTCGAATCACAAGCATAAGCCTCCACTAAGTCATGTGGATTTGTAGGAAGAGACTTTTTTAAGGTACGATTTATACCTTTAGCCAAAAGACAAACGTTTTCACAAATGTCACAGAGACACGACCCATGTGGTATATCTCTATTGAAAATGAGATGCTTTTGAGATTTGATGTAATTATAAAGCATCGAAAAAGATAAATTGGTTCCAAACTTATCAAAAAAAGTTTCTTGAGATGAACAGTCCAGCTTTGTTCCGTTCAAGATATCTAGCAAGTCACGGAGTGTCCATAAAAGATACCTCTTTTGAATGTACTGCTTAACTCCATTACTATCTTTCCCAATGTATACATTGTCCTTGCGACCAGGTGTAATATATGTCAAATCTGGACGCTCGAGTGTTTCCTTCATCCATTCCAATTGCTCCTCATTCAACGCGTAAGCCTTTCTACCACGATTCTCCGCTAATTTAATACGTAATTGATACCGTTGGGCTAAGCCATTAATTACCTCTTTCTTCTTGGTTGGACTGAATGGTAGTGCGTTTTCGGCTCGTTTCACACTTCGGGAAAAAGATTGAATATTTTTGAAAGAAACTAAACCTTCAGTTTCTGGAGTCTTCTGTTGTTCTAAGGCTTGTCGTTCCTTCTCGGCACGGGCTTCCTCCTTTTTCCTTAATCGATATAATCGCAGTCTTTCACGTTCCTGTTTTTTCTTCACTTCATATTTCTCTGGCTCCAAATACTTAAGAGTGTCTCTTTTAAATTTCTTCCTCTCGCGGTCATTTTTCTGATACGCCGCTTTGTTCTTTTCACGATATGATTTGCAGTATTCACGATTTGTTTTACCCATCGTAACACGTGTAAACGAAATGACGTATAAAAACAATCGTAAGCAAAAAAAACAGCACTCAAGTCGCCAGACGACAACAAATAAATGAATTATAATAAAAAACAATCTCTATTTATATACACAGACTGTTCTATTTTTGTAAACCTGAAACATTCATTCGATTTCCAAATTTAGAACGTTCGATTTCCAAATTTAGAATATTCGATTTCCAAATTTAGGACGTTCGATTTCCAAATTTAGAACGTTCGATTTCCAAATTTAGAACGTTCGAATTCCAAATTTATAGCGTTGTATTTTTACCGTGTGACAGTTTTGAATTCAGTAAGGGTGTGTCTACACGCCGTAGAAACAAGAGAATGTAAAAATGATCTTCAAAATTTATGTAATTGCAATATATGTTGAAACTGTCGGACGTACGATCAAGTTTTTTTAAAAGACTGTTAGAATCGAAAAAATGGGATGAATGTTATGTATTAGTGTTGATAAGTATTTTAATTATGTTGATAAGCAATCCCTATTAAGATAGCAGGTTAGGTGATAACCTTTAAAAAGAATTTCTGGACTTACAATAGCCCATGTAAATATGTCGGATGTACGCTGTCCTTTATCTTCTACTTTCAAAGTGTTTGTCAAGAAAAGCTGAAAAAACAGTTTCAATTCTGAAAAGTTCATACATTTAGTTGATATTTTGACTGTGTTATAACTTTCATACACAATGTAAGACAAGAGTTTAGTTAAAATTTAGCCCTAAAATCTGTCGGACGTACGAAATGGTCCAAAGAAATGGGAAATTCTACTTATTAAGTCATTCCCAAACATTTTAAAAGTATATTCTTATAATATTGCATTACTATAACCAAAATGTAGCCAAAGTTTCGACGTGAAAGTTTCTCTATCTGCTTATAATTGAGCTTACAGAACGTACATCCGACAGTCTAATTTCATGAAACGAAGATACTCCTTAAAGCCTGCACCGCAGAAAGATGTGTGCAACAGTATAACCTTTGGTTTTTCCTAACCCTCAGACCTTTAACCTTCGATTCTTGATAGTCAAGGTTATGAAATCCTAAAGAAATTTTTCAAGGCTGATGTTGATTTATTTAAAAACAGGCCCTATAACAGAAAAAACGATATCAATACCTGCATGGTATAACAAAGAATACGTTGTTTGGCTTTAAAGGATTTAATTAATCAATATTAATATTAGGCACATGATTGGCTTTCAGGTCTTATATTTTGCATTAACTTTATACAATATCTTTCTTTTTCTCATTAGTTACGTTTAAGTAGGTGCTTGGTTGATACCAGAAATTAATTTTATTTCTGATGAAGCAAATCTGTTAGTAATAATAATGATAATAATAATTATTATAAAGATGATGATGATGATGATAAGAATTTCATCCCCACTTTTGGTATGGTAGTTATAAACGATTTTTGAAACAGAATTTAAATATTGCATAGTATATTACTTTCATTTTGGCCAAGAGCTTTTCTGCTGACACATAACTGTGCTAGAAATACCAAGAATAAGAAAACAAAAGCCAAGCGGTGATCTATAAGTAAAAAAGGAAACACAAAATGATGCTGGAAATGATGTTGAGAAAAGAAGAGAAAGATCAAGAAGTAAAACAATCTGGAAAAGAAAAAGAATTGGAAATGATTCGAACCTGGTAGGGAAAAGAGCGAGAACTGTCGCTGGAATGAATTAGATAGAATAAAATTGGAAAATGCTCATTTGATCGAAATGGAAAGATTAAAAGTAGAACGATTGAAGGCAGAAAATGAAATGAAACCGAAAAAGATGGAACTGGAAAATGAAGTGAAATTGGTAACACTCGAAAAGAACACTAAAGCAAAAGGTGAAACAAAGAAAAATAAAAAAGCAAATTTGAGACTTCAGAAATTAGAATTGACCAAATTTAATGCTAACATCCCCAAATGGAAAGATTGATAGCTCTACTGTTGATGCACCCAAGAAAGAAGACAAATGGAACACCCATTAACACAGGTTTCGCCAACCAACAGTTCATTTCATGCTAAAGAAAGAGAAAAAATGTATTTATTGTAGCAAGGGACATTGGCGTAATGCATGTAAAGAGTTTTTGGACATTTAAAGTAGGAAGAAAAAAAACCAGTGGACGTCGCTATTTATGTCTGAAGAAGGGTCATTTGCCAAAGAACTGTTCATCAAGAAAAGCTTGTGTATTGCAAGAAGAAACATAAAAAATACATTTGCAGATTGGGAACGATTATTTCAAGGAAATTGTAACAATGAAAAGTGTCGAAATTACTAAAATTCTGCACCTCCTTAGTTCATAGATAGGATGGATCCTGACTGGAATAACCCATCACAAAACTCTATTAACAACGATTTAGTCATATTGACTAACACCTGCAGTTGATTAACTGAACAGAGTTAGAAAGATTTTGGACATTGAAAATTTCTGTCGCACTGGATGGTAAAATCCCACGAGATCTTGGACACTTCATTTTCAGTTGCACCTTCAGGCATGTGTTCATACCATTTATCTGCTGGATCGAGGCCAAACTTTCTACTTAGTCTCCAGTGGACATATTTTGCAACATTGTCGTGGCGACGCTTATATTCTTTTTGAGCCAGCATCTTACATTTACTAACAATATGTGAAATAGTTTCACTTTTCGCATTGCATAAACGGCACAAAGGAGATTCAGTGGTCCTATCTATATGGAATTTAACACTGTTTGTCCTGAGGGCTTGTTCCTGGGCACTGAAAATAAGAGGCTCTATTATTATTATTATTATTATTGTTATTATTATTTCGTTTTAAAGCACGGTTTACAAACCGGAAGATGTTAACAGAACATCACGTTGCGACACACAATCTTAGATATTCAGTGCAAAGCGTAGAGTCCTTGCTGTTCCCAAGAAGTAAGCCTTCTGAAAAGTTTCAAAATGGGAATCAGGGCAAACTTTCCCAAGCCAATTGTGAAAATCTTTAGATATAATACCCAATGCTCCGATGATAATGGGAACCACTTGTACTTCCCTACAATTTTAAATTCGTTTTAATTCCCACTTAAGGTCCTGGTATTTGTTGACTTTTTCTCTCTCTTTTTCGATGACTCTGGTATTAAAGGGGCATGCCACATCAACTATCGTACATTTCCTATTCTCTTTATCAAAAATAACTATGTCAGGCTTCGGATGTTCCAAAACCTTATCAATCTGGATTTTCATGTCCCAGAGTATTTTCACTTTTTCAGTTTTAATTGCATCTTCTGGATGGTGATCATACCAATTTTTTGATAGTTTAATGTTGTGGTCTGTACACGTATGCCAATGTAGAACTTGTGCAATTTTATTATGCCTCCAGTTTTTGTATTGTTTCTGAACCAGAGTTCTACATTCTGATTCTAAGTGGGAAACTGTCTCCTCAGGGTCACCACACAGTCGACACATAGGGTAAGTATCATCCTTGTCAATATGATGTTTGATTGACTTGGTTCTGGTGGCTTGCTCTTGAGCTGCCATCAGAATACCTTCAGTGGCCTTCTTTAAGTCACCAGTTTTTAACCAATCCCAACTACGTGGGTCTTTGAAACTGTTGTTGGTGTGGAAGTCGCTGTGTAATTCGTTTTGATAGAACGTGTTTTTTCTCCTTTCTAGAATTGTAACTTTATTTGCCCCTTCACCTATAATCTTCTCCTTTGTAACCTCTACCAATATTGGTTCCTCACTCTCTTTCAAGTGTTTATGCAAGCAGTTTTGCTTCACCATTACACAGTCTTCTACATGTATGAGACCTCTTCCCCCTTCCGACCTTTTCTGATGAAGACGATCTACTTCCCCGTTCTTGTGAAGCATACTATAGGTTGTCAGGATCTTCCAGGATTTCCTGTCTAGTTCTTTTAAGTCATTAACTCTCCATTCCCGCGCTATATTTTATAACAGAAATTGCCCTAGTGTTAGTAGCAGTTATAGTGTTTTTACTGTTTAGCTTTGATTTAATAATTTTTCTTACCCTTTTAAGATATTCTGTCCTTATTCCTTCTCTCATTGCATTGTCTTTTATGTTATCTGCTTCAATTACACAGAGGTATTTGTATCCATTATCAAGATCTACTTCTTTTGTTCTTTCTCTAGTAGGCATTTCTATCCCTTCACTTCTAACATGTTTCCTTTTTTTCATGATTAGGATTCCCCATTTGCTTATATCGAATTCCATTCTGATGTCACTATTAATAATTATGACAGTACTCAATAGACTTTCTAATTGTTTTTCTGTCTTACCAAATAGCTTTAGATCATCCATGAAAAGTAAATGTTTAGCAAGGATGCTTGTTTTGGAGAACTCAAAGCCGGCCTTGGTGGACTGAATCGATAAAAGATAATGGTATTAAGCCAATTACTAAAAGAAGAGGGGAGAGGCTATCACCCTGAAAAATGCCTCTATTTATTTTCACTTTTCCTAAAGTTTGACCTCCTGACGTTAATTCTGTCTCCCGTTTAGTCAAGTTATTTTTTATCAGTCTTGTTACATTGTCCGCTACTTTAAATAGTTGTAGGCATCGTATGATCCAAGAGTGTGGGACCATATCGAATGCCTTTTTGTAGTCAATCCATCCCATAGTCAACCCAAATTCCTCCGCTTGCAGCTCTTTATTTTGGCTTTATCGATTACTAGCTGGTCTATAGTTTCCCTTGAGCCTTTTTTACAACCTTTCTGTTCTTCAGGGAATAGGCCGTTTTCATCTAGATGTTTGTACACTTTCTCTGACACTTTCCTTGTTAATAACTTCCACATAAGAGGTAAGCAAGTTATAGGTCTATAATTTGCAACATCGTTGCCTTTGGTTTTATCTTTCATGATAAGCACAGCTTTTCCTTTGGTAAGCCATGATGGAGTAGTACCGGTAGAAAGGCAATCGTTGAACATAGCTGCCATTAATTGATGCAAAGTCCTTATGTTTTTGATCCAGTATCCTTTGACGCCAGCTGGTCCGGGTGTCTTCCAGTTTTCTAATTTATTAGCTTGCTGTCTCAACATTTCCGTTGTAAGACTCGGATTTTCCTGTTTTTGAGTTTTAGCAACGTCTTTTTCGATTTTATTTATCCATTCGGCATTTTCGTTGTCGGCAGCTTCTTTCTCCCAGATCTCCCACAACGTTTTTGCTGCTTAAGTCTCAAGCGCTTCATCATTGCCTCGGTCAACACCCTCAAGCTTTTCAAATAGTCTCTTTTGATTATTTTAAAATAATCCGTTCTGTCAGAATTGCTCTATTCTACTATCGTATTATTTTATTTTTTCATTTTTGGCCGTTACCCTTTGCTTTAGCTCTTCAATCACCGCATTTGTTATTATTATTATTATTATTATTATTATTATTATTATTATTATTACTACAAAAATTTACTTTGATTAGCTTTGTTAATATCAAACACCGGGTCACTACCAGTAACCTAGGTTGAGTGAAATTGGAGGTTTTATTTGTGGGAGAAAAAAATTGTTTGTAAGGATAAAAAATAGTATAAAAAGGTATTAAAAATTTTAAATACAAAACTCAAGGCAATTTACGAACATCAAGTCTACAATAAATTAAACAGGACAATCTACGGACATTGAATGGACATTAATATACAAGATAAAACATTAAGGTTGACAAATCACGAACATCAATTAGACATACATAAGACATAAAAGTATAAAAGGTTATAAAATTCAAAAGAAAAAGAAAAAAAACCCTGATACAGATGACAATTTTAGATAGAAAGCGCTCTTCTTAAAAGATGAGCTGTACTGTTTAATACAATTTTTTGCACTTCTTGAAGAGAAGAGTTTCCGAGAATTTTGTCTAGATAGTCAGTAGTTCCTTTCTTTATGAAACCCAAAGCACCTACCACAACAGGAATAGTTTTTGTTTTAAGGTGCCATATCTTTTTAATTTCTATTTTCCAAATCCTTGTATTTTGCAAGTTTCTCAAATACTTTGGCAGAGACATTTCTATCTGATGGCACGCTCATGTCTATGAGAAGGCAGGTGTTGTTTTTCCTGTCTTTGATGACAATGTCAGGGCGATTGGCCTGTATCGTGCGATCAGTGTGGATTGGGAAATCCCAAAGGATGGTATAGTCTTGTCCCTCTGTAACAGGTTCAGGATGGTGTTCGTACCAGTTACTTTTAGTATTTACAGAGAAATGGTTGCAGATCTTCCAATGGAAGTACTGACCAACCCTGTCGTGTCTGTTTTTATACTCTCCTGGTGTTAAAATAGAGCAGCCAGAGACAAGGTGGTCAATAGTTTCTGTTTTATCATTGCAAAATCTGCACTTTGAGTCCGCACCATTTTGCAAGACGTTTGCCTGATAATTCCTTGTAAATAAACTTTGATCCTGGGC
>RDPX01000311.1:353376-380942 GCA_003991215.1 Morbakka virulenta
CTTCTGGCTCCATCGATCAATAAGTTGTTTTTGAGCGTTTTTCTTCGCGACTATTTTAGCTTTTCTTGCACAGGTAGTGGCTTGAAAGTGTTGCTCAGCATCTTCAGGTTCGATGTTCAGGTCATTTTCAAACATTCTAGCCTTTTTGGTAATTGAGTGTAATCTTTTGCCACGTTCGTGGCGGCGGACTAAAACCAACATCCAATCCTCGCAGGTTTCAAGATATTTATTCATACCAATTGTGGAAATTTTATAGGACATTTCGAGTTGAACAAGTCCACGCCCTCCACTGTTTCTTGGCAGGTACAAACGGTCAACGTCTGCTTTGGGGTGGAGCATATTATTATTATTATTATTACTATTATTATTATTATTATTATTACTATTATTATCATTATTATTATTATTACTACTTGGTCATCATGGGAATCAGACATTTGTTATGACATGTTTCTTGAACTTTTAATTTAAAGTGAAATAATCCCTCATAAGAGCCCCCTTAATGCTTTTTTAACTACATACTGCTTATGTCCACGACTGTCAAGATAAAAAGTGCCATAAAATCAGCTATCAGATTAGGAAATATATATTTTGTTGGAACTAAGTAGGATGCGAATTTCCATTGGGAAAATATCTATGACCATATTAGGTTGTTACATGCAAATTTATTAATTTTTCATCATTCCCTGAAAATGCGACATTCGAGGAATGAGGAATAAAGTTTAGACCCTCAAACATACCAAGCCACGTAAGTTTCATTAGTCGTGAAAGAATAGGGGTGTAGAGAGCTCTGGGTATGGGTAGTACCTTTTGGTGTTTAGCATGCTCCAATCCTTGGGTGGACGGACACCACTGGTCCTTAATCATCTCCTAAATCTCTCACGTGCTGCCTCCAAGTGCCACATCCTGGTAAATCGCTTTAGCTGGCGGGCAAAACCACTTGAGGGGGTGGTGTTAACACTGCAAAACAGAGAGAAGGATCTACTCAATTCAGATCACCGACCAGGGTAGAAGAATTCCAAAATGAGCTTCAACGGCCATGTGTTCATGACCAAGGCAAGCCACTGAATGGAGAATATCGGCTGTGGCCAGGCATGGAGAGGAAGTGGCTCTACCATACGACACTCGCCCTAGACATGCTACATGACGATATCAACGACACCAGGAAAGTCTGACTAGTGCACCATATCACAAGATCTGTCCCAGAAACAACATTTGTATTGGTACCTCGAAAGTGAGATCATTGAGAGCAGCAGGTAAAGTGGGAGAACTTACTCATGAAATGTCAAGAAACTGCTGGAACATCCAAGAACTCTGCAATTTACGGCGGACGAATTTCGGAGAAACATCTAACCATGAAGGTCATACATTTTGTTTCAGTGGAAGAGAGGACAAGCATAAAAATGGTTTTGGTATCTTTGTGCACAAGGACAATGTGAACAGTATAATGAGCTCTCAGCCAAATTTCAAACGGCTTATGACCCTTCGTCTAAAAACTACACCATTCAAAATCATCATCAAAGAAGTGTATGCTTCAACGTCAGAACGCGATGACAACGAGGTAGAAGACATCTGTGACCAACTGCAAGAATTCCTGGACCAATCTCCAAAGAAAGACATTATTATTGTACAAGGCGACTGGAATGCCAAGGTTGGAGAAGACGCCTGGAAGAACTGAAAAGTCACATGCGAACAATACTGCCACACCGAGAGAAACCAAAGAGGCTTGAAACTCCTGGAATTCGCCAGGTATAATGACCTAAAACTAGTAAACCGGTTTGCCAAGCACAAAGCATCCACAAGATGAACGTGGCACAGCCCAGGTGGAATATACCACAACCAGAACGATCACATCATGGTAAAACGACACTTTCAGCCCAATGTGAACATTGGCAGAAACCGGAGCCGACATTGGAAGTAACCACGAGTTGGTAATGATGTCCTTCAGACTCCACCTGAAGAAGGTCAACAAACAAGGCAGCATAAGGATCAAGTTTGACCTCAACAAGCTGAAAGATCCAGAGGTAGTAACAGCCTTCCAAGCAATGACAGGAGGGAAATTCTCTCCACTTCTCATCCTCAACCCAGGTGACATAGATCTAGACTGACACCTTCAACTCAGCAGTGATCAAATCTGCCAGTGACATCTTTCGCAAACATCTTTCAAACAAAAAGCCTTAAGTCACAGTTGATATTCTCGATCTGTGTGACAAACGGAGGCAGCTGAACAAGAAGAAGAAGACGAAAGCGGATGAGCAAAACGTACAAGGATGACAACCAAAAAGTAAAAAAGAGCATGAAAAAGGCAAAGGAAAACTGGATAGAGAAGTATTGCCAAGACATTAGAGAGACTTTGAACAATAACAATTAACAAATAACAATCATTCCAATTTGTGAAAGACTTGACCAGCGCAAGGCATGGGAGATCCACTACCACCCAGGACAAAACAGGAAGTTTGACAGAGGAATTGGATATCTTGTTCGGATGGACAGAGTTTTACTCGGAACTGTACAACCATAGAGCGACAGGTGATCCAGAGATACTGAGCGTCCACCCAGCGATCAACACGGAAAACCACCCCATACTGCGTGAAGAAGTTTAAAAGGCAATAAAAGAGCTGAAAAAGGGAAAATCTGCTGGAGTGGACAACATGCCAGCAGAACTGGTTCAAGCATGAGAAGAAGACAAAATAAACATCCTACTGACTATCTACAACAAAATCTGGCAGACAGGGTAGTAACCCTTACCGTAAATCCAGTCACTGATCATCATCCTCACCCAAAAAGGCAACCTACAACAGTGCCAGAACTACAGCACGATCAGCCTGGTCAGCTATCCCAGCAAAGTCATGTTGAGGACCTTACTAGATAGACTCAAACCAGAGGATGAAAAGATCATCGCAGAAGAACAGGCGGGGTTTAGACCGGTATGTATCACAACTGAACAGATCTTCAAACTTAGGATTCTGTGTGAAAGGTACTTCCAATACCAACAAGATCTCTACCGTGTCTTGATTTTAAAAATGGGTTCGACAGAGTTTAACACGCAGCCTTATGGGCCACCATGAGACTGTGCAATATCAATTTAAACCTGGTCAGAGTGATAGTACAACTCTACAACAAGGTCACTGGTGCATTCTATTTCAACAACAGCATAAGCGACTTGTTTAGAGCAAGAGTTGGAGTGACACAAGGCTATTTACTCTCACCCACTCTCCAAAATATCTTTTTGGTGAGGATCATGACTGAGACACTTAAAGACAATTAGGGAAATAGTCATCACAGGACAGTAACCACATCAGGCTTTGTCGATGATATCGATAGCTTGACAGTCAAAGAAGAGAAGCTTGTGATACTAGTGTAGAATTTTGATAAGATCTCTAAAGCCTACGACATACAGACCAGTGCAGAGAAGACAAAACGTATGACGAACAACACCAACGGCATCAGACCTGACATCAGGATTGATGGAGAAAAGCGGGAAACCATCTGCAGCTTCAAATACCTAGCGTAATAATCTCGGGTGAGGAATCCAAACCTGAAATACTCTCGAGGATTGCACATACCACAGCAGCACTCACAAAACTCAAGGTAATCTGGAATGACAGGGAAATCAAACAGGCATCCAAGATCAGACTGATGCTATCATTAGTGATTTTAATCTTTTTATTTGCTTGTGAATCACGGACCTTGACAGCACACATTAAGACAAGGATACCAGTAACAAAGATGAAACGCTTCTGAAAACTCCTTGGCTTTTCATACGAGGACCATCCCACCAATGAGGAAGTCAAAAGAAAGATAAAGCATACCAACCGACCTTTTGAAAAACTCCTGACCAAAGTAAGAAAATGCAAATTAAAGTGGTAGGAACAGGTAACAAGATCACATGGACATGCAAAGGCACTTCTACAAGGTACGGATCAAAGAGAAAGAAAGAGAGGTCGACAGAAAAAGAGATGAGAGGACAACATCCCAAAGCGGACACACTGCACATTGGGTGAAGCCCTGAGAAAAGCGAGAGACTGAGGAGATTCGAAGGCGTGGTTGTAAGGTTATCAGTGGTGTTTCCACGGTCATCCAGACTACGGGGTAGGTGATAATGACGGTGAAAGAATACTTGATTGAATGTTTCAAGGCATCATCAGGTATTTTTTACCTAAATAGCAAGTTCTTGTTCTGTAAGCTAAATAAGATGCAATTGAGCTTGAACTGTTTGAACTTAATTTGTTGTAATTTGCAACCTTTTCCGTGGGAAACATCATATGCATAGAAGAATGAATATTTTTAAGAAAGCCTACATAATAATTCGTGCAGTATCTAAAAAGTTAATCAATCGACTAAAAACATTTATTAAATTTTGTGGCCATAAAGTTTATCCAAGACAAGGCCAAAACCTTTGATGCTAATTTCAAATAAAATAACATGCAGATGAATTTCTCGAATTAGTACAAAGTTTGTACACCATGAAAGTAGGCTTCCATGTTATACAAATCTTAGCTTATACAAAGCAAAGCCATCGTAACTACACAGCGTGCTCTTGTTTAGAGAACAACGAACAAACACTTAAATAACTATGAAAATGACGCCTAATCTAGGGAGCTAAGTCAGTTAACTAATTCCTCGATCCGTAATACGGAACGGAGTAAATTGTTCAAAGAATATGGTAAAATAAATATACGGCAGTTGTTTAAAAACTTTTTTTGTGATAGACATTATATGATGCAAGACACCAAAGAAGAAAGGTAAATCGCTTTAAGTGAAAAGGTGACAACTTCTTATCTGATCTTAACAACATGTTTCAAAATCTCCAGCCGCTGATTTCTTTTTTATTCCTTTAAAATGGATGTCTAACAGTTTTAGATGTAGACCAACAATCTCCTTTAAAAAATTGCTATCCAGAGCTCATTATTAAAAGTATCAATTACTCTTCTGCTTCCATCGTTTTACAGAGAAAAAGAGAAAGGTTACCCGGAAAAATCAGATATATTAACACTACTATCACCATAAAAATTAGAGTCTGAATGCAATAACATGAACCAGGTTTGATAAATAGTAATCTGCTCTCATTACTAGGTTATTCTCTTTCCACTGTCATATGGGAATCAGACTTTAATATGTTACTAAGGGCAAGTATAGAAAACTTAAGGTGTTTAGTTTGCGTTAGCCTTACAAAAAGTTTTCGAAAAGTAAAAGCAAACTGAAAATTAAGCTGCAGAGTATCATTAATGGCCAAAACAATTTTCTGTTTTGTATTGCTGTTTGAAATAAACAAAGATTGAGGAATAAATTTTTCTCAGCAAGGAATGGGTGATTCGGTACCTCTTCATAATATTCTGTCAGATTGACAGTTACTCAGTCCTAAGAAAAAAGATTCGGTATAAGTGGAAGATGACTTACTTATTAATTTTACATTGTATATGCGTTCAAAAAGACCGTGGGAAGGACACCAGAACGGTTGCTATTATAGTTGTTGTTAAACCAGGATTTTGTTATTTTAGCGATGGTAAAAAGGCGCCTTCTCCAATAATCTAACCCAAGTGGATGTCTGTTTGGTACCAAAAACCTGTAGTAACTATTGCAATGGATGATAGTTCTGTATGAAGTTTTATCTGAGCCTCTCTTAACAAAGAAATACAGAAAGTCTTCTTGTCAACACCTATACGTGACTGTAATTTTTTTCATCGTGAAACCGACTTTTATACTTGTTAACATGAGAATTCATTTAGGCAAAATCCAATGATAATTATTTTCTTTTCAACAAATACAGACCATATTCCTGTCAAGACTGTCAAAGTCAACTCATTAGAACCAACTTATTTACTTGACTTACACCAGAGTTTGTTAAGCAAAAGCCAATGTAAATTAATAATTACTAAACAATTCAATTTTTGTTGCATATGTGCTTTAAAGATTGCAGAAAGAACACCAGAATGGTTTGATTTATCCTCATTGAAGAGTTCATCTTCTTCTCCTAAACCCCAATTCTACATCTATTGAGCTGTTAGTGTAGCAGTATAGGAATGATCTGGAGATTGTACAAGCCACTACCTTCCACACATTTTTTCGTGCTACAACAAATTTCAAAAAATCGAATTCATCAAGAACTCCGGTAAAACTTAAAATATTAAATCATGTTGCATTAAAGCAAAAAATAGTCTGCAGCAAAAAATATGTATTAACATGTTTTACCAAATAGTTCAAGTAGCTAATGAGAAGACTGCGCATGTCTACTGTATTTGAGCTTTTTAAATCATGCTGTTTTCTTGCTTGAACATAACTGCGTGTCTTGTCCAACACCAACCAATTTTAATACGTCGTTTTTAGTAAACTCACGGGAATTAATTTTGCTTTACAGAGCTAGATTCTTGCAATTGATATCTGCTCTTGAATGATAAACTTAGGCACAGTCTGATAAGTTAATAATATTAAAGCTCAAAAGCTGAATTTTGCTGAAACTACTAAGTAATTTTCTTTGAAAGACAAAAAAGTTATTGGGGTCTTCAGCTATCATTTCTATAAATTCATCCCCAATGTAGAGATCTAATTGAGAGACATTTCTCACTGCAAATTGATCAATAAGATAATCGCTTTTACTGATAGGCTTCAGTGTCACCATAATAGTATGCAAACATTTTTGATAGTTTTCCAAGATGCCCTATTATGTTTTTTTTGACATCCACTTTGAGATTGGTAAAAGAGTTTCAAAGTTCGGTAAAAAATGTAATACTAATTTCACTTTTCAAAGATTTTCTATCAGATGGATTTCTCAGTAACTGGCAATGGAACAGACGTTAATTCAGGAAGTTCAATGAGTCACATATACCAGAGAGGTAGACAACATTTGCAATGAACTTTTCATGTCTGACCTCTTCATCTAAGAGAATATGTTTTTGTTACTTTAAAAAGATAGAAAATATTGTTATTGTTGAGCGAAAACTTGCTTCAGGACATCACAACTTGAGAAAGAATGAAAGTCAGTATGTTGTAGGAATAATTTGCACCTATCTCCTTCATAAAAAAAGAAAATAAAGTCTGATTAAGTGAGCTCGGTTTTTAAAAGTGCACATCTTGTAACGGGATTCAGTGTGTCATGCAGTTGCTTTAATGAATACTATGCTGCTTTTGATGCTGTGTAGAGAAATCAATGCACCCATGTTATATTTCGTGCTTTGTTTTTCACTCATTTAATCCCTCCGAGTTGAGAGGGTTATAAGCTGCAGCACCATCTGTATAAATATTGGCACTTTTATGAAAAGAAGTCGAGGCTTTGTTTCTTACATTTTTAAGGAATCTACAACTAACCTGAGTAATAGTTTGAAATGCATGACCTAATAAGTAGGAAATCTGCTGGTACTTTGGCATTGTTTATATATTTAAAAAAACAAACAAAAAAAAGACTGTGGCTGAATTGCATAGATTCATTCAAATGAACTTAGTAAAATGGTTTGATTCACAATCTGCTAAACATCATCCTTGGAATTATTTACAGTCCATCTTTTCTTTGTGCTTTGAAGATAAAACTACCCAAGTTTATATTCTGTTTTCCGTCAACCGTTGATATTAAAACATCCTTCATAATTGGCAAACTCATATTTTCTACAATAGTTTGAACTCTTTTACTTTGGTATTTGATAACAAGCAACTTGTGAAGAGTATATAGATGATATCATCTATATACTCGTCACAAGTATATTTATATATTTACTTTTATGAAGAGTTTCATAACACTTTTAACCGCGACAGCAGACTATTATCTACTTTAAGAAATAGAACTGTCTTACTGACACAGCATTTCGTCTGTAAATGGGGCTGTACTGTGCCTTCTTCATTGACCCTACTGAGAAAACTTGAAAACAGACAACACTCTAAGGTTTGTTGTTTTATTCTATAAAACCAAATTTAAAAAGATGCATCATATAATTAATTTATCCTGCAAAATAGTTGTGCCGGCTTTATGTAAATGGCTTATTGTATCATTTTTACAGGAAAAAAATTCCAACCCTAAAAATATATAATCCAGAAAAGGAAAGTCTATCTCTTCATTTCATTTTGAGACAGTAGACAAAACGAACATTCTGGCGGTTATCTACACTCCTGCACAGTGCAAACTCAGAAAAAAAAAAGTATTTTTAATTCTATTACAAGAAAAAGAAGAGGTTATCAAAGTTCTTTTATTTTACTGCTTACAAATCTAATAAAGAAAATAGAAAATTCTCCAGAGAAACTGTAAGAAAACTAGATGCTTTCCAGAATACCGTTAAATTCCCTCAACAACAAACATTGTATTTGAGAAAATTAATGCTACACTGAAATGATAAGTGGGTAAGCACACTCAAGGGACAATTTACTAAAATTACATAAAAAGAACACAATTAGAGCTAGAAAAACTCGCACTTATTTTTTAGAAACAACAAGTGCACTTTGTCAACAAACACAACAGGTGTATATCGTTTTAGGCCGTCCTCGTGATCAGTTACTTTGACTACTGATAGTATAAGTCACTTTTGGTTTATCATTTTCTGATGACTTTACTTTACGTTAGACAAATGGGCTACTCAAAGCAGTCGCTTCCTTTGTGTAGTAAAGTTGTTGTTTCAACAACTGATATAACTAAATCATCAACTAAACTCTTATTGAATTTTATGTCATCGTCGATGAAGAATTTTTAGTCAGAAATCTTTTTCAACATTTCAAAAGAAAACAAGAAATAGACTTAAAATGTGATGAAAAAATGTAAAAATGGTAAAATTAGAAATGAACTTAATTCCTTTCTGACATCCGACCTCTTCTTTTTGGTTAATGTTGTAAAAACGTTAACTAAATAACAACAGCTTTTAATTTTCCATGGTATTACTTGGCAACTGAATTGACATGATTCTCACAAATTGTTAACTCACAAATTGTGGTTAAAGGAGGACTTCTAAGAAGTATATTGGCTAGGTTGAACAGCCATTGAACAGCCAAGAGAAGACCAACAATTTAAACAAGAGGTACAAGCAAATTCTGAATATAACAACAATATATGTCATCTATATTTATACTTATAATTGTATGGTTGATTTAGTATATGAAAAACACTAACAAGTCGTGGTTTTGAACACATTAGTTAAAAAAGACGAGTGAGGATAAACCACTTGACAAGCAGTATTATGCTTTCATTCTTGAGATAGATTCTGAGACTAAAATGAGTTTTACCACCATAATAGAAATTAATACAATTTTTGTTTAAGGACTCATTCAAAATGTAAATAACAAATCTAAATACAAACTTAAATAAAAATTCAAGTTTGTATGAAAGTTTGGGATTAGGTTAGAAAAACGAATCAAGGCGTTAAATTTATGGAAAACCCTCCATTGAAAAATTGTTTCATCTCAAAATCAATTACAAATCAAAAGAATTTAAAAATTTTCTAAAAGATTTCTATTAGCTTACCAACAATTCTGTTTGAAAACACTAATGGTTAAAATACGCATCACCAGATCAAAAAATTTCCAAATGAAAGAAGGTAACAATCTTTCTGTCAAAATTTATTCAGTCTTTTTATAAAATTCTCAAAATTAAAAAAGAGAAAAAACCAAAGGACATAATTGTTAAGTCTATATATTCAGAAATGTGTGTTTTGAACAGTTTTGAACATAATTACTTGTAATTTCCCAAGAAAGTATAGCAAACTTTTTACTTGCAGATATGGATTTTAAAACTTATTAGGAAGAGACATTTGTATAGTAATCAATAAAATTATTTACAGTAACATAGGTGATTGATTTATTAATTTTTATGAATCTGTTAGAAATAGCGGGGTTGTCACCATCATCATCCTTCTTAGCCTGTCATATTACTGCTGACAAATAACCTTCATAGTTCTGTTGTTATTTGGATCAAATTGTTATGATTCACCCTAGATGCTGCTCACATATCCTATCATAATTTTCACTTCTTCAATTAAGCTCTTCACTTATTCTCGAAATTCGAAAAGTAGTAAAAGAAAATGTAAATTTTCTTTTCAAAACCATGCTAAATACACAACAGAATACGAATCTGGAGAGGTCTCTTGTAACAGCTATCTATAACAACATGTTTTTTCTGAGTATGTAGCTTTATATAGTAATACACTTGATTTGAAGGTTCAATAAGCCACCCTTCTTTTCTCCATGAAATAAGCTAGAAAGGCTTGACGAAAGATTCAACGACAAAATTTGAAGTAAAAAGCAAAGAAAATTGTAAAAATTCATGCAAAGCGAGAAGAAATGTGTATGTTCCTGGCAATTATCGTAAAATGGTAGCATTAAAAAATTTTCCGGTAGTACAACTATCAGAAAACTTTTGAAAGACTGATTTCTCTAAGAATTTACTGTCACAACAAAATACCACCCTCTGTAACAGACGAATGCAAGGAACCTGGTACGAGACGTGATAAATTATACTGTTTTCAATATTAGTTCGAAATTAGCTAAAAGTATTGCTACCCCAGCAAGACTAATCTAATAATCTAATAATCTTGAAAAGCAAAGAAAACCTCAACTGCGATGCATAAGATAGTAGCTCAATAAAAAATAAAGATATTTTAGATACCATCAATTTTTAGACAAGTTGACTTAGTAGCTATAAATTGACTTGAAATACTTATATTAAATCCAAATGTTGCTGTATTTAATTACCCATGACCTTGTTTATAATTGGTAGACCTTATACTTTAAGAAGCTCTTTTTTTATTTGATAAGAAACATATTTACAAAGTAGTTGATATTGATGAACTATGTACCTTGTTTTAGCTTATTGACATTAAGTCTGCGTGTTTCTTTTAACTTTCCCTATTTTGTAGATGTTGCTTCAAAACCATATGTAATTCAGCGAACAAAATCAATATTGACCTGCTGGTGCTATTCAAGCGTGAAAAGTTTTGAACTTTGATAGCTACGTTCAAACTAAAAGGCACAACCACCAGACTGACTAGCTTTTCTCCATATGTGTAAAGTAATAAATTTCTAAGTTTAAGGACTGAAAATTTGTACAATGGGAATATTGAAGAGTGGGAACTTATATTTAATTTTAGGTAAACAACCATGACGCATAAAGTGGTTCCATTAAGAAAACGGATATATTATTGGCTCAAGTCTTTCTTTGGTCTTTTGATCTTGATGTTTTATTTACATTGGCCACCGGAGTCTGATTTTTTTACATTTTAAAGGTTTTAACGGACTCTCGGAGAAACGCTTTTTTTAATACTGAAATATTGCCTATGACATGAGTCAGGAACAGGGACAGGATTGTCATGAAGAATCAAATGTTGAAAAGCCTGAAAAGAGAGAAACTTGTTGCACTCCTGTGAAACGAAAACTTTGCAGCTGTGGAAACATCAACAAAAAACTATTGATCTGTAAAGGATTTTACTTTTTCTTTTGGTCAGCAGTAGGATCATTTTTCCCTTTACTCGGGGTATACTTCAAGCAAATTGGAATGACACCAACTCAGAGTGGATTACTTGTAGGTTGCCGGCCTCTAATCGAATTCATAAGTGCTCCCAGTTTAGGTTCATTGGCTGATCGGTTCAACCAAAGGAAACTTATGCTACTTTTTAATCTTGTATGTTGGATTTGTTTTGTTTTTCCTTTTGCTTTTATTAAGCCAGCAGACAACACATGCCATCGATATAAACTACTTTCTAAAAATATCACTGAGCTTATATCCCAAGAAACTAACGAGGTTAAAGAGTTTCTACAGCCCAATACTCCTAACGAACCACAAATACAGCCTCATAGAAAAAGTGCTGTCGCGTTGAGTGAAGAAAGTGTACATCAAGTCTTCTTAGTCCTTCTTTTTTTAACTCTTGTTGGCGAATTCTTTGCCAGCCCAGCAACCACATTAGCAGACACAGCGACGCTTAATTACCTTGGAGAAAACAAAGAAAAATATGGACGACAAAGGATGTTTGGCAGTTTGGGTTGGGGAACTGCAATGTTATTCGTTGGCTCGGTTATTGAATATATGCCTCCTTTCCGCATCTGTGGTGAACACATGGGAAGTGATTATACATACGGATATTATTTCTTTATAACTTATATGATATTTGCCTTTCTAGTAGCGACGAAAATTTCTTTTAAAGATTCGGATTCTGACACTGAAGTCTTAACTGGAACAGCAAAAGATGTTATAAAAATCTTTTTAGCTCCAACTAATTTAATTGTAGTTTTTACAGCTTTTTATGCTGGACTAGGAATGGGTTTGGCCCGTGTTTTTTTGTTTTGGCACCTGGAGGATCTTGGTGCCCCACCTACATTATTTGGAATTTCGTCAGCACTTGATCACCTCTCAGAAACTGTCACTTACTTTTTCACCGAATTAGTCATCCGTTACATCGGACATATTGAGGTACTCTGTCTAGGACTTCTTGCGAATTTCATCAGATTTATGTGTATTTCTTACTTGGTCAACCCATGGTTAATACTCCCTTTAGATATTTTGCAAGGTTTCTCCCACGCTGGAGTATGGGCTTCCTTAACCAGCTATATGGGCCGTGTGGCTCCAAAAGGCTACAAGGCTGCTGTGCAAGGAGTTCTCCAAGGGTTTTACTATGGACTAGGGCGAGCTGTTGGCGCCATAGGTGGGGGCATGTTCATCCACAGGTTTGGAACTGAGAGAACTTTTCGAATTTATGGAATAGGATCTCTCCCTGCATTGCTAATACTTTACATAACAATAAATACTTTAAATAAAAGAAACAAGGCCTTAAGTGGATATTCTGATATCAGCAAAGGTGAGGTAGGAGAAGAGGCTAAGGAAGAAATTGAAAAAAATAGTCCCGACTTTGAACTTAATGAGCCCTTGCTAAAAGATAATGAGGAAAAATTAAACGGAACAACGGAAGAGGCCATTGACTTGGACAGTATCATGCAACAGGCTGACGATGATTTAAAAGATAAAGATAAAAAGTCAGTGTAGATATTTTGTCCGTGTGAGTAACTTGTAGAAAACAAATTTTTAACTATTTGAGGAGACATTTTTGTAGAAGTAGAACTAAGAGCAAATTATTGTTTTCCAATTACCTTTCTATTTTTTTCAGCAGGTAGCATACTGATTATACTTTAAAAATAGTTTCCAATCTCCAATTTCTAATCATACATGCTTGTCTGTTAAATCTACGCTTTAGTTTAAATACGTTGATTTCAATATTGAAATTCAACTACTACAAAGGTTCTAAGACTATCAAGTTCTAAACGAGTCCTTATGTAATGTAAAGTACAAGAGAGCTTTTGAGACTTTTTTTATAAAGAAACTTTATTCTTTATCCAAAAGCAGTTTTCAATGTAGTAATTGTCAGTTTTTCCAAAGCGTATTTTTGCTGGGAAGTTTTGTACTTAGGCATACTAGTAGTTTAATTGAAGCAGATGTAGATACTTTGAAATAACTTTAATTCACTGTTGTTTTGCTTTGGCAAATGGGGATTTCCTCTATACAGAAGACTAAGGGTGGAAGAAAGAAAACTGGAGAAAATAAATTGCATAAAATCATTTACAAGGTTATCAGACCCTGATTCTTGGACAAAACTGCAGTCTCAAATCAGGTCAAAAGTATGTTCCTCCTACATGTAATCTAAATATTAAATTGCATCTAGCCCCAAAATTACAATCACTAAAGCACACTTTCTTTGGTACTCTCATTTTGATTTTAGTCAGATTAGGTTCGTATATAATCTCATCATGTCCTTTGTATCATCACGGAAAGGTTTATCACATGTTTTGGACAATGGTCACTTTGTCATCTCTAGGCAACAAGGCCAAGTGTTATCATTCTGATACAGTAAAAAATCATGGCCAAAAACAGCTTTAAACGAAATGGGACAAAAATGACAACAGTTAGGGTAGAATGAATTACTTTTATGTTTACCAAAAAGAGGACCTTTATGCATTTTGTTATCCTGGAGATAAATCGCTTTCTACGAACTGAAATGTTAAATGGAACTGTTAGAGCAAAGGTAATTTATCTTTTGATAATTAAATTGCCATGTTTTAAGTAGATTGTAATAAACAAGGGACAGAATGTGCACCTACAGATGACAATTGTATTCCTAGAGTGATTTCCTGCTGTTTATTTGAAATAAGAAGAAGTTAAGAATAATATCAATGATCGGTATGTATTTGATTACTATTTAGGTTAATTATATTAAAGAAACAAAGATAACAATAAGTACTTTAACTGAATAAAATGAACAGATTTTGCAATAACATGTAAAATAGAATGATTTGTTTAAATATTTATAAAGAAAGTTTTAATTATCGGTCTTGGTAGAACCAGATATGTATTATGACCATAAATTGATTGTGGCTAATTTGAAATAGTTTTAGCTCGCCAGTTAACTTTGCGAAGAGGCTCTTGTACAAGTTCTTAGAGAGTAAAACTGCAAAGAAAACAAATAAGAAAACTTTATGAAATGTATGATTAAAGCATCCCGGACTAAATGCCCGAGAAGGAAAGTTCTTATTAAAAGAATATTGGGTGAGTGCTAAGATACTAAAAGAGATGGAAACTAGCAAAGGAAACTAGCAAAGGAAACAAAAGTTGTCCTACATAGTCCAGTAAATACCAAAATAAAATAAAATGTGTGGTTTTGGATAAAATGTATAATATAATGAACACTCTGAGAATAATACAAAACCGTAATGAAGAAGGAGTGTTGAGTTTTGAGAACTTTCGAGAATAGTTGGTTACAGATTACGTAGCTGAATTCTAATTGGTCCACGATTGTCTTTTTCATAACTCCTGAAACACGAATTTGGGGTCTTGTTTTGTTTTGGAAAGAGTGCTTAGAGAAAGAAGTTAAAGATTGACGTCATCAATTTTTCCCCAGAGATGTGTGATTAACGAGATGCATATAGGAATTTTTTCATATTTTTTCCCAGACGATAGAATTTTCCCATTGTCTTCCCTTACACATGGCACCTTACATTAACATGAAATCCGCAGATGTTCTCCAGAGCTTTCTTATGAGAAAAATTCAAGTGTCATCTCTGTCACCTCTATAAGAATGCTGCTGAAAAAAGATAAAATGTTTGTGACTATAAAAATAAAGAAAATTAATAAATGTTCAGAGCCTCATGATTCACGGAATAAAAGCAATATTGATCCTGATTGTAAAAAGCAACAATTATGGGACATAACCAAGTTAGAAGTAGCGGGCAAGCGTCATAGAATGAAACTGAAGAGGAAACTATTAGCATAGAAACAAGTCATGAAGGGTGTATATTTATTTTTTATTTATGACCGTTGACTGTGTGAGTAATGAAAAATTTTTACACTGCTAAAGAAAACATGATAAAGATGAAAATGGTGTAGACTTCATTAGTAACTGATTTGTTTTTAAAAGCATAAACAGGTAGAACTGTCTATTAGCAGGTAATATCACCACAAGAATTGAGACAAACTAGGGTAATTTTATTGATCAAATCTTTTGAATTTATATACTTAAAGGATTCTTCAAGAGTTAAACAGTTATAAAGCTATAATGGTAAGAAACACGAAATAAAATAATTTGAAATAAAACGTCTGCAAGGAAATAGAAGCTTTGGACTGGAAACTGGAGAATGAGATGTTACATCTATCAAACCAATTTCAAATAGTACTAGACTCAGTCTCCAGGCTATAAAAAATACCACCGTCAGACAAGATATAAACCCAGTTTGATAAGCACATGTTTCTATAAATTTAAAGAAATTTACAGTCAGTCGGAACTTATCTGTCTATTAACAAAACGTAATGGAAAGACATTGAGAATAACATGCCTGATTAGAATCTTTATGACATAATTCTTAGGAAATAGACAAGGATTGACAATGTAAAAAATGATGGAAGAGAGCATAGAAATATATAACCAATTGTGATACAATAAAACTTTCCAGAACTTTGTATTAACGGCTGCTAATTGTAACGAGAGACTCCTGCCCCTGCCAAAGGAAGGAAAGGAAAGGAAAGCTGCGACCGAGGGTAATTTTTCCATTCTTGAAATGGCGTATAAACTAGGTAGAGGTTATTTGTTAGTATTAAACATTGGTTTCATTTGCTTTTTCACAGAACATTGTCATAGGACACAGCCTGAGTTTAAAGCGCAATCACAATTTGTTGTCAAGATCTAGTGCAATGAATTCAAATGATACGAATGTAATGAGGATATCTACGTTTCTAATGCACTGCCAACAAGAAAACAAAAATAGAGGTATTGCAGAACTTTAGAATGACATCGGGGAGAAATATATTTAAAAATCAGAATTATGATATTAAAAAAGGATTAAAATTTCTACAAAATTGAACTACAAACAAAATCCTTTTATATTTCAAACCGTTCTTAAGTAAAATTCTGAGTTCGTAGGCAATAAAAAGTGACTAAAATGAGGCCCCTGTGAAACACCCGATTTATTAAGCTCTTCTACTGATTGATTTCATTTTCGGGAAGCCACATTTTGATAAGTTAAGTTTTTACGAAGTCTTCTACAGGTTGATTGTTACTTTTATGAAACTTCGGATTTCTTGCAATTTCTCAGTAAAGTGAATGAAGTCACTTAGGATAAGACGTAGAGACTCTTTCTATACATCTCAACTGATCTACTGCAGATGCCAGTTCAAACAGATACATCTATCGAATGTGCAAACTCCAAGAACAAAATTTATTTAGTAAATGAGGACAAGAAGAAGAAAAAGAAGCATTTTTTCTTCCAGAAATCTACTGTTTGCATCAGGAACCTGCTTATCAGAATTGGACTGAATACTTGGTGTTAAATGCTGTTAAATGATCAGGGGGAACCCGGGGGAGCAATACCTTGTGAGACTACATATTCCAGAAAACAAGAACTTTGTCTGCAAACTCGTGCAGAAAAAAAGTGCTGCGAATGGGAGGGGAGGGGGAAGGGAGGAAAGGACTGGGCAACATTGTCTAGTTATAGATTGTAATCTGTCTGATAGTACGTCAGAAGAGAAGCCGTGGTCTTGCATGAAAAAATTGCGGTCAGTAGATAAGTAAGTAAAAAAAATGAGCAATTACCTTTATTTCAATAGCGTTAAAAATAAAAAAAGTAAGTGAAATTAATGATGGAACGGTTTTATAGACAGACAGTACATCATTAAAAGCGCACTCTCGGGACATTCATGTTTTTGGACAGCTATAGATAACATAGTAGATTAGATAAAGAAGAAAGTACTACAGTTGACGATGTTTACCAACAACAGAGTACTATTCAGTGAAAGTAGAAAGCAAATAAATATCAGCTCTGGAAACTTATGAAATGCACTAGATAGCTGTGGAATTAAAAACGGTTGAATTAAGATAATGTGCAAGGATTTATCAGCAAAGAGATAAACTGTTTATCAGTAAGGAGAAGAGATTAATATCCTAGACGAGTTCAGTTATTTTAAGCAGACTGTCTAAAGCAATCAGCTATGACTAATCTTTAAAATTCTTGACTTTATGGACTCAGTGGAAGCCACTGATGTGGGATACTTATTATGTCGTGAGTCGAAAGCGTTTTCTCAACTACGTTTTGAGAAATTATTCTTCTATAGTCAAGCTACTGAAGTAATTAGGCACAGCTATTTTACACTTTGATAGTGCGGATGAGTTTGTTGACAGGGATCGAGTTGTTTTCAGAAGTGCTGCCACATCAATCTTGTGTTTAATGTGTTTCTTTTTTGTAGAGATAGAAGCCATTCACCCTCTCATCTCATAGCTGGTCTCTATGTCCATAAACAAAAAACAAGCCAAATCACTGCAACAACAGTACTGACTGTGCAGCCTTGATCAGACAACAAAGAACCGAAGAAGGGGACATCATGGTCTCGTTTGATTTCATTTTAATATACACAAGTATTCCTTTTGATGACACGTTAAGAAATATCAAGGACCCACTTGAAATAAATGATTCATTGCCACCAAGAACAGCACTTAAGCCTCCAGATGGCCTGAATCTAATACAAGCACTTCTTAACAACACGTGCCTCCTATTCAACAATGACGTATACACACAAAAGAGCGTACCCGTGGGAGCTCTACCATATTCTGTAATTGCTGAAATATTCTTGCAAGCGTTTGAAGCCATAGCGTTATCAACAGCAGACCAAGAGTCATCAGTCTGGGAAAGATCCGTTGACGATGTCTTCGCAATTATCAAAAAAGATCATCTACAAGATTTCTTTACGCTCACCAACAGCCTTTACTCAAACTTGTTCATTAGGGAAAAAGAAGAAAGACAATGGCCCTTCTTTGGTATCCTAGTAAAGAGACAAGCGAATTGAACCATTTCTGTTACTATCTACTAGAAACCAACTCACACCGACCAATACCTTTATAACCCATCGCACCACCCAGTTTGAGCTCGTCATAGTGTCATCACCACTCGGTTTGAAGGGCATGAAGCATCATTTTTAACCCGAACAACCTTAAAAAGGAATAAAGGCATCTGCAAAAGGTTCTCTTATCTAGTGTTGTTCAGAAAGCATTACAAAAAACTAGCAGGGGTAATCATGTCTTCCCTATATCAACGGCATCAGGGAACAGCTAAGAGGAACTCTCCGAATGCATAATATCAAGTTTATTTTTCACAACATCCACCCTTAGGACGATATTCTTTAAGTCAAAGGATCAAGTTCCACTTAAAGAGAGAAACAATTTAGTTTACAAACTACATTGTAAGGACCGTCCTGCCTATACATTAGAGAATCAAAAAAAAAGAACATGAGAGGTTTTTATTGGGAAAATAAATATATTCTGGACAAGGAAATAATCACAAGAAAAATAAAAGAAACCATCGATTCCCTACAACACAGCAATCATAACAACAGCCTATCCTGCACTCTTCCAGAAATATGACTCCCAGCACTACAGAAAAGAAACACAACAAACACAAGATAGGTATGTCACCACTGCTAAAAACAACTCGATCCCTATCATCAAGCACGTCCACACTATCAAAGTCACCATAAGAGTATAAAATTGCTATACCTAATTACTTCAGTAGCCTGACGATGATGAAAGTCTCTTCCGCAGAGTAGCTAGGAAAAAGCGTACTACTCACGTCATGATAAATATCCTACATTGACAAACATGACTAAGACGTAAAGGTGCATGTGCCGTCAGGATGAAACAGAAAAGCAAGGTTTTAGAAAGTTTTGTGATAGGCAAAAATGGAAAAGCGAGAGATAAACTTGCAAGACTTCTCTGAGATCTGTATTTGTTTACAACTTAAAAACGGCAGCATAAGCAGAACTGAGAAAAATTAGATTTTCCTTCGGCGTACCAAATTTAGACAAGGAACAAATACCTCAATAGTAACTTACATGTAAAAGATTTCAAAGTGAAGTAAAGCATGCAAGATTATAATGATATGACTAAAATTTTAAACATATAACGCCAAGTGAATCCTTCTACCCTGTCTTCCAAAAGCAAAGACATTTGTTTCTGGAATAAAATACCGGGTTACACCAAATTAAGGCTCATACCAATAAAGCTGGTAAGCATTAGCTCTAATACCAGCTTGAACAACAAGAAGAAAATAATCAATTCAATGTTCTAAACAAGGTTCCATACTAAAAATCAAAGATTGCAAAAGGAATAATATTTTTACTTGTGACTGCCTGCTGCGTTAGTAAAGTCTTTTGCGTTATTTATTTGACCTTCTGCGTGTTCTGACTTGCCTACGACAAAATGTTTCTAAACATTTATATAACCCAGCAATAGCTCTCAAACTTAGTGTCAATCTCTCAACTTTAGGAAAATTCAGTACTGTAAACAAAATTGACAGAGAATTTGGGTAGTACACTAGCTTAAATGACATGAACAAGTTGAGTGGTAACAATGCTGGAACGGCTATTATGCAGGGATGTTTAAAAATTGAACAGGTGAAGAAAATGAAATTATAGAAAGATCAACGTTTTCAGGAATTAGTGAAGTACTTAAAAAAGGCTCTTCCTTGTAAAAAAGTACTTAAAAAAGACTCTTCCTTGTACAGTGAACCACTAAAGAAAAAATATCAAGAGCAGTCATTATTGTAAGCTTGCTGACAACACCAAATCTACAAAAATGGGAAGAGAAGTCGGCTCGCTAGTTTGATATTATTTGTAATACGTACTTAACAATTCTTTTTATAAACAATGACAACCTGAAAGGTTACTGTCAACATCATATTTCTGCATACTTATCAGAGGTAGAAAGAAGCCCGCTTAACTCGAGCAATTTCTACAATTAAATAGTACGAGTCCATGGAAAAATAACAGAAATACACGAACATACAAAACAAATGGAGCTTTGAAATAAAACTCCAGTGTTGCANAAAAAAAGTACTTAAAAAAGACTCTTCCTTGTACAGTGAACCACTAAAGAAAAAATATCAAGAGCAGTCATTATTGTAAGCTTGCTGACAACACCAAATCTACAAAAATGGGAAGAGAAGTCGGCTCGCTAGTTTGATATTATTTGTAATACGTACTTAACAATTCTTTTTATAAACAATGACAACCTGAAAGGTTACTGTCAACATCATATTTCTGCATACTTATCAGAGGTAGAAAGAAGCCCGCTTAACTCGAGCAATTTCTACAATTAAATAGTACGAGTCCATGGAAAAATAACAGAAATACACGAACATACAAAACAAATGGAGCTTTGAAATAAAACTCCAGTGTTGCAGAAGAATTAATTGTTTGATTGGTATCTTGGGTGTTAGACAAACTGATGATATTCACGTTTTGAGGTCTTTAAAACAGTGTTTCATATGACCAAAGAGTTAAGAGCATCTCGTTTCTTGTAAGCAATTCTTGTAGAAATTTCTTGTACAGATAGAACTGCAGACTGCTTATTAGCTCCACAGAGGAGGTAGACAAGGTCCGCATGGGCATTAGTAAATTTCTGATAATACAAGAGGGGATGATAGAAATTGGGCGGATTGAAGACGAAGACTACCTCTTTGTTTTCAAGCAATTTTTTGGACAAAGATTTTCAAACGTCGCTTCTCTCTAAATAACAAAGCCCACCGGCCTCAGAATGTTGAATAAGAGTTACTTGAAATACGCTGGTCAAGCATAGAGCTTCCCAGTGTGCCCTTGAGAAAAAAAACCGCTAACCAAACGACGGGTATGGTTGACCTGACAGATAACAACGTTTACAGCTTGGTAACTTTGAGTTTGCTAAGTAGTTGATTTCCACACCAATAGACTGGCGTCTAACACTTTGTGTTGACATAAATAGTTAATCGTACACACGGTCTTATAATCTAAAAAATAATACTAAAAATTACAGGACATAAAATTAACCTAGTTAAGCTGTCTCATTTCTCGATACTGACAATTTATTAAAATATATCTTACAGTTATTACGTATGAGAGGTTACTTCCAAAAACAAGCCAGTGAAAACTGCAAAGATACTTAACCACATTTCCAATGACAGAGCATGCCTAAATACCATTAGTGACAATAAAACAGCGAAAAATTTTCTTGTTGTCGTGATAAGTGAACAGGGAAGGGGCCCATATCGACAAATAGTCAGGAATATAAAGTTTTGTCCAAATGCACTGGTTAAACTAAGCAAAATAACCTGAATCCTAATTGCTCTGTCAGTGAAACAAAAATCAATAAACCCAGAGAGTTCACCAGACACGGTCGCAACTACTCCAATTAACAAAACTGCCCATTTGTTGATTGACAACATCAATTCAAAACTGTCAACCTTTCCCAGCTTTCGTATTTTCTCCTGATACGCTGCAACAGCTCCGTCGTTTACTAGCGATAGCAAAAGAAAAAATACTCCGTAGCTACGATTTGTTCTCGTACCTGTTTGATTTGAATACAAAAATACCGAGGTCCCTACTACAATAAGTAAAACACTTGCATACTTTTTCCTTGTGTAACGCGTCCCTGTAAGCATCATGCTGATAATCATGACAGGTATTGGTTTGGCTGACTTTCCTATAATCTGTACAGGATAATTCACGTATTTCAAAGCTGCGTTTGAGCAAAACATAGAAGCAACATAAAAACATGCACATAGAATACAGTTTTTGGTTGTATCACGTCCTGATAGTTTCACATATACCTGTACTTGTCCAACTTGTGATGCGGCCCTAAATTTTCTAAAGAGTATCATGCAATATGCCAATAAACAATTAACGGAAATTGGAAGCAACAAAATTGCGAGGTAATATCTGAACTCTTTATTTGTTGAAATTGTTTCCACTACTAATCCATTTAGTAGGTAGCTTACAAGTATTCCAAGGGCATAAAAGGCAAAAGAAATGCTATTCCAACTATTCCGTGTCACTCGTTCAGTCGTAATTCCTTTTTCTTCTAACATCGTAGTCTAAAAAGGAAGCAAGCGGTAAAAAATGAATTTATTTATAACATTACCAAGACTTTGGCTCAATTGTTAAATAATGATTTGAGAAGAAATAAAAAAATAAGTTGTATGTTTTTTCTCAACACACTACATCTTGAACCTGACAGAAAAACAAATTTGACTGATTTACTATCATACGTAAATACATTTAAATGCATATTATATTTTGAGACAGTAACACGATCAAGTAAAAGGCTTGGATACAAGCATAGATTGTGTACTCGACCAGGAAAAGTCAGTGTCTCTACAGAATGGGCACCTCAAAAATTGGCTGGCTGCAAAACTGTTTTGGGCTTCTGCGATTTTCTACTCACTTTCACTAAATGATTGTACTTACATTAAAATTTATGTTGATTGATTTTTATCATGGTGCATCAATATGAGCAGGCAATAACTGTATTTATTCATACCTGAAAAATTCAAAGTACGTTTTAAAAGTTAATCAGTTTAACTGATGATAAGAAAGTGAAAGTTGCATCAGAGTTAAATTGAGTTTTGATTTTCACTTCTGCACAACTTCGATCCCAATATCGATGAATGAGGAGTGCTTCGTTTTAAGGATATACGACAAAAATTCTCTCCAGGTTTATTTCCGTCCCTCGCCCTTATCGCAAATAGATATCTTCCTTTGTGCTATTCTTCTCAAACTTTTTTTTTCAATGAAAAAGTTTTTACTGCAAAATTGTTGCTAAGTTACTGGATAACTTTGCACTGAAAATTGTATTGGGCACCATTTCAAAGGTAAAAATGTATCTTACAGTCTTCCTTGGAAAATTACTAAATACTCTTTTTACTCATAACTGTGTGCGAAGTCGCAAAAATCCTGTGTACATTTTCTGCTAAGAGTCAGTATTTTTTGTGAATCTCATCTGTAATAACCATCTTGATTACCTTTTATTACTGTTTCCTGTTCGGGAAGTGATCTGGAGAAAGTAGATCATCCTCCCATTCTCTGGCTTGGACTTCCATATACGGTCCTCACACCTTATGCCACGTATGTATCTTTATATTTGTATGTACTTTTACATATGCATTTCTGTGCTTCCTATTTTCTTTCCAACTTTGGGATCAAAGGCAATGACTTTAAGCAACACAGAAAGTTCGGCTTGATGTATGTGTTGTTGATTAGGGTTTTGAATTTACCTAGAACTTTTCTGTTACATAGTATATCTGATAGTTCCTTTTATCTGTCCTATGCTCCCTTTCACCTCTGTACCGAACTATTCATCTTCATGTTGTGTTGGTTTCTGTTACTCACAGGTTTTAACAGTTGGCAGTTCAATGCGATCCTGTCCATCACACAATTTAACCAAACTCCTTCATGGTTTGTCAACAGGTGGCAGGTGTTTTGTTTTTGACCGGCTCAGTAACTCATCCTCGTTCCAAACCCTCCTTCTACAGTATCTCTTGACTCACAACATACCACAAAGTCATCAGCAAACAGCATCGCCACAGGTGCGTTTTCACAGATATCTTTAGCAATGACACACAAAATCAGGGCAAACTGTAAAAGACTGACGGGTGAACTTTGGTGTTATCCAAAACCTATATCAAACTCTTTGCTCTCTCTGATACTAGATGGTATAATTTTCTTATACCCTACTTGCAATGAGGGTTGCTAAATTTAAGTAAACATAACAAAAGATAATTTTCAAGTAAGAACCAAGAAATGAAGTTAGGCCAAAAAATATTGAAATATATGCTGGGAAAGCTATGCCAAAGTAGATGGGAAATAAGATTACACCAGCAAACTGGGAAACCTCTCTAGAATATCAACTCAGTGACGGGCAAATGATGTCTCGAGAACCACTTCCGCGATTATGTCAATTGAAGCGACACGTCGCTTTTGCGAGAGATGGTGACAAGGTCATAAAGAAAATAACTTTTACTGAAACCACAAAATTGGATACATCTGTACATCAAAGAACAAAATCCTCAAGCTCTTTGCGTACAGGAACAAATGGAATCAAACTTCATAAAAAGAAAAATATCACAAAGATGCAGAAATCAGATCACATTTTCAATTATAAAGACTGTGCATATGTTAAAAAGTTAAAGTGCCTCTGAAACCAGCCTCAGCAAATAGCGGTCAAGAAATGTAGTTACATCCTATTAACTGCGTGTCAATGTGATTTTATGTCTTCCTTTTAATCATACAAAAGAACCAGAGAAAAATAAGGTACTTCATCCCCTTTTTATGGTTAAGAAGCATAAAAGGCATAAAGCCACTAACAGTCTGGAAATGTGAATAAAAGACATAAAGACATAGTTAGCAAAGTAAATAGGTTTGGCCTTAGATTCACAAGCACTCAGGTCAAATGATAGAGAAAACGCTTGAGATGTCAAAGATTTTCAGAATCTAGTCATATAAAGTAAAAAACTACATTCATAGAAAAGCTATTAGAGTACAGAGAAACAACTGCACGAGGATAAAAATTTCGAGAGAAAAGAATCACAAAAGATGTAACAAACTGAGCAAGTACTGGTTAGAAAGGATCTTTGAATGATTTCCATGAAAAAACTACAGAAAAGGCCAGGACTGGCCATTTTTCATGGGTGAGACAATAAATTAACCGTAGCAGCAAGATTTGGCCATATCAGGTTACTGACACATCGTCCATTTCACCCTGAAACAATTAAGCCACAAAATAGACATCAATCTGTAGTCGGGTGATTTGATACGGACGTTTTCGAGCGCTCATCTATGGTACTAAGTACTTCAGGTTATGTCAAATTATTTCTCTGAGAGCTGGCAGCACATTCTGACAAGCAAATAGGAGGGATTAAAAGGCAACGTGGCATAATTGTTAAGAAAATCAGGTCTTTATAAAAAATTGTCTTTGGTGCCACAAATCCACCTGATTGTGGCATAAGTGTATTTATTGTAATAAGAAATTTTATATAAAATGTCTTGCTAAAGACCTCAGAGTATTGGTTTTGAGTATAGAATGTCAGATATATTTACTTGAGTGCTGAAAACAGCCCGCATAATATGAAGATTGCATAAACACTAAAAATAAATGTTTCACAGAGGTCTCATCATACGTAAAAAGAAGAGGATTTAAAGATATTTCGCCTACTTGTTTTTCAGTTTGGTTTGAGGTCGTGATCAATCAAAGAGCCTCAATCAAGAACTCAGATATTGATCTGTTTGGTATCAGTGAGCCATTCAAATGTGAAGCTATTACACTAGGAATCAAAGATACTGGATATATACTGCTTACATTTGACTGGAAAAATGGACTTAGCGGTGTAGAAGTAGTAGTATATGTAAAGGATAGTGAATGTTGCTGACTAGAAATGTGTAAAAAATTCAAGATTATTATTAGTTCAAGGACCAAATCTGGGGGGTTCCAGGACTTCTGGTAACCCCCTACCCCCAAATGTCAAAGAGGGTGCAGCAAGTGGAGAAGAGATGCTGCACCGGGAGATGCATTCCCATCAACTGCGCTGGCCAGTTTCCGGGAATGCAGTTGCGACTTTTGTCCCACAATCCACTCCATGCTAAAACTCTTGTGCACACTGCCAATTACAATTGCAGAGTGTTAGAGGACCATTTCTCATCTCTGCAACCTGGAGAGCTACCCGAGGGCAACACTGACTTCAGTGCGATTGAATGGGCTGGGCCTCACGAAGATTCACTGACAGGTTGCAGTTGACGTTGAGGCAGCAGTGGGGTTCTATGCACTGATCCACAGGACCCAGATAAAGATGCTGCCAAAGCAATTCCTGTAAGATTATTTTAACATTATGTTGATGTTAGTAGGCTTACTGATAGAAAGATGAGCTGTTATATAGTGTCAGAATTTTGGTTGTGATTAGAGGATTGGTGTATTTTGGTGTGTTACTTGTGGAAGGAGCATTCTGTACAGTGACATTCTGAAGGTTGTGTTCACTTCTATTATTCTATTGTCTTAGTGGCTTAAACTTCAACTCCTTTGCAGTTTTCCTTCTTGATATTTGAGGAGAGGTCCGGGGTAATGTAATCATTCATTCTTTTACTTGTATTCTGATTGATGATTTAAATATTATTATCATTGATGACTTGTTGTTTTACCCGGACACAAATGACTTGACAAATTTCAGTATTTGGCGTTGATAAAAAGATGGATGAATTAGGTTTTGGAGACGGTCAAGTGACGGGGTAAATTTCTGATGTTGCATCTTTTTTATTAAAGAAACAAACAATTCCAAGCTAAGAAGCTATAAATCTTAGTTTATTTCAAGTGACAAATCACTGCTGGTTTTGGTGACTTTGGTGGTAATGTATACGTAAGTCTTTTACTGGCTGTGTTTGATGTTGTTTCTATGATGATCATGAAATCCTTTCACTAATATCAGATTTAACTTTTCTTTTTACTAAGGCACAATAGTATCTGATAAACATATTTTACAGTGAGATTTTTAAGGTTGACTTTGCTTAATTTAGTAATATAAGTTGCTGCAAGTTGGTTGTTGACATTCGCAGTGACATATTGAGCCGGTCTTTTACTGACTTTGTGTCCTTGATGATCATGTAGTCTTTTCACTATATTTTCCTTTTTACAGTTCCTATACTCAGAGTTTTGGTGTGGGAGTTGGAGCTCATCAGGGATCTGTACTAAGTCCCTTGCTTTACATTTGTGTTTTGGAAGCACTGTCAAGAGAGTTTCGAAAGGGTTGCCCAGAGGAATTGCTATATGCAGACGACCTGGTTCTCTCCAGTGAGACATTGGATGGTCTACTTGCTAAGTTAGAGACTTTGACAGTGAACATGGGAAAAACAAAAGTGATGATCAGTGGTCGCAATTTAGGAAAGCCATCGGAGAAAGGAATGCTTCCCTGTTCACTCTGTGAGAAGGAAGTTGGGAGCAACTCAATCTATTGTGGTACTTGCAAGCACTGGGTACATAAAGGGTGCAGTGGAATAAAGGGCAAACTGACAGAAACTAATCGTTTTAGCTGCAAGAGGTGCATAGAAGGAGAGGCAAACTGTGACTTAGACCTACGGAAAGTGCATTTGGAAGGTGAGGAAATTGAAGTTGTCCAGAAGTTTTGCTACCTTGGTGACACCCTTGGAGCTGAGGGAGGAGCTGGTGCAAGTGTAACAGCAAGGGTTAACAGTGGATGGAGTAAGTTCAGGGAGCTAATGCCATTGTTAACCAGCAGAGCTCTGCCATTACCTACCAAAGGTAGAGTCTACCAGGCATGTGTAC
>RDPX01000311.1:403700-423415 GCA_003991215.1 Morbakka virulenta
GGGAGGAGGCAATAAAAGTCAAACATGAAAATTATTGACAACTAGGAAATAAAGGAACTAGAAACAACATTTTCAGGAACTCTTAAATAGATCCCTACTAGAATAAACTACCAAATAATATGATAAGATATCAATGTAGAAACACCCACCAGGGAAGAGATGATTAAAGAAAAAAAAAGACTTTGGGAAACTAAAGTTATAAGGCACCAGGAGGGGATGGTCTAAGTGGAGTGTTATTTAAACTGCCCCTAAATTTGCTGCAACATGTGTTGGCCTTCTGGAGCATACTTGGGTGGAAGAAAAAGAGCCATCTGTTTGGAAATAAGGAAAGATAATACAACTTTACAAAAATGGAGCATTGAGCATTGATGGAGCAGCAAAGGTAAAATAATTATGAAAGGAAACTGTAGACTAAAAGCTTAGAAAATGCCAGGCTAGTTTTACCTAAAACAAAAGTTCAACACACCAAAGTTATGCTCTAAGGAACATTATTAAACAATAGACAGAATGACAAAGGAAACTTTGCATGAATTCTATTAACTTTCAAAATGTATTTGACAGTTTCTATAGTGTCTATGGAATACCTTGTGGTACTGTAGAATTTCCCTTAAACAGTCAATCTTAGCAAGTGCTTCTACAAAAAAACTTGCCATACTCTGTTGAAGAAACCAGCTTATATTCCATGTTTAAACAATTATTACACAAGGATAAATAATGTCAACAAACCTGTTTAATTAGCCATTGAATGGGTAATGAGGTAAATAATGGAGTCAAATAGAAGAATTTCAGGATGCTCTTCTAATCACTAGACAACTTGGATTTTACTAATGATTTGGTTTTGATTGTTACATACACACATTTATACCCAATAGAAGACTGATAGTCGGTGTACATTTAGTTAAGGGGGGCAAACTGGATAGAAAATGTCCCCTAAAATGGCTTAAACTATGATATCAAATATTAACAGCCCAAATTCTGTGAGCCCGACACTGTCTTTCATCTCACAGAACAATTTACCTACTTGGGAAGTATGGTGAGGGATATTGGAGGTGTGGAAACCAATATCAAAAGCAGAACTCCATGGAAAGAAATATGATGATATCAGTGAATAACATCTGGAGCTCTACATGGTATTCATACAAAAATATGTACATTAGCTACATCCTGGAAACCTTGATGCATCAATCTAGAGTTGGCATATGAAAAAAAACTGATGCTGACAAAATATCACCTTTTCACACAAACTACCTCACTATTATTTTTGGCATCTTTTGGCCCCAAAGATACCATGCTAAAATCTCATTCTATAGTGCAGAGATGAGAATATGGTCACTCTGATTACCAGAAAGACAATGAAATAGATTAGGCATTTTTGAAGGATGAACCCAGATTGCATACCAGAGTCACCTTCCACTGGACACCTAAGTTAAAAAAGAGTCATAGATAAGCTGAGCAGATGTGATGAAGAGTAGTCAAAGGGAAATTAAAAAGCAACCACTTCGAGTGGTTGCCAACAACAGAGACCTGTGGAGAAGTTTCATTGCTGTCCTCTGCACCACAGGTTATCATAGGAACTAAGTAAGTCCTGCTTACTGTACATTAAGTAAATTCTCAGTTCAGCCACTTACTTGAATCCCCATTATTATTTATGACCCAAAGGAAACTTTGAGGATAGTCCATTTCCATATTTGAAGCGAAAAGAGGTCACCTGCTTTGCCAATGCTGTAGTAAATGTGGAATTCCTTAAAACTATGATTTAATTTTGCCTTACTCCCCTACTTTGCTCAAAGCATAGCAAATTAAACCCAGCTCCCTAATATTACAGTAATTTTTAGTTACCTACAGTGCAAGGAAGGGCCTTATGCTGTTCATTCTTTGGGCATATTTTTTCAATCAAAATAAAAGCAGAGGCTAATTATGTCTTTCCTCCAAGAGTGTTCTCTCTCAATGCTTCTGTGTTCCTGCATGACTGACTTTTCATTCCACTCAAGCATTCCAAAGTGAATGCTTTAAATGCAACTGGCATGTTCTTCCTGTTATCATAACAAAATTTGTTATTGAAAATCAATAGCACTTCTTTGTTTAGTTTCAAACAACTGTCATGACTTAACACAAATTTAACAGCTTAACTGGAAAAGCACTACCTCCACCACGCAGCTTATTTCCTCCCATATTGTGACTTTTCCAAATATTGCAGTCCACCATTTTTAGCAATACAAAACTGTATACTTAGTATGCACAATAATCATAATGCTTCCATCATAACATTTTGTTTGATGTATGTTTGTTTCTTGTTCCAAATGGTGATCCTGATCAATACCAAAATTTAATCAGTTCTTCTTTTTGGTACTATTAACATTTCCTAAAAATTCCATTTAAATCCATTCATAGCTTTTACAGTCTTTTTGAACAGCAACAAACAGAGAAAATGCAGGGTAAAATATAACATTGTTGCAAAGCATGAACACCAAATATCACATGTCACACATCCCTGTTCCTATTGTTCCCATGTGTAGGGAGCTCATTGTTTTAATTTTATTTGTTTTGCAGGCAAGGAACACCTTATGTAAAGTATATGGGCAGTAGCATCATACAGATGTCCTACTTAACAATACTAATCCTGTTAGTATATGTCATATCAGTTTGGTAATTAAAAATTCTTGAGTTATGGACCACTGAAATTCCCGGAATAAGGTAATGCCAAACTTCTTATTTTCCTTCTCTTTTATCTTTTACTTCCTTCAAAGATCCATGAATGCCCCCCCCCCTCTTCTCCTCCACTGCAGAAATGATTAAAATGATGTTCTGGACAAGGGTAATCAATGGTCATTTTAATGTATTTCTATGAAATTTTATTTTGCAACATCTACTTTGTGCAATCCATTAACAATTTCTTGGTGAGCATTTTGGTTGATGAGCTTAGGCTGTAGCAGATGAGATGTAGGCAGATACATATTTTCAAGTGAGCTACAGACCCTTCACCTGTTAATTATCAGGAAGTTCCAGCTAAAGGAGGGTAAAGCAGGCTCTCAGGTCTCATGTCTTACGATTGGATGGAGGAGACCATGTCTGAGGCCTGAATTATAATAAGCACCTCAAAAACCCAGATTTTCATCCCAAAAATTATTCCTCATCTGCTGTCTCAAGGACCATTAGTTAATTTAAGAAACCATTAAAGAGTAGATAAGGGCCATTCCTCAGTCTGTAAGGAACTATCACGAAAAATTTGTGCTGTGCTCTAAGAAATGCGGGGACCTGAACAGAGAATTTCGGCCATCCCCCAGAATGTAGATGAGAAGGCTGAAGGCCAGAAATTTTTCATTTGATGTTACTAACACGATAAATTACTTATAATTAAATTTTATTTAATTATGAAATAGCTCTATCAAAAGTCAAGGCCCTTTTTGGGGGGGAGGGGGTGTAAGATTATGTATTCCAACTAATGATTATTAGGCCTAAATAATTAACCTGAAGAATATGCTTCTTCGGTAAGCGAAAGCGCTAAATATCTGTTTCCGGTGTTACATCGTGGCATCCAGTTTGGAAAAAAGGGTAAATCACATTTTTTCTTAAACAGGGTGACCAGTATATCGGTCAGTAAGCACTATAGCGTACTGGCTTCTACCCATGTAACTATGTTTCATTCCACTTTTGCTGAGTGCAACATTTACTTGCTTTCAACTTATTTTGGACAAAAGTTATTACAATTTATGTTAAACGAAATGGCAGATGTTACTTCTTACAAAACAACTATTAAGCTTCTTTTTTCCCAAACAGGAAAAATACCCTGGTTAAACAGAGGTAAAAAAGACCCTCATGGATGGGTGAATAGATGGATGGATGGATGTACAGACGTTATGTTTATGCATGTGTATGCATGTAAAACGTAAACGTTCACGTACTTGTAACCATACCAAAAACCTATTTAACACGTGTATGCAACAGATTTTTGATGTGGTTACAAGCAGAAGCAAAAACTTGTATACCGTTCAGTAAGCAATGCAGTTAAAAGGATCCCTACCTGTCGCCGATCCCCTGAAGCATACTTTACAAGATAAAACAAGTTCATAGGAAACGTCAGAGAAAATGCTGTGAGCTCTTTGTCCACCCAGTCTAAATCCAAACAGTAAACTGTGTCAAACAACTTGGAACTACCGGCTATTCAAAATAACATTCATGGTATTTTTATTTCGTGCTTCAGCTGTTTGATGGTGAATAAACAAAGGTGTAGTAAGCCTGTGGTGCATGCACAGGAAATCTCAAATCTGTTCTATTTTCGGTGAATTGGCTCCTAAAACAAATGAGGCTAGCCGTTAATGGAGCGTGGTAACGTTCGCCCCGAAAATAAGTTGCCAGGACATGGGCGATCAACAACCACTACGTTATTATCAAGTTACAGGGCAAAAATGACACGTCAACCGGTGCAGGCCGATTGTCTGTGCTTGAACAAAGACGATCTTAGCATACTTCTGTCACAATGCGTTTATTGTAATGTTCAGTGAGCTTTATTACTGACGTTAAAACCAAAAAAAGTGAGCTTTGTTGTTGGGTCACTTGAACTACTTTCTTTCTCAAGATGATTTTTTCAAAGTGACCCCTGTCTCAGACACGATCCATGCGAAGTCACCCCAGGAGCCTCGTTTGTCTTCAGAAACCTCACAGGCATTCAACGTCACGCTCACACCACCAATACCTCGTTTCTTCTTACCAACAGGCAGGGAGTAGGGGAAGCAATTGTCCCCTTGGATTTGGAAATCTGCTAAAATTCGGGCAACTGTAATGGGTATGCGGGTCTTTCAGGAACACCATATGTTGGGATGGGGACCTCAGGAAAATAGACAAACCTGCTGCCCATTGAGGAAGGCAAGGGGAAACCACCTCAGTATACCTCCCAAGACACCGTGACTACAATCTAAACAGAAAAAAAAAAATATAACGTCATCAGTTTTAGCCTCACATGCGGCGCCGTGTCCGGCAGGGGAGAATATTGACGTCACCTTGCAAAACCCCAACAATGGAGATGTGAGGATCGGCACTTGGAATATGCGGAGTATGGTTCAACCAGAATGTCTCGAGTCCATCAAAAGAGAAATGGAAAGATAAAGAATCAGCATTCTTGCACTTATAGAGACCGGATGGAAAGATCTGGGTGACACCAGGAGTGCTGAATACAGACTGACCTATTCAGGCGGAAATCAAAGCCAACGAGGAGTTGGTTGCTGCTGAACAAACAGGCAGCAAGGGCTGTCAAGGAAGTGTATTCTGTGAGTGACAGACTGCTGGTTGTGCGACTTAAAGTGGATTCATTAGACCTTAATATCAAGGTTATGTATGTACCCTCCTCAGATTACGAAGGTCGAGACATCAAGGATTAAAACGAGCAGTTTGAAGAGAAGTTGGATGGTCAAGCTGGCTGGAAGAAAAATGTAAGGAGATTGAAGAACTTCATCATTCTTCCAACCCCAAAGAGATGTCTAAAAATATCAAGCAGATAGCAGGGAAAATATCAATGCCTGCAAACAAGTGCATCAAAGCTAATGACGTAACTGTTCTTTTGGACAAAGAAAAAGTTACGAGATGGATGGAGTATGTTCAAGATATTTTTCATGATGACGAACACCCTGAAGTCGTCACTGGTGAAGTGGTTTGTCTTGCTGGGAGGATGGTCAAGAAGAGCGCGAGAGATGGCCAAAGGAAAACCTACCTGAAAAACTTCAAATACTATCTCGTTGCCAATAGCAATCACCCGAACAAGATATGGGACAATGCACGAGACCGATCTTCATGGGTTAGTCTAGGCCCGCTTCGGGCATGACACAGACGACGACGATGCCAACCAAGGAGTGTACTGCTGTGCTTGGAGATCTCAACGCTGTAGTGGGAGAAGATCAAGAAGGAACTGTGATAGGATCACATGGGCTGGGGACTAGGAACAACAGAGGGAAGATGTTGGTAGAGTTCCGCTCAAGGAATAGACTTTGCATCTTGAATACATGGTTCAAACACCAGGCGAGAAGAGAATGCACATGGAAGTCACCAGGAGACAGAGATCGGTGCCAGCTGTACTAGATCATAATTCCAGACAGATACAAAAATAGCATGATAGATTCTGGCTCATATCCTGGTGAAGACGGCAATTCCGACCACAACCTAGTCATGATGAAAGTTCAACTATGCCTGAAAAGGCAACGAAAAGGAAAGCAGAGACCTGCTTGTAGAAACAAAATGTTAAGAGCACAGATGTTGCTCAAAAGTTCATTGACAGGATTGAAAAAAATGTGGCAAGTCTTTGGGAAGACTCAGGTGATGTGGCACAGAAGTGGCAGCAGTTGAAAAAAAGTATACTGACCGGAGCAGCAGAAGCCATTGAAGTGATAAAGAAACAGGGTCCAAGAAATCTTGGGTGACAAAAAAGGTGGTATAGAAGATGGAGAAGAGAAGAAATATAAGCCAGTGGTGACTAGAGATGGACGTAAGAGGTACAAGCGACGTAACAATTAACTAAGGAGGGAAACTGATAGAACAAAAGACAAATGAATGACTGAAAAATGTAATGAGATGGAGCAGTTGGACTGAAATGGACAGATGTATGTGATGTATTGAAAGATAAGGGAGCTTACAACAACAAGCACAGGAAGCAAGGAGATAAAAACAGTCATGAACCACGGCGGAAAAATGCTTACAGAGATGGGAGACATCCATAAGAGATGGGAAGACCACATTGGAGAGTTGCATGACCGGGAACAAAAGCCACTAGAGATCCGCCTTAAAAGTATTAAGGAAGTTGGAGAATATGGTATGGGTCCAGACATGTTGACAAGAGAAGTAGAGGAAGCAATAAGATCTCTCAGTAAAAGAAAAGCAGAGGGTCTGGATGAAATCCCTGCAGAATTCATCCTTTCTTTGGATGGTGAGCCGAGAAGAAAGTTTATTCGACTGTGTTAAAAGATATATTGCGGGGAGGGGGGCTGACCTCAACATTTCATACAGATTTTGATGATAACTCCAGAGAAGAAAAAGAAGGCGGTGCGATGCGAAGACTTCCTAGCTATCAGCCTAACATCGCACGCATCCAAGGTTTCGCTGCGGATGTTAGCCAGGTGGCTGGAGAACAAAAGTTTTTTGGCAAACGACCAGTTTGGTTGTCGAACGGTGCGAGCCACAAGAGAGGCAATCGATCTGCTGAGATGTCTTGCTGAGCGCAGTATTGAATTCAACTAGGACTTGTATGTGTGCTTTGTTGACTACGAGAAAGCCTGTGACCGGGTAAACTGGACGTGACTTACAAAAATACCGGCTGAGAGGTGTGTGGACTGTTCAGCTCATCAACATTCGACGCATAATGATTCAGCGCGTCAGGTTTCAGCGCGTCCCATTTGAGATGATATAATATATGATATGATATGATATGATATAATATATAATATAATATAATATATAATATAATATAATAAAATATAATATAATATATTATATTATATATTATATTATATTATATTATAATATAATAATATAATATAATATAATATAATATAATATAATATAATATAATATAATATAATATAATATAATATAATATAATATAATATAATATAATGCTCATATGCGCTGAAATAGGACGCCCTAAATCATGATACAACCTGGCTGAGATCGGAGTGGACTAGCGAGATAGAAGGCGTATCACAGGACTGTACATGGGACAAACAGCTGTTATAATATAATATAATATAATATAATATATTATATTATATATTATATTATATTATATTATAATATAATAATATAATATAATATAATATAATATAATATAATATAATATAATATAATATAATATAATATAATATAATATAATATAATATAATATAATGCTCATATGCGCTGAAATAGGACGCCCTAAATCATGATACAACCTGGCTGAGATCGGAGTGGACTAGCGAGATAGAAGGCGTATCACAGGACTGTACATGGGACAAACAGCTGTGGTAAGAGTGAACAGGAAATTGACCGAACTTAATGATATTGGTTGAGGTGTTCGACAAGGATATCTTATCTCTCCAGTGCTTTTCAATATATACGGAGAAGCAATGATGAAGGATGATCTGAACGAAAGAGTCAAGGTCGGAGGTGAGTTTGTGCAAGCCATGCGCTTTGCAGATGTTCAAGCTATGATCGCTAACACCGAGGTGTAGTGGTGGGGTTGCAAAGAATTATGGGCCCAACAAACAGAGTTGTCAGGAGCTATGAGAATGAGAATAAACTTCAAGAAGATAAAGATAATGAAGATAGGGAGAAAACAGGGAGATGTAAAGATCACAATAGATGGAGAGGATATACAGCAAGAGGAGGATTTTAAGTATCTGGGTAGTATGATTTCAGGGAATGGGTATGCAGAAAAAGAAATTTGTGCCCGAATTGGAATGGTCAAAGACATATTCAACAATTTGACATCAGTATTGAATGGTGGAATTCGCAAGGAATTGAAAAGGAAATTGGTGACGACCCTAGTGTGGAGTGTTGTGATGTATACACCTGAGCCCTGAGGAAAGCAGACTGAAAAGCTGGAGGCATTTGAAATGTGAGTGTGGAGAAGAACGTAGAAAGTAAAATGAACCGACAAACTAAGTAACACTGAAGTCCTCAGACGAGTAAATGAAACCCCTCAACTACTGAAAGTGATTACAAAGAGAAAAAAGCAATTGATTGGCCATATTCTAAGACATGTTTGCTTGCTACGAACAGTCCTGGAAGGTAGAATGGAAGGAAAAAGATCCAGAGGAAGGAAAAGAATAATGATGTTGGATGACATCAAGAATGGAGTTACCGATGCAGAGATGAAGAGAAAAGTAGAAGACCGAGAGGAGTGGAGAAAAAGTCATGAAAGACCTGGCTAGCAGTCAGATTACCCGATGATGATGATGATGATAATGTGATCGGATATTTGGACAACGTAGAGAGAAAAAACACTTTAAGAGAAAAACGAACAAACCAGAATGCGAACCCATTAATATGCGTGATTCCCCCGACACACGACATATAGTAACCAACTTTCTCACACACCGCTCCGATGTAACCAAATCGCTGCCAGCCTTTGAGGAAAAGTCAGACTCAGACTGTTCTATGTAATGGCACACGAATGGCCCGTATTGTGCAGATGTCTTGAACTCTTTAACCCTATTGTCCAGTGTGTCACTGTGTTAGTGATCATTTACATAAGTAATTTTGTAATATGATGATGCCATTTGAACTACATCTATGGAGGAAGGTTAGAGTTTACTCAGGTTGTTATCTAACACTGTTCGTTATCACATGAAGGTCATCCAGGAATTCCATCTCTTGTGTGGGTTTACCACCTTTTAAAAGGTATGTTCAAGATTTTCACCCGCGCATCTTCTATGTGCGACGAGTACACTGACATTGCAAATAAACAGCAGCTTTCTTTGTGTGCACGCTGGGTGTATCAGGACCTCAACCCGTGCGAGAACGTCCTGGGTTTTTATGAATTGCCAAACATAAAGAGTCAGACAATTGTATCAGCTACTAAAGACGCTTTTATAAGGTTCAATCTTCCGATATCTGATCTTCGTGGTCAAACATACGATGGAACCAGCAACATGTTGGAAAAAAACACGGTGTTGCTGCTCAGTTAAAGTTGATCTAACCGAAAGCTGTTGAAAACCACTGTCACGGCCATTCCCTTAGTCTTTCCTTGAAAGACACCACAAAGTCGTCTAGGATGCAGGTGATGTGATGGGCACAGTTGCTGGGATTACCACTTTAGTGAAATACTCTCTAAAAAGGTAACAACTTCTTAGAAGTATCAAAGAAAACACTGGAGTAGAAAATGATGACGTCGAATATGTAAAACACATTGAGTCTTTATCAAAGTTTTCTTTCACATGCTGGACTGCAAGAGCAACATCAATGAAAAAAATTATTTCAAACTGCGATCCACTTTACAAACTCTGGGAAGTGTGCTTAAGTGAACGTTTCGACCAGAAGACTCGATCTCGCATTATTGGATGCCAAAACCAAATAACTGGATTTTCTATGGCCAAAATTTAGTATAAACAATTTGCGCACTGACTAAAAATCTTTCAAAAACTTTGCAAGAAGAAAACATGTCTGCAGCCAAAGGAAAATCAATTGCAATGAGACCTGTCGAGACATTAGAAAAAATGAAAGATAAAGCCTCGGATGGCCTTTTTTTCGATACCGAAAGCAAAAAAGCATCGAAGTTTGACTTCCTTGCAGACCTTGTCCTTCCAAGAAAAAGAGAAAACCCTTATTACAAAACAATGACAAGTTTTTTCGAGCAGAAGGATATTCGGACGGCGGCCAACCGCGCCATCCTTAAGGGATGAGGGAGTATTAGCGTGAAATTTAGCATGAAGTATTAGACGTCATGATTAGTTCGTTGAAAGAAAGGCACAATCAGTGAAGTTTTCTTATGTTCAATAGTATCAAATTCCTTTTCTTAGAAATGTAAACATTCCAAACAAAATCACTCAGTAACACGAAGATTCAGTATATAACATTTATGGTGATGACGTTGACATGATATCATTTAAAGTAGAAGCAAACGTTTTACGCACTAAAATTAAAAAAGAAGTGTTTTGCTTTAAACATATATACAGTGAAGTTAAAGCTTGTTCCAAAAGAGAGCGAGAGTTGACGCCGAATATAGTACATGCAGTGAAGCTTTTGCTCGTGAACTCCCCAACTTCATGTACGCCCGAAAGATCCTTCTCAACTGCTCGGCATTTGAAAATTTGGTTACGTTCAACAATGAAGAGCAAACGTTTTAACTCTTTTAGCTTTGTTGCATATTTAAAAACGTAACGGGTGATTTAAACCTGAAAGATGTGGGAAACGAATTTATTTTACCAACGGAGGAAAGACAGAACTATTTGGGAAGTTTGTTTGACACTTTTGTAATCTTGTTTGGTTTTTATTATATGTTGTTCTTAGTAAGATTCCGTTCCTTTCTACTAACATTTGGAGTGCGTTTCAGCCAATCTAAAGTCCTGGAATTTCAAAACATTTTCAGGGCCGTCGGCTCCAACCATGGTGGGGCCTTAGACACTATATATTGCCTCATCCTTCACTTTAAAATTCGATTTGCCGGCCCTGCCACTGTACTCTTGCCTTGAGGAATCAATTACGACAAACAATGCCCATATACATTAGACACGAAAACATACAAGACTTCACTATTTTTATCTTTTTTGTTTTATTTTAAAACTTTTTATTTTAATTCTTTTTACATCAGCACATCTAGTGCCGATGTTAAGCAAAGGGTCCACTCCTATTTGCTTCCCATAGGCCGCACCTCGCTCTCGGAGGCTTTTGGTGTAAATGACCTATGAAACTGTTGGAAGTTTTGCCAGCTGTAACGATCAAGGAAAAAACACATTGGAATTTGCAAATGAGCCCCCTGCTAGCTTTTGCTGACTATAACGTGGGTTTTTTTTGTTTTTGTCACATCTTCGACAAGTTTACTTGCCAGTTTGCCTTGTTATTTTATCTAGATACGTGACTGCTAGTTCATTGTTATGTTCACAATTCTTTTCTGGTTTCATCAAACTCTTATTGAAAAGAAAAACCCCAGGAATAAAACAGATGGAGGAATAGTGACCTTTCATTAAAGAGTGAATAGCTACCTCGATTTACCATGCTCTTGCACACTGAGGTAACGTTAACATTTTGCTACCATCACATATCGAAGTTAAGAAATTTGAAACGAATGCCATCTAAAGTAAAACAAAATGTTGCATAAGACATTGGTTTTACAATTATCAGTTAGGACAGAGGCAAAACAACAATACACAATGAATGTTGTGGTGAAATCAGCCGAAGATTGTAAACTCATGATTTCTAAGAAAATGCACTTAATAAAAGTGTGGTGACAGCATTTAAGTTCAGTGGCAACAGGTTACTTTCACACCAGTGAATGCAAAATAATTCAACCAAAGTTTGTTAGCTTTCCTAAAATTTGTCTTCTGTGCATTTGACCATCATAGTTACACAGCACAAAACAGTCTACATCGTTCGGGTGCACTTGCCCCTTACATTTACAAGTTTACATGCAACAGTAAATACATTTTAATGTAAACTGATTTTAAATGCTTTTAATTTCAAAAAATGGCAAGTTCTAAATTTGAGAATTTCACTGTCATTGAATGGCAATTACACTTCTTGGAAAAGGTACTCTGTATTTTGCAGTTGTAATATTTTATTGTCAGATGAAATACTAGTTCCTTTTTGTGTAGTTTTTCTGGTACGTTTGTTTGTTTGTATATTTAGTCTTGCTCGACTCATACCTCCCTTAATTGGAAGAATGACACCAAAAGTGATCATGTCGGTCCACAGGTATTTTTTTTGCATATGTGGCCACTCGTGTTATCAAGATTATCGCATGCCATTTCTGACCGTACAGCATACGTAACGAATATCCTATGCGATACTATTTCTCGTGGAAATGTCCATGGGGAAAACTGTTTTTGCATACTTATTTCCCCCAATCACCCCATTGTCTAATTGATTATTTTAGCCCAACAAAATATTACAAACATTGCTAAGATTTACCCCCCCCCCCCAAATAATCCTTTAGTAAATTAGTTACGTGTGCCATGGGTGCTAAAGAAGAAGAGCTGCCATTTCTCCATCTGTTCCAATCTTCAGCTCTTCGAAGTATTTTTCCACCGTTATTTATGTGGACCCATTTTGTTGTCATCTTCCCATTCTAATCTCGGTCTACCTAGGCTTAATTTTCCTTCAGCTTTCCTTTCTGGTAGCAGCGTGTTAATATTCGGTTTACTTCACCACCGTCTTTCCGCCCAGGCCTTTTAGTCGACAAGAAAATCTTTCCTTAATGTTAGCTATTTTGGGCAGAAATACCAGGAAGCTAAGATGTTTGAAAATGTTATGGGGTATGGGGGAAAAAGCCTGATACAAAGATCAGCAGGATGACCGATATACCATTCCGGAAAGGTTTCCATAAGCCAAACCTGGCGCTGGATAGGAGGTACGATCCTTAAAGTACTTTAGATTCTGAAAATTAATACTCAGATTTGGATACCTTCTTAATCTAACTGTCCACGTAAATGACGTAAAATGATAGAATAAATGTTGCTCTGTTGTATCAAAAGCAGGTGTCCATTTTCTTCAATTTAGCAAATGTTTTTTGTATCTCAATATACATATATGTCCTAAGTATATTTACATTGTTTAACGTACAAAATTGTTGTCTCTAAATGCCATTAATTAGATAAATAATCTTGTGGCCTATATAATGCTCAAATAAATCTTAAATTGGCAAAGACTAAAGAATACCTACCATGTTACCTAAAAAAATACCTGCAGTGATGTTGTTCTGGGTATTTGCTAAGGAAAATATAGTTCATTACTGGGTCACCTAGCAAAAACGTGGTAGATATAAAAATACAAGTACCACCTAGAACCCTTGTCAGCCTAAGACTAAAAGACCGAAACTGTTTACAACTGTCCCTTTGGTTCAGTATCAAATATTCCGGGTTGTATATCAAAATTAGTCGTCGATAAGTAAATTTCCTGTTCTATATGTGGATCCTTTCTAAACAGCTCGCTCTTTATTCTTATTATACAATACATTAGTTTGATAACGGGTCCAATTTGAAGGCACATGAAGCAGCAATCTCCAAAAAAAATGGGCCTTCTTGTCCAGGGGAAAATGTGGCCGGAATCACCTTGTACTTTCCAGGAGGTACATCTTCCATTTCAAAAGCGATGAATCCATATCTGAAATTGTAAAAACTCTCCCATAACAACAAATATTTTAGGCAGCGGTGATTAAGCATTGGATGTAAAAAGTAAAAGCAACAGTCTTCTTACCAGTCAAACAATAAATGTAGGTATTAAATAGTACTTCAAAGCAGAGTCTGCATTAGTTGTTTTGTGATAAGGTCCTCTAAGCAAATTAGCAGTTTGCTTAGGGGCCCTTATCACAAAACAACAAGTTATTGATCACATTGTCTGCCAATATTCCTCACTTCAAAACATATTATCTAATCCATAATCTCGTAAACTTTTACATTCAATTCAATCCAAAGAAGTATTCCAGGGAGAAAGCTGGTATCTGAGAAAAGAAGTCCAAATGTCCGTATTCGTGAGTCTTTGTCAAAACGATGCCCCGAGGATACCTACATTTGGCATCATATTAAAGGACGCTTGGGGAGAATGTCTGGGGTAATTACAAATGAAAGTGGGAGAAGGGTGAAGAAAGACGATTAAAGAAATCATCAGTCCACGTGTATTACAAAAATATAAGTAACAATCATAAAACATGTTGAAAACAACTCGAGGCAAACAATTAAACGTAAAAGATTCCCTCTTCCTTTCTCACAGTAAAAGAATCTAAAGTAAAATATTTCTTCCGTGAAGTGAAAGATAACCATAAAAAATAATATCAAAACAGCAGTAGGTTTCTCGAAATAGTATACTGCCGCCACACAGACCAAAATAGTGTAGATCGTTACGGTTATCAAGGCTACCTTGGATAACACTGAAGAATTCCCTGGGTATATCATAGTTACTCGCCTATAATAATATCTAACACTATTGAAACCAAAAATAATCACGAATGTTACATTACTAATCATGGTGCGGAAGAGTAATCATAGTCTTCAAGTGCTCTCGAGTAAAGGTCTTAAACGCATTCAACATTACTTTGCATGGACAAAAATATTGCAAGGTTGGCAACAAATGTTGACAAATTCCGAAGATATCTGTAAACACCGAACAATATTTAATGTGTAGAATACAATGTGTAACACAAACAATTAATGTGTAGAATGCAATACGTAACGAAAATTTAAAGGTACCTAAAGTCGCCAGATGTTTTTCTGTATCCACCATTTACTGAAACCAATTCTATGCCAGCCGCAAATGTCCTGTAAATACCGTACGAAGTAAAATATATTTATTAACAAATACCCACAAAATACTTTATACCGTTTAATGGCAAGCAGATGCTAAATGGTAACTGCACCTATTAAGTATCCAAGCGCTTTGCCAAGCCGAAAATATTTGTCCCTAGTAAAATATATTTATTAACAAATACCCACAAAATACTTTATACCGTTTAATGGCAAGCAGATGCTAAATGGTGACTGCACCTATTAAGTATCTAAGCGCTTTGCCAAGCCGAAAACATTTGTCTCTAGTCTAATAATTTACCTAAATTACAAANGACTGCACCTATTAAGTATCCAAGCGCTTTGCCAAGCCGAAAATATTTGTCTCTAGTAAAATATATTTATTAACAAATACCCACAAAATACTTTATACCGTTTAATGGCAAGCAGATGCTAAATGGTGACTGCACCTATTAAGTATCTAAGCGCTTTGCCAAGCCGAAAATATTTGTCTCTAGTAAAATATATTTATTAACAAATATCCACAAAATACTTTATACCGTTTAATGGCAAGCAGATGCTAAATGGTGACTGCACCTATTAAGTATCTAAGCGCTTTGCCAAGCCGAAAACATTTGTCTCTAGTCTAATAATTTACCTAGATTCAAAAAAACGAACCGAAGCAATTAATTTCGTACAGAAAATTCCGAACATTATACAGACAGTAACTTATTTATACATAAACAAAAGACCGAGTACAAACGTGTATCTTACAAAACATTTCTGCAATCATCAAGGAAACCCTACGTGTGCTGTTGCGAAAAGGTAAATGCTCTAATTTGCTACTTTGCTGAACCTCTGCCAATGCGTGGTCTTACAAATTACGTAAAATGTTTTCCCAGTTATTTTGTCAAACGTGGTACATCAAAACGACCAAAAATCTCCTTTTAAAAAGACTGCAGTTTAGCAGCGGCCGAGAGGAAATGCAAAAACGTATTCAAATTATGGGTTCCTCCGCTTACCCAAAGCTTTTATGACCACACACTTCAGATTGGGTTAGAACACAACTACTCTTTCAAAATGAGTCTCAGGACATATTTTAAAAACATGAATCTTGACAGGTTTTAATGTCTTCCCTTAAAGGCCAAATATACTGAGAATTCAACCTAAATATCATGGCCTCTATTTCATATGACATAGTCATCTATACTCCAGTTCTATACCAATAAGAAATTTTTAAATTTTTCCTATCATTGGAAGCTTTTCCAGTGAATCTTGTGACATTTTCAGAAGAAACTGGAAAATTTATTGTGCAATAAAATAAGTTTAATATCTACTGAAAGAGACCTCGATTTACTAGACCACCAGAAAAATTTAGCTTTTCCTTCGTGGCTGGTTCTGGCTTTATATTTTATTCCTGGTGTTTCTTTTCCAATATTTTGACACTCGGGCGTTGCTCGTGCCTCACATGGTTTTACTGCACTAACTTGTGCGAAAAATATGTCGGAACCAAGCAAACAGTACTCTTTTCCAAGCACAAAACCTAATGATACCCTGGCAAAGAGTAGATTCAAATATAATGAACTCAAGGTATACAAGATGCCAACTAAATAATTTCAGATTTTGATTTGATTGTTTTAATGGAAAGAACACAATAGCGGTTGACATCACGTACGGAAGGGAAAACCAGCATTGATATTGACGGCAGGTACTGAATTCCCTGACACGGCTAAAGTCCGATACAGGCTCTGAGGTAACATGATGTCACAGCATATTTTCTTAAAAATATCTGCACGCATCGATCAAAGTAAGAATGTTATGGCAAAAATTATTTAAAAACGTGAGTCTTTGTCTTCCTCTTGCCCTACTTCCATCAATCCTTCCAGCAAGAGACAAACACTCCAACTGCTATTTCCGAATATAAGCTAAGTTCTCTGTCTCTGATTGTCTTCTGTATTTTTCTAGTTGTTCTTATCTTTCGCCATACCTCCTAATTTGTTACATGGTCAACTGAAGATATCTTTAACATGCGACGATAGAAACACATTTCTGCAGCCTCGAGATTTGCTTTGATGTGGAATTGAATGTCTAACTTTCTAATCCATATAACATTTTTGACCAGATATAACACTTGATGAGACGAATTCTTTTTAGGCATGGTTAGTTTTCTGTTGGTGAATAGATTTTTCATTTCATTGGAGCGGTCTTTCAAAATCTCTATTCTGAATTTGATTTTCTGATCACATTTGCCATTTGAGGTACGCACTGCACCTATGCAGTTACGTTTCTCTACCTCCTCAATTTCCGTGTAATATGACTAACAATTCAAAATAAATAATGTATGTTTAAGAAATGAACTATTCATCAAGGCCCATGTACATTTGCACTTCAATTTTCTTAAAAGAATGCAAAATAATCCCAGCATATCCCAAATTCCTCAGTTTCTTCTTTAGTTTTTTTGTCCAATAATATGTCTGTGTTGACAAATCTAATTTGTTTTGATGCACGAATTTCTTATAAATATACAAAAGTTCATCTCCCCTGTCTTTTTTGTCCTGTGTTGTACAGTGACAATTGCCATCAACACTAACAATAAAAGGAAAATGACCGATTTTGGGCGTCTTTTGAGCACGAATTTTTATGAAGAATCCACACCTCAACGTAATAAATAAAACTCGTAAGATCCTGGATATTTTAAACATTCCTAGTCACAGTCAGTCTTTTCTTTGGTTAATTTGTACTAAAAGAAATTAAGGAGAAAAATGAGTTGGTAAAAAGGGTCACTCTTGTACATATTATCTTTAATTGGGAGGCCCTGTCATTCTTACTTGTGATAAGAGTTAGGAAAATTTGCTTTAGTGGATCATGTACACTGCACACTGATGTTAACTCGCTTAACCTCTACAAGGATGTAAGAAAGCTGGTATATTACACGAGGCCTAAATATCTTGAATAGAACTCAGTGCAATCTCTGCTGTTACTTGTAATTATTCCTTATCTCCACTATTATGTAATATCTGGCCGGCGCTTAAAGCCACGCTTGGTAAGCTGGGAGTGCCACATGTCAACCGCAAATTACGGAAAGAAATAAGTCAAGCAGCTGATCTCAACTTCATATTTTGAAAGCTGGGCGATCAAGTGCTCATATGAAAGAAAAAGTGACACGACAAAAGAGGCACATTTTTGGAAGAGACAGGGAAAGCCTTTTCAAATAAGATACCAAGGGAAACAGGTACGATTTACTCAAAAAATCCAATTCCATGAACTGAACTATAATAATACAAAATAACGTTAAGAGAAAAGGCAGAGCATCTCCAGAAAAAAGCATCATCTCCAAGGAATACGGAAAGCTTCAGAGAATGTACTAACATAAGAGAAAAATAAGAGGTCGTTACCCCTTTAGTATATTCTACTAATAAGATAGAGGCAGTTTATTATATGCTATTTGCAATGCAAGCCTCACTAGTTTATCAAGGTTTTCAATACTCTTTCTATCCATTTCCTTCGGTATTTACATCTGTCCCACTTTCGAGATTTGGAGGGGCCTCTATGTCGGAATTTTGCTTTCGTTATCTCTAGGTATTTAACCCTCTTCTTCTACTGTCTTGATTTCTTCTCCTCTTCCCCTTGTTCTCTTGGAGCTGATTTAACTACATAGTTTCCACATCGTTTTTATTTGAACTGGTTAAGCTAACTGTTACCAAATTAATTCTCCACTTACATATAAAAGTCATTGATTCAGTTAACGATAATGGTTATGAGACCTGCAGAGGTTAAACAATCTGTTAAAAACCCATACAATATCAAGAATGAAATATTGTAAACCAATTTTAACAATTACGGATCTGGAATTTTATTCTATTCAAAATGGGATACGCCGAACTCTGAACTCCACATGCCTAATGAAGTAGGCCCTCTTGTTTTCAAGCACAGCAGAAAAGCAAGTGTGCTTTGGGAGCCAAAAAAATTACCTTGCAAATAATAATTGGTTGCATGGTACAGGAACAACAATTATACGTAAAACTGATAAAATTGCATTCGTAAACACTGGGAGCACTTTAGTGCTTAGTAACAGTAGCGAAAAAGTAATGCATATCTACAGCAGCATAAGTTGTCAAGACTTAAAGGCTTTTTAAAACTGATAACATATTTCTTACCCAAGGACTCAAGTTTGAATATATACCTGCATGTCTTGATACTCACTTGTTTACTTGTAACTTGATTAAAACCGAGGATGGGTGATCTGCTATTAGCTCTAAAAGATACTTCGGATTTTTTGAATACGTTGGAAAGTTAGTACATCCTCCTGCTGTAGCAGCGGTCCATTGGCCGGTTACCTGAATACAATGTAAACACAATAACAAGTAAAAGCAACGCAATATATTACTTGGTGAATGCAATTAGAATGGTTTGGGCATGTGAGTAGAAGGGAGGAGGACTCTGATCTGTGAGGATGATGGGAAGGGAAAAGCGTGGGTGACCCAAGCACAGATGGGATGACACTATCTGGAGAGACCTACAAATGGGTGCCCTACAGAGGGGGTCAGCTTTATAGGAGCAAGTGGCATGCTGTGAAGAACTGGCAGGTACCTGCTACCCGAACAGGAGAAAGAGGAAGAAAGGTGAGAAAAGGTGAGAAAAATCGGAAAAAGGATAAGTCTTGAAGTTAGAAAACAACACATAGTCTTTCTTATGAAAGTGGGGGAGGGCCGGGGTCGAAGTCGGGATCGGGGTCGAAGTCGGGGTCAAAGTCGGGGTCGAGGTCGGAGTAGGGTGCAGTTACTGTAAACGAAAACGGTAGGATCACCCTCTTAACAAATCTAG
>RDPX01000311.1:452406-495312 GCA_003991215.1 Morbakka virulenta
TGTGGGAGAGGAAGGGAGAGGGAGGGAGAGATATGATGTGGGAGAGGAAGGGAGAGGAAGGGAGAGGGAGGGAGAGGAAGGGAGAGGGAGGGAGAGAAAGGGTGAAGAAGAAGGGGGGCGAGAGAGGGTGAAGAAGAAGGAGGGCGAGAGAGGGTGAAGGAGAGGGAGGGAGACCAAACTGCAAAAAAAAATATTGGTACCCTAACTACATCGCTGGGTAGCATTTAAATTGTGAAACGGGTAAGAAAAAATAAAATAAAACACTTCAACTAACATTAAAACAAAAATCACGTTTGTTGGCTAAACATGTTGTCCATGAAAAAAGTCCATCTTTTAAAAATTGGTAGTTACCGTTTACTTCAATTCAAAAGTCTTCACAGACTTTTACTCTGAATTGCTAAAATTTGTTACTGTTTTAAAGCTATTTTTTATTTTCAATGGTATGAATTATTCATTTTCATCGGAAGTCTAACTTAGTCAAAGTAACATATTCAAAAAGTCACATATATGTCATTGCAAGGGGGAAAAGGCTTAACTAAAAGAAAAATCTTTTCTCCGTCAAAGAGTGAAGGATTGAGAAAAATACTATCAACTTTTGGTGACCATTAAAAAAGACAACAAACGAACTACTGGTAGAAAAGAAAGTAGTGTAATGTGACGAAAGTCCCCCTAATTTATTGAAAACTGAATTTTTGAAGTGTCGTTTTACCAGGTCTTTAAGTTAACGTGGTCACTTGGATAGCCAAGGTTGATCATGCTGCGCAAAACAATATATTAACTCCTAGTTAAAGCTGTTCAATCTTATCAGGCCTTCAAGCCCATCAGTGCTTTAGAAATTATTGCTTTGGAAATCTCTTGTCACCACCAAATAACCTAATCACAAACCTAAAACATTTGATTTGCATTATCATGATAGACAACAGCAGCCTTGTTCAGTCAAAATCACACAGTGTAAGTAATGGAAAAGAAAATAATCTAACTGTACCTCTTTTAAGACCATCTTTCATTCTGCGAAACAGAACATCTCGATTTATTTCATCATTTTTAAGACTAGCCCTTTCCGGAATCCAACCAGTCAAAGTGTGTAGGTCTATATTCTGCGCAAAAAGGTAAACCGTGCTATCGTAACGATGATGCACCTTGGGAACTATTTGAACACGTCCTTAATTAAACGTAAACCAACACTAACTCTACTCAAATCATTGCAATAAGTAAAATAAACGGGTTATGGTTAATGGGCTTTTCTTAGGGTAGGGTATACAATTATCCGTGACTCTGCGTGGGGCTTCATACGGGGCATCAAACAGTGTCCAGTATAGTAACAGATTCTCACTGGCAACGACATCGAACCGATTACTGATTACTGATTATCTGAAGTCATGTTTTCATCAATGATGGTGAACAAGAAGGCAAACGTTTAATAGAATCTTCCTGTGGTAACAATATCAACTCTTTTTCTTTAGCCAGGTCACGGATAAATTTCGACTGCATGCAGTTCAGCGTTTTACGAATCCTACATCCTTACGAATCAATTGAAAACCATTGATCATTGAACGGTAAATAAAATTTAGTCACTCTTATCAAACAAGACTATACTTTTGACCTTGAACGTTGTGAAAGAAAGGATAATGCTACAACTAGTTTGCAGGAGTGTGTGTGCGTGTGTGTGCGTGTGTGTGCGTGTGTGTGCGGGGAGGGGGGGGGAGTAGAGTAGTACAAACAACAAAAACCTACTGATTCACTGGCAGACATAGTGCTATGCCTTAAACTGTACCAATGTATAATGATGCAGAAATAACATCAAAATAATATAAATAATAGAAAAAGGGAGTGATTTAAAACAACTTTATTGCTGTTAAAACTTAAATGGACTCAAAATGTCAACACAGGTCTTTATCATTCTGCTACCCAACTCCACCTTTTGTATTTGCTCAGCTGCCTGTTATTTTTTAACATTCCTTCCAGTAAAATTTCTATTTTACAACATTAAGGAAGTTAGCTCAGAGATTATGCATTTAATGTCTTCAAAATTTAATTTTTCGTGTCTTTAAAAAGGCTAAAACTTCCCCTAAAACGAAATAATAATGACAGATCTCATTGGTCTACACCATGCCTACTGTTTGCATTAGTTTTAAGTATGATCAGTAACACGGATTTACGTAATAGTGTTGGAGATTAATTTTGACCAGTGGGCCTTAAATGGAACAAGATCGACGTGTCAAGTGACATTTAAGGGACAGTCAAGTTTAATAACATTTAAAGGTACACCTACAGTCTGGATTTTTGAACGAATATTGGTGTTCGGAGTCGCAGTTGCAATAAATAGAAATAGCCTAGTTATTATGATAATGCAACGTAGGACCATATGCATCTCAACATGTCTTGGAAATCATAGAAACAGCCAGATCCTTAAGATACCTTCAAAAGAATGTTACCGTAAAACATTTAAATCCTTGACTGACATAGTATTTAAAGGATGAATGCAAAAGTTCTTACTTAACCTTGAAAATATAACATTAACAAAACAATTCTGTTGCTGCCTGCTGGGCAGGTCCACCATTCATCCTCTATTTTGTAAAGCTTACATTCGATTTAATAGGAAAAACTCACTTAAGGCAACAATTTCTTCGATCAGTGACCAATACCAAAATTTTAATCTTGCTATTTCACAATACGTACTTTTATTATACATTCAATCTAAATCGTCGCGCACTAAAAGTTACCCAATTGCAGCAGTCGCAATCTGAACTTTATTTACTTACCGAATTGGATCCTGGAAAGTCATAGCCACCCATTACCTGTGGGGATAAAAAAATCCATTTTTCAAACCAAGCTGTCAATGCGTACAACGCTGTACGAAATTATTAATGCCAAATAACTGCAAATAAGCATGAAAATACTAAAAATTTAAAACAGCTTAAGCTTATACGATATAAACGTAGACTAAAATCTATTTTGAAAAGCTGCCTCTAGGAATAAAAAATGAGGATATACGTCGTATTTTCACGACCGGAGCAATAGAGTTAATGAAAATTTATATATTCGACACCTAATTAACATATTCCAGAACAATAGCATACAGTGTGGTACCTTATAAAACAAACCGTTATGTTCTGCGAATTACATTTTAAAATAATGAATACAGTAATTGAAAGGGAAGGGAATACAAATAAGTATACTTTGACAGCATAAGATGAAAGGATTTTTTTATTACTGATTAATAATGCGTCATTATCTCGCGTACGATAAGCAGGAGTATATACGTTGAAGGTGGTCATCGCCAAAAAACTTGGAAAAACCATATCACAAATCTCCTAATGGCTGATACAACCATCCAGTTTGTTGTATAACCAATCAGGTGTGGTGATTCATCAGGGACTCAAGCAAATCTTACCCTTCGGAAATAAGTACCCTGTCAGAAGTCAAAAAGAACTTCTTAAGGCTATGCAAGACTATCAAAGAAAATTGACCTATGAAAAGGAACGTCTGCCTAACTTGATGCCAGCCCAGAAAAACTGGAACGTGAGAAATAGTGACAACTACAAAGTATAACTCCTTCTCAATTCGATTCAAAGGTCTAGAAACGTTGCATGTTAAATAGTCAAACAGAATTTTAACAGTCGTCTACGAGATATTATGTCCTTATCAGAAAGGTTAAGTCGAGGAATCCTCACTAATTCTTGCATCCATGCACTTAGCCACATCGTAGAGGATCTAAAATTATCTTTTGGGAGCAATTAGCTTTCTCAACCACAGAAAATGATTTCTGGTTCTCGGAGACATATGATACAGCCCGATATAATGAATGCAATCAGAATTCAATAAGAAACGCTCAGAAGGCCAGACAGACGTGTTTGACACACGCTTTCTCCTAGGTGAACCTTTTGTCCTCCTTCTGCTATTAATGTGGTTCGACGATAACCACCGTTCTTCAGTCACAAAGTCAAATATTTACAGTGTCATACTGGGAAGTATTCGATTCGTTCCATCCTAAAGAGTGTGTAACTGATCTGGATTATGGTAAAGGCATTTCTTTTCTTGAAAGCTCGATGTCACAATATCGGGCTTTTATCAAAGCGCTTAAAACAAAGCATAACGATATAAATCTTTCATCGGACAGTCATCCGTTTCCAAATCAGGGCTGTGAAATCGAACGCGTTAACTACTTCAAGTACTTGGAAGGTTGCAAGAACTTTCAACCTGGACATCGGGGTGCCTCAGGCCTGTAGTCGACTCCATTCTCTGAACAACTGTGGAAATCACTCATCAAAGGAACGGTTACAACACCCCAGCTGACAGACTACTTTTGCAGGCTGCAAATATAAAGCCGGAAGTCGCACAACAAAATCCAGCACACATTTCGTTCATTGACATAGATATTGGCCTCAAAAGAACAGCTTTCTGGTTGTAATGCATGATTGTGAGGTATGGCACCTCAGGTGCGTCAATGACAAGTGAAGTGAAGTGGATATTGAACATTTCATCAGACAACACAGTATATTTTAACAGTTTCAAATTGGCCAAAAGTATTGTTAATTCACCCAAGTTTTTTATTAAATTTCTGGTTTCCATTGGGAATTTCAAAATTTTTTAAATTCATATCACCTATTGTCTTTAAAGTTATCAAGGAAGCACTGTGCAATTGTACAAGGCAATATTGTATTGCATCACAGAACTTTCCCATACTAGAATTTTCTGCACCTACTTATTTCTATAAATATGACACCAAGTTAATTATTTTGTGGTATATCACACTGCATTGAAATGTCCTATAAAATGCTACAATGTACTTTATTTCAGACTGAGAAGTAACGTCGTACAACTTGCAGTACTGTTGTGCGAGATTTGACATATCCTCCTTAGTCAAGATCCTTATTGGGCCAGACTGAAAAGTACGTATTACGGATGCAACTATATCAATCTGCAAGTAAACTGTGAATAAGTAACTGTTTACTTTCTAATCATTTTCCCTGAATAACTGCTTTACTCTCCTTTACTCAAACTGACATGATAGTAGTCCAGTCTAATTTACTCTTAACTGCACTACGTCAATTTGAAATCTACAATAAATCAAGACTCTAAACTAAGTAAATCATGTAAACATCCATTTAGGTAAAAGGGAAATATAAAGAAAATTCATAATTGAAAACAAAAAAATACAAATATCTTAAAAATCAATTAAAGAGAACTATACCTTCATGTATGCCTTTTCCAATAAGCTGACCCAAAACTCGTCGGAATTGTCTGAGTAAGAACATAACAGCCGATTATTCTCGTCAACTGGAAGAGTGTCGTCAATTAGGACCTGAAAACAATGTTGTCATCATTGTAAAACTTGTGATGGTTACTTAAAGTCAATACGGAGGTCACTTCGCTCCGTGAGGTTAAATGACCACTCAGGTATGAGCTTTTTAATCAAAAGCTCATGTTACTGACAAATAAAAAAACACCAAACAGTATAAAGTTCTTAAGTTAAAAAAAAATCTACAACAGTCAATGAGGGTTGCTATTTTTCACAGGCAACAAAGTAAGGTGTAGTCTTCAGATTTCTTGAGACCTATCATTTTTATCCATACATCTGTCTGTCTGTCTGTATGTATGTATGTATGTCTGTCTATCTATCTATCTATCTATCTATCTATCTATCTATCTATCTATCTATCTATCTATCTATCTATCTATTTACATTTCTAAACAATATTGACCAAAACCTAATTTCAACATACTCTATACTATTTTCAGTGCACTAAAGACAATTTTCAGGCATCAGATGTAATTACCTTTCTTGCAACTCCATTGACTTTTAACTTGACCATATATTTTCCACAAGGGTTAATTATTGGTTTTCCTTCTCTGTTTTGTGGATAAATTATGCTGTACACAAATAAACAAAATAAGAACAAAGAAAAATTAGTATAGTCAATGCGCTGCAATACAGCATGAATATCATACCAAGCACGGAGACTTGGGTATCAAATGATGTTCTAATAACATACATATAACTTACCTATAGAAAACAAATGTTACATATGACATATTCACGGTTTTGCTTTCAGAAATCTGTCAACGTTGGTTTAAGCAATGTTAAATAGGTATTCTCTCACTATCGTTGATACAAATCTCTGCTGTGACCAGAAGGCTACTTTTAGTGTTGGGGAGAAGGAGTGATCATTAAATATAAACTTCAGTTTTGTATCTTCCAGGGCATTTAGAAAGTCTTCTTCTGATCTGTCAATACTGCCTTTATTTTGGTCTCATTATTTGTTAAAGTTCTCTTTGCGATTAAATCATATGCNAAAGCTCATGTTACTGACAAATAAAAAAACACCAAACAGTATAAAGTTCTTAAGTTAAAAAAAATCTACAACAGTCAATGAGGGTTGCTATTTTTCACAGGCAACAAAGTTAGGTGTAGTCTTCAGATTTCTTGAGACCTATCATTTTTATCCATACATCTGTCTGTCTGTCTGTATGTATGTATGTATGTCTGTCTATCTATCTATCTATCTATCTATCTATCTATCTGTCTGTCTATCTATCTATCTATCTATCTATCTATTTACATTTCTAAACAATATTGACCAAAACCTAATTTCAACATACTCTATACTATTTTCAGTGCACTAAAGACAATTTTCAGGCATCAGATGTAATTACCTTTCTTGCAACTCCATTGACTTTTAACTTGACCATATATTTTCCACAAGGGTTAATTATTGGTTTTCCTTCTCTGTTTTGTGGATAAATTATGCTGTACACAAATAAACAAAATAAGAACAAAGAAAAATTAGTATAGTCAATGCGCTGCAATACAGCATGAATATCATACCAAGCACGGAGACTTGGGTATCAAATGATGTTCTAATAACATACATATAACTTACCTATAGAAAACAAATGTTACATATGACATATTCACGGTTTTGCTTTCAGAAATCTGTCACCGTTGGTTTAAGCAATGTTAAATAGGTATTCTCTCACTATCGTTGATACAAATCTCTGCTGTGACCAGAAGGCTACTTTTAGTGTTGGGGAGAAGGAGTGATCATTAAATATAAACTTCAGTTTTGTATCTTCCAGGGCATTTAGAAAGTCTTCTTCTGATCTGTCAATACTGCCTTTATTTTGGTCTCATTATTTGTTAAAGTTCTCTTTGCGATTAAATCATATGCTTTACTGAGAAAAACCCTTTGAAAACGAAACAAAATTGTAGCTTGCTTATAAAAGTTTAATTGAGTTGATGTCGAACAATTACCCGACTCGCTAAGGAAATGTCCGTGTCATTGGCGAATGTGAAAATGTATTTTGTAGTTTTGATCTCTTTTATATTTTTCCTTTGCTAAGCCATAATAGTATTACTTTTTTCGTCTGGATCTGATGTTATTTTGAGGGTTTTCTACAAATGATGTTGTTAGCGTGTACTAGCATGTGTATATGTATAATGACTTTTAGGATGGTAACATCCACCGAGTTATTGACTTTTTCCCGATTTACATCCGCACAACATTAATTCCGTCGTTACAGTTAATATTATTCTTATCTTTAATTTGTCTGGAATTTATGATGTCTTTGTTTTCCTTTCTATTGCAACATACTTTCTCCAAAAATCAGTGTAAAAAAGGAGAATAGTTGAGATCGAGCTCTATCAAAATACTACAAAAAACTGGTTTAGTTACGAAACCACATGGGGAAGCCAGTCAATTCAAATTTGGTATCATGGAGTCATAAACACATTGATTGATGTATTATGATAGATGCTAGCCAACGCAATAAGAGTATCCATTTCATGATTAACACAGGACGTCACAGAAAAATGATATACGACATAGCCATTCTTTGTTTAAGTCAGGTGAGATAGAATAGTTGGAAAAGTTAACATACAGACGAGACCATACTCGACTCGGGCTATTCATTTTTAACTGTATGCTCCTAGACTCAAGACATGAGTTTCTTTAAAGTTAGCACAGGTGTTCAAGGGGGAAATACATAGCCTGTATGCTTCTTCTCGATTTTTATGTATGAGTCAATGAAAAATGAAAAATGTTACACTGAGTTCATAGCTTGGATTTGTACGGAGCAAAAGCTGACAGGATTGGACTTCGTTGTTGCATTGCCTATACTTTCTTCTAACTGTGAACAAATAATATGGAACTCTAAATCAACAAGTTTGCATGTTAACCTTATACTCTTTACTTCACTTTCAGCAAACCGCTATGTATTTGATGCCTAAAAACTACTCTCAAGGTAACAAATAAGCTGGATGTTCCATTCAAGAACCTTAAGTGAGACTGCTACAGATTAAAGACCATAAGTCACAAAACAAATTCTGTGATTACCTCCAACACTTTACCTAAAGTTTGCCGTAAACTGGTCACTACATGTGGGAGCAGTGTTCAAGAGTGGCCCCAGCAGGATTTTCTAGGTACGAGGAAAAAATTGGTATTTCGCTCTTTTAATCTCTCTGGGTATATTAGAGAAGAGAGTAGGGTAAGATGAAGGAGTTTACCTTAGTAACGTATATGTGTCTAGCTTGAGTCAAATTAACCTACTGCTTCACGTATACGATCACAATAGTAATATTTATAAAAAAAAAGACTTCGTAATAGATATTTTAGCAAACTGTTTGTTTGGACTTGGTACATTAATATCATTATTGAAAACCCTCGCTTTCATAACCTTCGTTTTGATAGCCAAAGTTTTTTCTAGCTATATTTTGCAAGTTAATACGAACCTGTTATACCTAATACAATGTCTTTCATCTAAGAGAAAACGTAATCTCTTACTTAAAAGCAGGCCAATACACATTTGAACTAGACATTTATTGCACAAAAGACAAGAGTTTAGTTACAAAAAACTACAATTAACCTGGATGAAAACTGGAACATGGCAGATAACTGGAACATGGAAGATAAGGTCTACCGAAAACAGAGTCAAGCTTCCTTTTTAAACCACGACAAAGTACAAATTCAGACATGGTCATTAAAAACGTATGGTGATACCAAATCAAAATTTAAAAAAATATTTAAAACAGTACCTTGTGATAAGCCTCTGTTTAAACTCCCTCTCATACGCTGCACTGATAGCTAAAGATGCAACAAAGGAACAATCTGAAATGACAGTCTGAAAAAAATAAGACAAAATTGCAAGTCAGCTAAAATTCAAATTCATTTAAAGGAAAAATTGAGGAAGACGCCTGTTGCTAATTGTTCTTAGTTAACAACTAAATTATAACTCTAACCCTCTTTATATATTACCTTTTACGATAGAATTTAATTTGTCACACATACTTGATAGAAACTGTACAAATCAACTCCTAATAATAATGACAAAAGAAAATCTTAATAGGGACCCAGGACATCCAAAAGACAAAATGCTTGCAGTACAGCAAAATCCTTTTGGTTTCCGCTGGAACCAAACTTAATCAAGGTATATACTATTACGGGACTTCGTCTCGCCAACGGGTGTAGCAAGGCAGGTGTGTAGCAAGCCAGGTGTGTACCGAATAAGTCGAGTCAGATCTTACCTATTCGTTTCTGCCAATGCTGTATTAGCAACTCACTGTGAGCTTGCGCGTAAGGCACAGGCATACAGCAAGTGACAAAACAAGGCCAAATCAGATGGTATGTACTGAATCGGAAAAAATTAGAAAAGCAACCCTCTTTGAAGAAGCACAAAACCACATGTAGTACAAAACCATACCATCAATGACAAAGGAAACATAATTTAAATTAAGACATTACCGGGGTTGGACATCGTCGAACTGAATAAGCTTAAACGACGACATTCAGCATCTTTAATCTGGCCGATTGGCAGGCTTTACCGTCACACTTTACGACGTGAATTGCATCGTGAATTGCATTGTGCCTTTACAGCTCGTTGAGTCAAAAAAAAAATTTCCTGATGTCGAGCTACTTCTTCAATTTTCCGTTCCAGGGTATTCAAGATGAGCAGTNCCCTCTTTATATATTACCCTATAAGATAGAATTTAATTTGTCACACATTGTTGATAGAAACAGTACAAATCAACACCTGATAATAATGACAAAATAAAATCGTAATAGGGACCCAGGACATCCAATAGACAAAATGCTTGCAGTACAGCAAAATCCGTATGGTTTCCGCTGGAACCAAACTTAATCAAGGTATATACTATTACGGGACTTCGTCTCGCCAACGGGTGTAGCAAGCCAGGTGTGTACCGAATAAGTCGAGTCAGATCTTACCTATTCGTTTCTGCCAATGCTGTATTAGCAACTCACTGTGAGCTTGCGCGTAAGGCACAGGCATACAGCAAGTGACAAAACAAGGCCAAATCAGATGGTATGTACTGAATCGGAAAAAATTAGAAAAGCAACCCTCTTTGAAGAAGCACAAAACCACATGTAGTACAAAACCATACCATCAATGACAAAGGAAACATAATTTAAATTAAGACATTACCGGGGTTGGACATCGTCGAACTGAATAAGCTTAAACGACGACATTCAGCATCTTTAATCTGGCCGATTGGCAGGCTTTACCGTCACACTTTACGACGTGAATTGCATCGTGAATTGCATTGTGCCTTTACAGCTCGTCGAGTCAAAAAAAAAATTTCCTGATGTCGAGCTACTTCTTCAATTTTCCGTTCCAGGGTATTCAAGATGAGCAGTTCCTGCAAATGATTGATTGCATAATGAGGTTATTTAATCGCAGGAGTTTTCAGGTTGCATGCGAAATGACTGACAGTTTTTAACGAAGTCTTCGCGTCATGCCATTAAAAGCCACCATGCATGTTTGCAAAAGATTAGCTCACAAATTTCTTTAAATATGTAAGGCTGGTTGATCCTCGCTTTCCATTTTTCTTAGGTAGACTTTAAAACTCCGCGAATATTACTTACAATCTTTACAAGACGGTCTATACAGGCAATGATTGGTGCCTTAAGTCACTTGCTGTTTGTACACAACAGAGTTCATCACATTTCCCCGTAGGGGTGGTATCTGAGATTGTCGTACTCTGAACTTCAGTCAGACGTTGCACAACACAAAACAGTAATCTTTTTGGAAACCAGCACTTGGGAAGTGGCAGTTTATCATGTATTTCCTCATTTGTTTTTCTTCGAACATGTAGTCGACGGTGTTACCAGCGTTGCCTGCGCAGTTGATCCGAGAAGCCTTTTGCAAGGTGCGCTTCTTAAAGAGCGAGTGTGCAGCAAACAGGCTGTGCTGTTGGCAAAAGTTAAATGAATTTCTCCTGTCAGTGATGTCTCTACAACAATGTGTGCTGAGACCAATGAGAATATCAATGATACTAACTCTTCTTGTGTTAGTGTCACCAACGGCTACCAAAAATTCAGATATTTTAGATATACTATGCTTACTTCACAAAAAATCACTTTATGTGTTCAACTTCGATGCCAGTGTTTTTTGAGGTTGCTGTTTCGAAGAGACTGCGCCAAAGAGTGTACTACGTTTACTTCTTAGCCGGGCAATAGTTATGTGGTCAAAAATCAGATTGGTGAAGATGACAATTTTTGCAGTCAAACATGGGCACACCAACATCTACGTATTAATTTGTATCATCAGGTAGATTCATTTGGCTTCTTCATAGATCTTGTTGATCAATAAGGCGTGTTTCCAAGTGCGGGAGGGCGGGGGATTGTAGGCACATTAGTTCTAGTTCCGAGTTAGGTCTCGACGGATTCCAGCAAACAGTGGAAAAACGTCGTACCACTGGGGGCCAAACAGTCAATGTAGGATTTCAAAGAGAACCATCGTTATCATGACGAAANATCAATGATACTAACTCTTCTTGTGTTAGTGTCACCAACGGCTACCAAAAATTCAGATATTTTAGATATACTATGCTTACTTCACAAAAAATCACTTTATGTGTTCAACTTCGATGCCAGTGTTTTTTGAGGTTGCTGTTTCGAAGAGACTGCGCCAAAGAGTGTACTACGTTTACTTCTTAGCCGGGCAATAGTTATGTGGTCAAAAATCAGATTGGTGAAGATGACAATTTTTGCAGTCAAACATGGGCACACCAACATCTACGTATTAATTTGTATCATCAGGTAGATTCATTTGAGAACCATCGTTATCATGACGAAATCCTGGATCAAGAAAGCAATTTTTCCCAGTCGAAGTAGACCAGCTTAAATCCCCAGGAACCTCAGACCCAACAGGGTTTCATTTGTATTACTGGCATATTCTTGCATGTAGAAAATGGTTTTTGTTCAAACATACTTCAAAATAGCACAGCTCCTCAAATGAAGAAACTCTGTTTCTTATTAATGCATAGTCGTTTTCACAAACCCTCGTAAATTGAAAGCGTGCCAACTACTGCCAATGATGCAGCTCTTCTCTAATAAAACTGATCTTTATCCCACATCACTGTCCTCTTCCTGCTCCGTCTTGCTTAAGATATCTCGAAATAAGGGTAATAAAGCACCACGTTCTTGGAGGACTGCTCAGACAGCTATCCATGCGTAGTTTAACCTGTTGGTTGAAAGAGTTTCTCGGAGCATGGCCACTGTAGATATATGTGTGGCACTACATGGAGCCGTATGTACTCATTAGTTAGAGCACGTCGACAAATGATCATAAACCAGCTCAAAATGTACCCGAGCACCCATGCCACTACCACTGCATGAAACTACCATTGTAATTTATCCCATACACCGCTGTTATGTCATAACACCCTTGTTATCACCAACGTCATAAATTCTAACATAATCATATCACTTACTCAAACGAATTTGGTTGTGCTCAGAAGGAATGCCTTCGTCTTTTACACCAACGTTTAACACACTTGGTAGGGGCGCAAACATTTATAAATCGTTATCATTTCGCACTTTTCGGATTGCAGCCCCTACAGAAGCAAATATTTCTATGGCTGTCAAAACATGCAGGTCACAACTTTTTCAGCACTACGACGGCTTGGGCTAATAGTCCAAATTTGCTTTAACAGAGCAGCAGTAAAACTAAAAAACCCCGATGTATAAACATGTAGTAAAGAAACAATTATTTGACTTATTGGTAAGGAGATAAGTAGTTCCCTCATTGAAATTGTTATCGAAGCTGACATAGTCTTCTGATACTTTTAAATACTACCTTGGTAGTTTCACAGTGGCTGATTAATCTTTGCTCAAATACTATTCTTTTCAGCAGCTTCCTCTGCTTTGCGCTACAACTTTAGGGCACATTGCACGACTCCACTAACTACAAACGTGCGCCAAGGTGGGGGGTGTTGATAGCAGATATGGAGCCAAGTAAGACGACATGTAAGCAAGGCATACATGGAATATAATTAGAAGTTGTTAATTAGTGGGGAAACAAGGTATGAAACTTAATAAACATATTAGATATTCAAATACAAAAATTGATGCCAACTTCTTTGGGAATAAACACCATATTATCACACTTATAACCAACATTATCTAAGTTGATATTTTTTCTGGTTAGAAAAATACATGGCTTAAAGCCACTAAGTGTATGAAACTATTAAGGAAAGAAAGAAAGGAAAAAACAGTTAAACCAAGCAATAAGAGTTAACCTTAGTCTTAACAACATTTAAGCCATATGAAGAAACTTCTTCAGAAGTCAAGAGTATAACAATTTAACCATCCGTGAAAAAAAACTACAATCATAAAAAAACCCTATTACAACAAGGGGAGAAACAATTGAATAAGGACAACAGAAACAAGTCACTGATGCGTCGTTCATTTCCGAGTACCATATGAAAGGCATGGCTACGAAAGGCTACCAAACATTCTTCGGCACGATAAACTGATTTTGTAAGCCTTTGGCCAATAGAAATAAAGATTTATAAAAAGCTCTTTATCTCCATGTAATGCTTCATCGTAACCTTGACCAATTATGGTTTCATTAACAGTAAGGAACATGCTTTAGCAATACTATTTGTATATTATACTGCATTCACACAACTCGCTTGCACCTGTACTGCATCATTAAAAATGTGGGCACTTTTATTATTAGAACGAGGGCGTTTTCAATTGCAAAACTACCGACTGTAAATGAATTTTCTTTGTATCCAATGGGCTCAAACGCACAACAAAGATAATGGATTATGACACCTGCCCTTACTGAATTTTCAATTTATTTATGTGCTTATTCTGGATCTTTTAAAAGGGAACACAAATCAATTAAAGAAAACTGCTACCGACTGTGTTTTTTATATTCTAACCACTGACCTAATTGAAACCACTGCCTTTAAAATGAAGATCAACTACTATTTATCGGTAACTTTATCACAAAAATTTTAGGAGCTATATTACAAAAATAGGACCCGGATCACAAAAATTTTATAACGAATGCTGGTTTTCTAGTAAATAGTCTACTTAACTTCCTCTTAATTTTCTTTTAATTAAACTCTTAAATCTGTCAGTTATAAATTCAATGAAATATAGATGCCGTCGCTCGAATAACTAATTAGTCTATACTAATTATAATTTGGAAGATTCAAACAAGCCCTTAGAGAACTCAGAGGGAAAGTTCTGGGATTCGGAAAGAAAAGAAACGATGACCGGATCCAACCAAAAACATGGCAAAAAAACAACGACAGGAAAGAAGTGATATAGAAGACCATGTCTACAAGATCTTTAAGGATTAGAGAAAAACAGGGCAAATACACTGAGCTAAGAAAAGAAATGAAGAAGATGGCCAAAAACAACAAGAAGTAGTATGTAGGGATACTGGCAGACGAAACTGAAGAGGTAGTGGCAAGAAAGGACCTGAAAACTATGTACTGAAATACTAAGGAACTGAAAGGAAACTCTGATACTAATAAACGCCTAGTAATGGACAAGTGCGGCATCCAGGTTTCTGGTAATGTGGGCAAGATTACGCAATTCTAAGGGCACTTTGAAAGTGTCATGAACTGACCAGAGCCTATAGTGACTGCAGATATACCACCAACAGAAGATTTGAACGTCAGTGTGGAGCCGTAAACTGTTGAAGACATTAAGGCAGCAATCAAAGCAATAAAAATGGTAAGGCGGCCGGGATGGACGGGGTAACAGCTGGGATTTTAAGTGTGGAAGAGATAAACAACCCAGTACTGATGAGATTTTCAGGCAGATATGGGAGGGCAAACCACCATATGAAGCCTGAAAATTTGGCCTGATCCTAAAGCTACCCCAAAAAGTCGACCTTTCAGACTAAAACAGCTGTCCAGGAATCACACCTCTGTCGCTCACCTGTGCAGTGTCTTTAGCGAGATCATACACAAGACACAAGCGTTTGATAGTATCCACAGAAAACCCTTATGGATGATATTCTGCCATTATGGTGCTCCTCAAAAGATGGTGAACATAGCAAAGATGCTATACATGGCCGTCTCTTCACATATGATTTGAAACAACGAGAAGTGAAGCAAGGATGCAACCTCTCACCTTTTCTCTTTGTCCTTGGTATAGATTGGATTATGAAGACGTCTGTCGGCACTGAAAAAGGGGGTGTTCGTTCGAACTTTCTTAGTTGCCTCGAGGGCCTGAATTTTGCGGACAATGTTGCACTACTTGCACATTAACACCAAGACATCCAGGCAAAGACTAACACCATGGCAGATACAGCAACAAAGATTGGCCTCAAGATCAGCTTCAGCAAGACCAAGCACCTGCGTATTAACAACAGGGCAGACGCACCAATCACACTAAATGAGGAGGTGACTTAAGGGGTGGAACACTTCACCTATCTGGGCTCCAAGATGATAAAGGATGGGGACACCATTGATGAGAGCAGCCAGCGCATTTCAAAATCCAACCAAGCCTTTTAGGCATTACGGAACACTTGGAGGGTCACGAAGATCAGAGTGAGGACTAAGGTCAAACTTTTCGAGAGCAATGTGCCAAACACACCCGTATATGGTGCAGAGTCGTGAAAGATGCCAACAACTACCAGTCACAAACTACAGGATTATAGAACAGATGCCTCGGAAGGATCCTGAACATCTTCAGTCCCAACAACATCTAATAGTGAACTACTGATGAGGTCAGATACCAAATCTATCACCCTGAAAGTGAAGAGGCAGCGATGGACACGGATCGAACATGTGCTCCGTAAGCCATCAACGTCACTGCCAAGAGTTCCCCTTTGATAGACCCCACAGGCTAGAAGTACCACAAGCAGACCCAAGGAGACAGTGAAAAGGAGAGTTGCAGATAGACCAAGGTGGCAAGCTCTGATGACGACTTTATGCACCACAGGGTGCAAAAAGGATTCAGAAAGTAAGTAATTATAAAGCAATCGCCTCGTAAAAACTATTCCAAAACTATTTCATTAAGCATAGTGAGGAGTCTAATTTAGTCCAATAAAAAACTCGAATGCTCTTTTTAGGATTTGGGAATTTCACTTTAACATATAAAATTTCCTGTAATCCATCTAAACCTAAAGATTTGTTTGATATATGTTACATAAATCAGTAAGATGCATCCATTTACTATAACCAGAAATTTCAAGAAAAAAACCCCCATATATGCAGCCACATAATCACAAAATGATTATAATATGATCACAGAGAGGAATTTACAGTGGCAAAAAAGAAACTATAGGCAATACGTCACTGCATCGGTCATCACGCTATTCCACGGTCAGTACGAAACACATACCAATGCAAAAAAACCCGAACTGTATGAAAATAAAAAGTTCACACAACGTCCCTCTTTATATTACTGATAACTAACAAAAATAATGACAACAGTAGTCCTCACTGATAGGTACAAAATAAACAATTAATAAACAAATTATCAAAGACCTAAATGGCCATCAGTGAGAAGGTACATAAAGGCCAAGTGTACAGTGCCATTGAAGACAAGGAGACTTAACCAAACGCGTATTGTGAGTTTTCTCTCTTTCACCCACAATGCCAATTGTAACAAAAATTATATTCCTAAAATGGGAGCAAATCAGCACTTGACGTCCCACTAAAACATGTTACAGAACGTCCTATTAACATTTATGAAACACTTAAAAAAACAGGTCCTTTGGTGTCTTAGTAGAAGTTTCTGTAGTTCCTGGTGGTTTCAGAATAAATATTCAAAACAGACTTTATAAAAATAAGGGTTTACAAGGGAAATCTAACTTACAATATGAAAACTCTGAAACAGAGACTAACCTGTCGAACACTGAAGCTTGAAACAGCATAAATCATGCGGGGGTCTTCACACAAATCTGAGGGTCTGCAAAATAGGAGTAAGAAACAGACAATTTACATGATTGAGAGCCTAACCTTTTGAATGAATAGCAGCTATCCGCATCTAATGAGATGGCATAAGAAATTTGTTATTTTGTGTCATATGGATTATGGATGTGAAATACAGACGGATATCTGCTCCACAGGTAACAAACAAACTTCATTAAATCATTGTTTATACCAATAGCACAGATGACGGTAAATTAATATCTGAAATTAGTAACAATAATTGCCTCTTATAAATGCCGGAACGCTTTCTCTCGATAATACTCCAGTGCATAAATACGTGTTTAACATCCATATTAGCTAATGAGCAAAGAGGTTTCCGAACAAAACATGGTTGCAGTAAAAAGTATTTATCCTACTGTGCATTTAAAAATAAAATAATTTGAATTTTTTTATGTATGTATGTATGTATGTATGTATGTATGTATGCATGTATGTATGTATGTATGTATGTATGTATGTATGTATCTATCTATCCATCTATATACATATATATACCTATATATACATACTATATATATATATATATATATACTTAATCTGCAGACAGTACTGTTTCGCCCTTTGTGGGCTCATCAGTGCAGCACAGAGCTTCTGAGACATATCTCTCTGGCCATGTTGCCGGAACAAACACAGCTTAAAGAGTTATTGTGGGATCCTGCCAGAGTGCTCAAACCACGCATGCGCAGTGAGCATTGCATTACGCTAACAACAGGTTCCCATCTCAGATAGAGTGCTCAACCAAACTTTCGTAAGGGGAGCATTATAAACGCTCCTTTACGAAAGTTGTCTCAGAAGCTCAGAAACTCTGTGCTGCACTGATGAGCCCACAAAGGGCGAAACAGTACTGTCTGCAGATTGAATATATATATATATATATATATATATATTCGACACAGGAAATATGCCAAACCAACACTGACAAACTCCTTCAGCTAATAACAATAATATTTGACACAGGAAATGACTAAAGAAAGTATGCCAACATTTACTTGAGTAAATCAAATATTTATTTATTATTTCAAATTCTTTAGATTTATACGTTTTCAAACCATCCACCAACAATATTCAAACAAGTGCAAGCATCTATCAGCAAAAGACCATTAGACAACCCAACAAATAACGAAATATTTAACAATGCTAAGTCTGAATACAAAGCTCGATTCGAAAAGTACTAAATAATCAACACCTTTGTCATTCACACCACACCAGCCACACAACTGTATAAGACCCCGAAACACCACAAACAAATCACAGTGCAAAACCATAGCTCACTGTTGCCTACCTAGAGTATCCACTACACCATAAGTCGTCTACAAAGTCACAATATAACCAACGTCATCCACTGGAACACCAACAACACAAAACACTTTAAAGGCATACATAGAACTAACTTAAGGGCCATGGGAACAAAGAAACTCGGGGCACAAATTCTCATTCAACAACAGTAAATACCAACAAAAAACAATCCAATTACGAAAGGAAAACGAAGCAAAAAAGCCGTTTAAGTACCCGAAAAATACTGTTCTATGTTAAAACTCACCCCAGCCTACAATTGCAACACAAAAAGATGTCTCCTTTGCCTCATCACAAAAATGACCATCATCATATCTAACGTTCAAAGCCACTATCTCCATAAAAGATCAGAACCGACACGAAAACAAATTCCTTCACAACTTCAAATGACTTTCTCAAACGTCCAACTTAGCACCTGTTTGCCCGACTTTTCAGCAAACTCCTCTTCAGCAGAAAACAAAGTACCAACTGCAGAAAAAAAATTTCTTTCTTGGAAGACCATCTTAACACATTCTGATCACACATTGTCACGTGTAATATTTGATTAGACGCAAATTTCGTGTGCAGATAGGCTTGTAAAGCGTTCGTAGCATTATTGCTTGATGATAAATATACTTTGTGAGCATTAGTTTTATACAATTTATAACTCGTCTTTTCATATATAACTCCTGCACCTCTACAATTTATGTGGAAACAAAAAACTACAACTACACCTACTCTGGGTTTCATGTTTTAATAACATTTGTCAAGTTACAGCAAATAAAAATATATATGATGGTTTTAGAAATGGATATAGATATCCTACATTGAATTTCTATTGTAAATTTCCTATTGTATTTGTTTCAATAAAAGCATCAAAACAGTTCAATTCCAATAATGCTCAACCTTCTATACTCCAACGCCAATTTCTTCAGTCACTTTGACCTTGGCATGAGAATGGGAAATCAAAAACAGGATAATTATATCTATTCCATATTGCATCTACGACTTTTTATATCTAATTTAGCTGTAACCAGAGGAATGTTATGAGAAACTGAAACTCAAGAGTCGTCACCAAGTGGAAGTTTTTTGTTTGAACATAAATTCTATAGCTGTTGACTTAACATTGAGGGCTTTGAAACCACAAAAACTCCATAACATACATAGTCACAAACGCGCAGGCATGTACACACACAAATATATAATGATATAATGATCCTAACTACAAAACTGCTAGGGATCTTGAGGCATGAAAGTAACACCAGATGTAACTTATAATTATTAGAAGTTCGTTAAAAAACTTGGCATTAAAAAATCCTGACACTATCGAACAATCCAGTAAGCAAAATGAATAACGTACAAGATATATAAAGAAACAAACTCACTTCTAAATTCCATTCCACTGCTGAACAGAAGAATAATATGTAAACCGCGGCATGAAAGCATTACATAAAATTCAACTAAAGATATGGTCTGGTGTGACGTCCTTAGTAAATTTACAATGAGTTTCACAAAACATCCACCACATGGCATACAAAATACAGACTGGTGATAGCCACAAGGCTTCATTTGATACTCCTACATACCTTACCCATTGTGCAAATTTTGCTTTCTGCTTTGGAGCCAATACCATCTTGCCATCTGGGTCGCTTGAATGGAAACAGAATAAGAAAATATCAATTCCTGAAAAACAATACAAGTTGTAAATATATCCGATTTGAACCCCTTATTTATAAAATTTACAAACTCTTGTCATACATATATTTACAACTTTTATCTGTTCATTCGTTTCCTTTACTCCCTTTTTCACTGATGAAAATACAATAAATGGTTTCAGCCTTTTCCCATTCACAATATTAGTAAAACATTCATTTTATTTTTATCATGACTTGTGGTTTTCATTCGAGTTGTTTATGTGCTTTTTTATCTACCAGCATATCGGATAGCATACCAAGCCATGCAGCGGTATCATCCATGCCAAAGATATTTTGGTTTATGAAATTACATTGCTTTCTTAACCTTTGTATTTGAATAGGAAAATGAACTAATATGGGGACACGAAACCTTGGATTTAACAATTTCCCAATAATAATAATTTATACCTTTAAGTGTCTAAACATTAACCGTATGAACAATTCGAAGGACTGCGGTATTGGTAATACGAATTAAAAGATACCTGGATAACAGGAATACAAAACTCCGTTTGACAGTTTGTCAAGTACGCGCTTTATTGAATAAATACTATGTTGGCGTGTCTGTGCAGTTCAAAATCTGATATGGACCTGGTGCAGCTTGCGTTACTGCATTTGACATTATCAAATTATTTAATAAATTCAGATCGCATGGTGCTGATGGAAAGGTTTCTGTAATGTATTTTCTATTCTCTTTAATCATGGTGTGAGGGTTCTTTGAGAAGGCCAATCTTCATAGATCTTCCATATCAGTGCTAAAGTACACCAGGGTTCACTGCTCAGACTCTTCTCTTTATTAATGACGTAGCAGTTTCTGTGTGTGTGTGTGTGTGTGTAAGCTGCTGGAGGCAAAAAAATTCTCCAAATCGACGACGAACCAGCTTCGAAATCACATGAACGACGAGATCGATTTCTTCCATGGTACGGAAGAACAGCTTNATGTATTTTCTATTCTCTTTAATCGTGGTGTGAGGGTTCTTTGAGAAGGCCAATCCTCATAGATCTTCCATATCAGTGCTAAAGTACACCGGGGTTCACTGCTCAGACTCTTCTCTTTATTAATGACGTAGCAGTTTCTGTATTTTGTTTGACCACCAACTATGCTCCAGAAACTAATCAATACTCCAGAAGTACTACGCATACAGAAGATTTATTGCCTCTGCAGTTAGCAGTCTCATACCTGGGCTGATTTGAATAGTTATTACAAAGGGTGTGAAATTTATTGCTGTCTGTAATGCTAATAAGACCAGCCATATTTCTTTGAATAAATCTCACTGTTTTTTTAATCTCCTTTGAGATAAGACAGGGCAACAGCTCAAAATCGGTTTTCATTGTGGCTCTTGTGACTTATTTAGATTTAGATGTAAGTTAGGAATATATGTAATTGTGATCAGTTGACACAAAAAAGCAGTTTTTGCAATACATTTGCAAATAATAGTAAAACTACTTCGCAGACAATTTTGTAATACTAAAAATCCTGATAAAACTTGTATCACTTGTACCACTCAAAATTTCTCTGTAAACCTTACCTCCACGGTATCGGGTATGCAAACCGCTCATTTAAATCACTATCTAACCATGGTAGATAAGTTTTGTTATTGATGTATGATGTTTTCCTATCAAATAAGAAGACAAATTTGGTTCAAAAGGAGTAAATTTCCCATACTCACATCAAGACAAAAAGTACTCTTTCTAAACTGATAATGGCTGTTCAGTATAAATTGGGTCTGCAGCAGTCCTGATATTACAGACTCGTTTTCACTAAATAACTTGCTTACTAAATCCTAATGGTGGGCTTAATTTATGGTTTGCTTTCTGCAACAACAATAAAAAGCATAAAACAAAGTCACGAAAGTGATACACTGCATGATGAAGGATTATTTTACAGTAACTGATACTAATACCTGTTTTATCAGAAAGAAGACAACAGAAACCATTTAAGCGAAAATGACGATTATATTGATTTTATAAGCCTGGCTGGAATACCAGAACCTTATAAAACATTCGGCTAAAATCTAACAATAATCTACGTAACTGTGTTAACTCTATGGTCAAAACAATGTACTGTAACAGAGGTCAGCAAAATTCGGTATTGTGGCAACCCGTTTAAGTTCTGGAGATATCAAAATGAGTTTCATTTTACCTTGTGGGACAAAGTGCGACAAAATGAATAAGAGTATGTAAGAACACAAAAATTCCTATAATGCACAAAGTACAGTTTTTATGTTGGGGTTCCTTTAAATGAATATAGCCCATCATCGTCATCATCGTTATCAATATCTTCATTGGATGGAATTTGATACAATGGGTTCACAGTAATGGGTTTCCATTTTCACTCTTTACAAAGTCAAAATAGCTAATATCGTGTTAAGTGGCATGGTTAAGGTTAGAATTGTATATTGTACTAAGGCAAATAAGAATAGATATGCCAATAAAAACTTAGCAGGCAGAAAATAAAAATAAAAAATTAAGTAAGATTATAACGATGTCTATGGGCATCTGTTACTCTAAAGTCCATGTGGTGGAATAAAAGCATAATCCTAGTTAACAAGACAGAGTTTTAGTTGGAAGTTAAGGGTCTTTTACTTTGTTGCCATTTCCTATGCTTAAAGTTCAAAAAAAGCTACTGGGTTCTATTTTTTATACAGGTAAATAGGAAAAAAACCGCATGCGCATAAAGTATATATATTATATTTAGGTTAGTTGATTATGGAGCTCTTCATCTAAGACCTTGAAAAAAGGGCGAAATTTGTATGAAAATGCAAACGTAAATGATATAATTTGTTTTGCTTCATCATTATTAACGGGATAAGAAGTTCCAGTGCATTCTCACGATTCCCATAACTATTTTCATTGTATTTTGTAAATACTGATTTTTCATTCAACTATCTTACGCAGCTTTTGTCAGCAACTCTACGCTAATGCCTACGTATGTGTAACTACGGCTCTCTCTATTCAACAAGAAAATTTACTCATCTGTTTTTCTCTTCTAAAGGCATAGGGCGAACGCATATTCAAAAACAACGCTTGCACTTCGGTGCCTGTTGTTACGAAAAACCTTAAGTTATTAATAAAAACACCATAAATATAGAAACAAGTTATAAGCTTCAAGTATCACATGTACCACTGGTAATTTTAACTGATGATCTTTGGAATATAACTTCTGACCTAGTTAAAAAACCCACTATTATGGACTAAACAAATCAATACTAAATGATGTAAAACTCCTGTCTCACCTTAACACCTCAATCTCACTTGGAGTCAGTTTTGGTCTTTTAGCGGTATCCTGGCTAACCTTCAGGGTTCTAAAACTCCCTGAAAGATGTGATATCGCTGAAGGAATATTCCTGCTTGATGCTGGCACCCTGTTTGCATCTTGCTGGCTATTTATTCCTTTCAAAACCTCCGCTCTAAACAGAATCAGGCACGCAAGTTATCAAAGTTATTAATTTTCAAATTTCATTCACAACGGAAACAAAAATAACAAACACCTCCTATTCCTTCATCACTTTGACAATTAATAACGAATGGAAACATCCAAGTTACAATTACCTTTCTAAGAAATATAACTTTCCTAAAGGGAACTACCGTAATACAAGGAGGAAAAATTAACAGCCCAACAGTATAACAGTAAAACAATAACAATAACATTAACAGTAACATTAACCATTAACCATTAACCATTAACCATTAACCAATAACAATAACAATAACAATAACAATAACAATAACAATAACAATAACAATAACAATAACAATAACAATAACAATAACAATAACAATAACAATAACAATAACAATAACAATAACAATAACAGTAGTAACTAAAAATACTGTTTGCCTTTTTGGGGACCACTTTGTGGTGCACAATATATATCCTATTACGAGGAAGGAACCAGCCCTAGCCACGAAAAATAATCTTTTGTGGAGGCAAATCCTAAAAACCTTTTTGTGAGGCAAATGTCAAAGAACCTCTTCATGATACACACTGAAATGGCCAGTTTATAAACCAAATCTCAAATAGCCTCTTTCATGATGCAAATCTAAAAAGACCCTCTTGACAAGGAAAACGTAAAAAATATTCGGCTATATTCAGGACAGGTGACTTAAAAGCTAAACTCCTTCAAAAAACCAAAGTGAACGAGTATGACAAGAATTTCTCTGAGAAACATTTTTAATTTCATTGAAATACTGACAGAAGTTTTGTGATTGAATTACGTGACATTTAGTGCACGACTAAAAAAATTATCTTTGCCAATAAAAGAATACATTGCTTTGTAAAATATTAAACTTGGGGGGAGGAGATTCACCTAAGTTTTTTTCAAAACACAAGCTGAGGTCCCAATCCCTGCGCATCAGGTTTCATTCTTAAAAACAAAACAAGGCCATCAATGAGTCAAAAGGGGAAAAATATTTTTTTTGAATCAGTGGAAAGGAATGTAAATAACCTGATCTATCTTTTGACGGGGAAAAGGCTTAGAGAAGTGAAACTGCACGAGTTGTGGGGGAGATTACTTTTTCTATTTTCCAATACTTAATGAGACTTGGAAATCCACTTTGTGGGCCCCGTGCTCCATACCTGCAAGGTATGACCACCTTACTTAATTTTAGCAACATTCCATTCTCATCTGATACAATCATAAAAAGCACCTCATTTTCCTCCATTATCTCCACGATTACTAACGAATAACAACATACATATCACAATTACATTTTATTACATTCTTTTACATTTACAAGAAATACTACTTTTTCAAAATTTCACTAGAAGTTTGTTTGCTGTACATAAATATGTATGAAAAAAACAAAACATTTAAAGGAATACCGTTGCGTTGTTTGATTTATTCACAACTATTACATTGTGCTTTCACAATAAAATTTAAAAGTACCAGTAAACATACGACCTAAATGAAATTTCAACACTATCTTAAATGAATCGCCCTGGTATAAATAAGGAAGGAAATTTACGTCTAAACTTTAACCTACCTTTCTAATGCTGATTTTGCCCAGCGATTAATCTTTTCTTTTGCGGTATCATCGTTCACAGTTTTTGCCTGACACAGTGAAAAACAACAAAGAAGGTAAAAATGAGCAGCACCAAAGGGTACTTTTTACACTTTCCCCCACTAAATATCTTTTATCCTTTCTTATTTTTTTACTCTTTAATCTGAGCAAACAATACCAAAAATTAATAAAATTCTAAATAACGTGAACTAAATATAAACAAAAGTACGATAGTGAAGTTCAAAAGCAAAACTTGGCATTGAAGATGTCTCTCTTCTATTAATTAAATAGGTCTCGATTCAGATCCATACATAATTTTCCTAAATATGGGTATATATATATATATATATACATATACAAAAATGCATTAACATAACTACGTATCAGTTACATCACCCCAATCCACACAATGCGACTAGTATTCGCAGAACTGACAAAACTAAACTCAAAATGAAACACAAGAGGAAAATACCAATTTCACAAAACTGGACTTGAACTAGTGATTTTTACTTTTCATTGCCATCCAATCGTCTTGCTTAGATATCGGCTCTAAGTCAATATCTTAACTTAATTTACAATGAAATGCAGTACATTCAGACGTAAAACTGTAGAGTAATAGTAGGCATTTAAATAAAAGCAAGATTTAATTATAAAAGGGCCATGGTTTATATCTCAAAATTTACACGAACGACAATAAAAAATTTTATTCAAATATTAAAAAGTAGTCTTTCGATTGTTAATGTTAATATTTTTCGATTCCCCGAGCTGTCGAGGGGAATTTAGAACTTTGCGAAAAGAAAAAGTCATTGGTTGGCGTCAGGAAGGGCATCCGGTTAAGAAATTCCTTACTGCCAAATCAAAGTCCCCGTGAAGGGCACCGTCTGAGCCCCAATTGCTGGGGAATAATGACGTTAAAACTAAAAAAAAAAAATTAGCACATATATAGCAGAGAGGGTATCTACTTTGTACATTACGATGTACAATTCAATAATTTAAGACCACTCAGAAAAACACTTCTAGTCATTCCAAAACTGCATAGGTAGTTATAAAGGTAACACTACAACAAAACAATTTAATTGGTCAAATGTAGCAGTGTTGAACAAAGAATGCATGCTTTTCATTACTTTAATGGCTACGTCCACGAGACATACTCCTTTCCAGTAATTTTCTACTATTCTAAATTAAGCAGTGATATTTTACAGACCATTTCGCTTTGGTAACATAGACACCCACACATTTATATGTATCTAAACAAATAACCAATGCAATGTAAAAACACATCTGTTGTTACTATTACATATTTCCTGTTTGGATGTTGTCACTGACGCAAATTTAAAGCATATTTGTAAGACCCAACATTTTATACCCTCAGGAAACCAAACCTAGAATCTTTTACTTATGGTGTACCTACATCAGCCACTTAGTCACTTAACTATAAGAGATTACAACTGAAAAACAATAACTAGTCAAAATTGTCACAAAGCAAAACAGCTCACCGTCTGAAGACAGAGCTCAACAGCATCAACATAAACCTGAGCAGCTTCCTGTTTTCTTCCTCTTTCATCTTCTGCTAATGCTTGGCGGAGAAGAAATTCTATTTTCTGTATTTCTTTCTAAGAATGCAAGATAAAATTAACTCTGTAAACATAAACAAAAACAAATTAAGCATCCATTTCTGGAAGAAAACTGTTGTACGAAAAGACTGCTATACAGACATATAGAATGACAGAAACTTATTGATCAGGTGGTATAGTTCTATTAAAAATCATGTACCTGCCCAAAATTTGAAAAGGCAACTGTATAATAATGGTTACAAATGCTAAAGAATCTGGGTGACACAAAAATCTCTTACTCTCTCCCATTTTACCACTAGTATTACAATGTAATTGGACCCTACACAGAGCTTTTGGTCACAAATCAACAATTTCTTTAGATAAAAGTACATTGGCAAACCTTAACATTAGTGCATCTTCAGATTCTTACATAACTATTTCTAAAACCAACTTATCTACATACGTTTATGGGCTACCACATGTTTTTTTAGTAACAACACATTTGAGCAAATTTAGTATTAATTTCATTTAAAATCTAGATGATATTGTACTCAGTTGTTGCCTATAACAACTGAAGCTTTAGTAATTTGGCATACTCACTAAATTGAGTGGTGTAAAAATGAACCTGAAGATTTATTAACAAATAAGAATGATGTTTCAATTACTGATTTACAAATACTCTTTATGTGAACAATACTTTCAATTGTCCAGTTGTTCAAGCTGCAACTTCATGCTAAAAAATCTAATCCAAGAATATTATGAAGTTCAATTGTTCAACTGGTGTGGCAACTGGTGTGGTAAGTTTTCTCCAGCACTAAAAATCGTAAAGGTATGTACCAAAAAATTCTAGAAAATTTACAACATTGGACATAGGTTGACAAAAGTGTTCTTTTCAAATGGTCCATTTTCCACAGTAAGTCAGTGACAGCTGAAAAAAAAGAAACTGTATGACTTATTAGATGGAATATGTGTTCTGCATTTTCTGATGCAAGAAATAGCATGATATCAATGAAGAATATGCAACTAATAATGCTGTGCAAGGCAGCAGTAGAGAATTTGCTCTGTTAAAAACATGCAGGAACTGGCCTTCGACTCAGCCTCTGGGCTTGAATGTCATAAAGGCATTTTATAAGCAATACACAAAGCATAGTCTTGGACACCCTCTACAGCTGTTCATGACAGCAGTAGAGGGTGTCTAAAATTTTTACAGTGGCATGCACTGTAATGAATGTGTAGGAATCAGTCCTTGAATCACCCACAAGGCTTGAATATCATAAAGGCATTCTATAACCAATTTATAAAAGCATAGTTTTACAGCTGTGGTATAGACATTGTCAGTCCTATGAAATGGCATACTTATCTCTACAGGGATACAAATTTATTTTTAAAAGATAAAAAGTTTTGCAATGGAGTGAACTGAGTTTTGCTAGTATTGTACTTTTTCTCTGATCAAATCAAATATCTCATACAAGTTGGGGTTCTTTTATGTTTGGTTTCTCATCTTCATAAGGTTGTGGACGAGCTTCAGATTTTCTCATATTTCCTTTACACTCCTAAAAAGATCTACAAAGCCATTGGCAGTAATTATGCAAAGTAAAAGTTCTGAGTATCTTGCAATCAACATTACTGCATACTGCTGCAACTCTTACTGTAATTCCCCTGGGGTTCTTTTCACTTTGTAAACACCTGCTTGCAACTTTTTGTTTTCAACCATCATGCTCATTCTCTGGGTGAGAGTAGCTGATACCATATGTAATTGTACTATTTTAATTTCAGTGATGCTTTATTTAAAAGCTGAATGCCATCAGTTCTCCAACCAAATGTTGTTCAACAGGGTTCAACTTGGACTGTGATTTAATATATGTCAGGAGATGTTGTCTGTGCAGACAAATTATTCCAAGTTAACAGGTTACCTGGAAGCTTTTGCCCCACATCCTACTTTTGAATGAGTATCTGATTTTGGTTCCAGTGCCTCTGCTGTCTACTTCCTCAACATGTGCTTCATCTGTAGCCTGGCTTACAGCAGCAGAAGTATGCAGTTTAAACCCCCAGTCTCTGGCTTTGCCTGTTGTTTTGCTGACTGGTACTATTTCTCTGGCTAGGGCAACCTTGTTTGAGGTATTTGTACCTACTGTAAGAATGGCCATCAAAACATAAAGTAATAAAAGCATAAATAAATAATAATAAAAATGAAAAAAACTGGTAACAGACAAGATCTACCTGTGTTTCTGTTTGTGATATGCTTCTTTGTAAATGTTTCTCTCCTTTGCCTAAAAATTAAAATCATTAAGTGATATCAGTACAGACTACATCTTTGTGTATCAATTTCAATCAAAATGTTAAAACTACTCATATTGACATTCATAACCCTATGTTAATAGGTGTATTTTACTACCTTTAGTCAAAAACACTGTGGGGCATTGCCAACCATTCTTTTTCCTTGTAATAATCAAGGTCAGTTCTACTGATATTTAGAAAGAAAAGGTGACTTAGAAAGCATGATGTTCTATTGTAGATGATAAAAGGAAGAACTGTCTTAATTCAAAAGAATAAATCTAAAGGAAACGTGCCTAATTACTACTGATCAATAACTTGTTTGCCACTAATCTGGAAAATACTTACTGGAATAATTTCTGAAGAAATAAATTCTTACCTTGATGATAAAAAGTATCTATGCAATAAACCAAAAAAGGTACACATGATCTTCTCGTTGTCCACAGAATGATACTGAAAGAGGTGAAAAGGAAACAGTGTAACCTTTTTATTGGATGGATAGACTACAAGAAGGCTTACAACACGATCCCTCATACATGGATCATGGAGTGGTCTGGAGTCTCTAGGGATCAGTAAGAATATATGCAAGTTGATTGAAAAGAGTATGGGCTCCTGGAGGTGAAGTCTTATTAAAAGAGGCATCTTTGAAGGTGGTTCCTTATTGCCATTACTTACTGCACGGTTTTACATCTTCTTTTCCCAGCATCTGGGGTTTGACGCCTTTTTGTCTCTTCTGTGGTGGAGTTGATGGCACTTCTCCATGCAACACGATCAGCAGCCAGTTCCTCCTTGATATTCAGTGAGGCAAGGTTAATTTGATGTTGTCCATTCAATGCATCCACGGAATTTCCCAACGTCAGAGGTGAGCATTCTGCCCAGCCATAACTCTGGGTCCATTCTTTTGATGTGGCCAAACCATCTCAGTCACTCCCTCCTGAGAACCACTTCCAGGGATGGAATTCCAAGACAAGCTCTCAATTCAGTCATGGGAACTTTATCAATGATCCTAGTTCCACAGATCCATCTTACCATGGTGTTATCATTTCGCATCAACCTGTGGAAGTCATCCACTGTGACAGCCCGTGTCTCACAGGCATGGACCATAGCACTGCGAACACCAGCAGTGAAGACACATCCACGAGATTTCAATGGGATGCCTTTGTTAGAGAGAATGGGAAGAAGCTCTCTAAATTTCTTCCATGCAGATTGCATTCTTACTGTAAATGCATCTGTACAACCTCCATTGTTTCCTACCATATCCCCAAGATAACAAAAGGTTGGAACTGTTTCTGAGGCGACACCATCTATCACAAAATCTTGTAAAGCAGGCAGCGGTGTTGGATTCATGCAGGCTTGACATACAAAGGATTCATCTTCTTTCAGCTTGCCTATGATGCCGGAGCACTTCTTGTGGATACAGTGTGTACCAGTGGAGCAGTAGATCGAGTTGCTGCCAACACCCTTATTGCAAACCCCACATGGCCACTTGTCTGTCTTCTGGTGATCATTGATGCCCAGTTGACAGTGGAGAACTTTAGTTTTCTTCATATTGACATGCAGGCCTTTCGATTCTATGTTCTCCTTCCAAATTGCAAGCTTTTTAAGAAGTGGGCAACTAGTGCAAAACTCTTGTGAAAGGGCCTCCATCACGATAATGAAGAGGAGAGGGCTGAGAACGGATCCTTGGTGAACATCAACTTCTACTGGGAAATCCTTGCTAAATTTGCCATTTACTCTGATGCAGGATCTGGGAAAGTTATACATAGCCTGGACAGTTTGAATTATCCACTCATCAATGCTTAGTTTGTGCATAGACCACCAAAGCATCTTCCTCGGTATATAGTCAAAGGCCTTTTCCAGATCAATGAAGGCAAAGAAGAGGATTTTGCGTTTTCCTATGTACTTCTCTTGGAGCTGACGAAGGATGAAAATTGCATCGGTGTTTCCTCTGCCTGGCATAAACCTGAATTGCATACTATCAATTGACACTTGAGACCTGATCAAAACTTCCAGCACCCTTTCTAGAACTTTCTGAACTACCTCAAGAAGCTTCAAACCACGGAAGTTACCACACTCTAAAGAGTTGCCCTTGCCTTTGAATAGGTTTATAATGTACGATCTATTCCAATCGTCAGGGACAATGTTGTGTTGGGCAATAAGGTTTAGCAATTTACACAGATGAGGGATGATGGCATCACCAGAAGCTTTCAGTATCTCAGCAACAATACCTGTTGGGCCAGCGGCTTTTCCAGATTTTAGGTGGCGGATGGCAGCTTCTACCATTTTGTTGGTGATCTGTATTGCAGAACCCACTACTGGCTCAACATCTGCCAGGCTGGACTCATCCCACGGGAACTCCTCATTCAGTAACTTCTGGTAGTGCTCCTTCCATGATAGTAGCTTGTCTTCATCACTGTATGCGATAACACCATGGTCATTTCAGACACATTTCTCATCTACTATGTCTTGGTTCTCAAGTTTCATTTTGTGAGCCATCTTGAAGACATGGTTCAAATTGTCCTTCACGTGAAGATTGCTGAAACTTGCTTCTGAAGCAGCTTTCTTTGCTAGGTAAACCTCACGCTTTGCTTGGCGTTTGGCGGCAAGGTAAGGCTCTTTAGGGCCTCCATTCTTCCAAGCTTTCCATAGTTTCATCTTCTCTTTTACTGCTGAATCAACGATACCAGTCCACCACCAGTTTTCTTTTCTGTTTTGCTGTGCTTTGGTCCAGCCGCATGTTTCATCAAAGGACTTAAGAATGCAGAACTTCAGGTCAGACCAGGAAACCTCTACGTCATCACTATTTTCTACTCTGTCAAGTGCTTCTGCAACACGTGNGGTGAAGATTGCTGAAACGTGCTTCTGAGCAGCTTTCTTTGCTAGGTAAACCTCACGCTTTGCTTGGCGTTTGGCGGCAAGGTAAGGCTCTTTAGGGCCTCCATTCTTCCAAGCTTTCCATAGTTTCATCTTCTCTTTTACTGCTGAATCAACGATACCAGTCCACCACCAGTTTTCTTTTCTGTTTTGCTGTGCTTTGGTCCAGCCGCATGTTTCATCAAAGGACTTAAGAATGCAGAACTTCAGGTCAGACCAGGAAACCTCTACGTCATCACTATTTTCTACTCTGTCAAGTGCTTCTGCAACACGTGATTTGAATTCATCGCATACTGATTCCCCCTTCAACTTCCAGACACATCTATGTGCAGGCAATGTTCTAGGCAGAACTTTAGTAAACTTCATAGTTATGTCTACAACAAGTAGCTTATGCTGTGGAGTACACTCTTCACCATTTATCACCTTTGCATCCTTTATATGCTTCAGCTGGGCACAACGGGTCAAAATGAAGTCGATTTGTGATTGATGGTTGCCAGATCTGTAGGTAATTACCCTACTTGAATTTTTAACATAGTAAGTGTTGGTTATGGCCAAGTCCGCTGAGGAGCAGAAATCCAGGATGCGTACTCCATCAGCATTTCTCAGGCCATACCCATGCCCGCCATGTGCCCTATCAAAACCATTTGCTTTATCATCTACATGCCCATTCAAATCACTGCATACTATCACAAACTCATCACCAGGTATAGTTGACATCTGACATAGCAGCTTGCTATAGAATAGATCCTTTTCCTGTTCTGGTAAGCAGGTCTGAGGAGCATATGCACTAAAAACTCGAACAATAACTTTTCCAATCATAACACGAATGTACATGATACGGCTGTCTACTCTTTCCACCAAGATGACATTTTCTATGAGAGCTTCCTCTGATAGCAAGCCTATACCACCGAAACCTGTCTCGCTTCCACACCAGAAGAACTTGTACTTGGTGTCCTTACCACTAATAAGTCTGGCAGAGGAACCTCTCCAACGTGATTCTTGGACTGCACAGATGGCTATCTTCATTCTAGAAATAGTTTCAACAATCTCACCTGCTCTGCCTCTCAAAGTGCCTACATTAAGTGACCCACACTGATCTGTTGAGTTGATTTTGTATTGGTTTTCATAATTGGTTGCTAGGGCCAGGTTTTAATGCACAGGACCAAAAAATGTCAGTCTAGAGTTGCCCGGCACTCTAGATAAGGCTGCTCGCCACAGAAATTCCATTTGCAACTAACTGATTTATAGCCATTCACCTATCAGCACGGATTACACCTTAGGTTACAGTCAAAGGACAAAAAGGATTTGAAACAGAAGTTCATTTGAAGCAGAATTTTACGACCGGATGCCCTTCCTGATGCCAACCCCCTCACAGTATAGGGATAACTGAGCAAATTTTCTGAGTAGCCAGCTCACAGAGGCATATCAGTAGAAGTTTAATCTCTTGAATACCCCAAACAGGTTTCGGATCCAGCGAACAAACATCACACAATAAGCCTCACATCCAATCCTAGCAGGAGAATCAAAGATTACCACTCTTCAAACCCTCACCAATATTACCATCTCCTGAGGTCGCAGTAACTTTCTAAGGAAGCTAGGTGATCTCGGCCATTGACAAAATCAGTTGTTCGTCTGCCTGACATCGAGTGATAGTACCGTTGACCCAGCAGGATTCTTCCACCACTATCACTGCTGCTATGCTGCCGCCCAAAGCAGGACTTTTATTGCTCTTTGTAAGTTGTTTGATATCTCTCAGCCATACCCTCAGAAATATGGAGCAGGGGTATTACTTTGAAATAGATCAGCAAAAGATTAATCATCTATTGTTCATGGGTGACCAAAAGCTTTATGCTAGTAGTCAAAAGGCCTTAGATTTGCTTGTACAGATGGTCAGAATCCTCAGTAGTGATATCTCAATGCAATTTGGCATTGAGAAATGTGCTGTCTTGAGAATGTACAAAGAAGTGTTGAAGGACTTCTCTGGTATAAAACTCCCTGATGATTGTGAAATCAAAGGCTTGAAAATAGGAGAAGGTTATAAATACCTTAGAATTCTTGAGGATGATGTAGCCAAGAGTAAGGAAATGAAAGATAACATATCAAAAGAATACAAAAGATGATTTAGAAAAATTCTTGAAACCAAACTGCATGAAGGAAATCTCATCCAGTCCATCAATCAATGAAACACATATGCTGTTTCATTGATTAGATACTTGGCTGCTATCAATTACTTGATGGTAGAAGAAATGAAACAACTTGAAGAAAGAACTAGGAAATTGCTAACGATGCACATGGCCCTCCACCCAAAAAGTGATGAAGACCAGCTTTACCTACCAAGAAAAGTAGGTGGCAGAGGACTACTGAGTGTCAAGGACATAATACTGGAGGCAAGGGCTGGTCTAAACACCTATGTTGAAAGTAGTAAAGAAGATTTGATTTTTGCTGCCAAATGTGTCAGAGGGGTGAAGGATGTCAATGAAAATGCTGGTACATTTATGAAAAGGAGGAGGAGTGAAAAAAAAACAAGCAAATGGAAAGAAAAACTGTTACATGGTCAATTTGTCAGTCAAACAGATGAGATTTCTAATGAGGAAAGATGCCTGTGGTTGAAAGATGGATGTATGAAATGTGAAACTGAATCTTCAATAATTGCAGTGCAAAATCAATCCATGAGAACAAACCACATCAAAGCAACAATGGACAAAAGCCAAAGAAACAACAAGTGTAGAATGTGCAATCAGAGTGATGAGACAATCAGCAATATACTTTGTGAATGCCCTAAGCTTGCAGAGAGAAAATATAAATGGAGGTATGATTGGGTTGGTAAAAGGATACTGGGGAGTGTGTCAAGTTAATGGAATAACAGTCTCTCCTCAGTGGTATGACCACAATCATCAAGCAGTAATTGAAAATGAAAAGTGCAAAACATTGTGGGACTTTAATGTCCAAACTGATCACATCATTGAGGCATGTAGACCTGAAATGATTATTGTCAATAAAGACAACAAAAAGTGTACCATTAGAGATTTTGTAGCAAAGGAAACAGTAAAATTTGTTGCAAAGGAATAGTAAAATATTCTCAAATATCAAGACTTAGCCAGGGAATTTAAGAAGCTATGGGATATCCCAATAAAGGTGGTTCCAATCATCATAAGAGCTCTGGGTACCCAACCAAAAAATTTAAACAAGTGATTAGGCGAACTTGGGTTGACAACAATAATAGTTGAACTGCAGAAAACTATGATACTTCAGTCTGCAAGGGTACTTCAGAAGGTCCCTGAGGTTTGAGAAGTCTTGCTGACACCATGAGTCTGAGTCAAGAAACTCCACCGGCAATTTATGATCACAACTTAGTGTGCAACACCAATATAATAATAAAGCAGCTTGTGTGGCAATCTGAGCTAGCCTCTGATTTTGTGCTGTCCAAAAGGATGGAAAATAAAACAGCACTGCATGCTGAATCTTGGTGCACTTCTACCCTACCTTGACTTCAAAGGGGTCTGATCCTCCCATTCAAAATACTTCCTAAGTGAAACATTTTCCATACAGGCTTTCCACCACTCTCACCAGCTTTTCTGTTGCTCTTTTCCTTCTCAGCCACTATAGAACAAAGTCTTGTGGAACCTTATTGTCTGCCTTTTCAAGGGCAAATGGAATTTCCATGAAATGAGGTTTTTTTCCAAGAACCTCCAATCTGTGGAACACTTTGCCACAAGATTGCTTCCTGGACGACTACAACATGGATATCTTCAAATTAAATGTTAATAAACACTTGTTAAAACTTTCCTTATAAGTCATCAAATTTTATTACTTCATTTATATTTTTCATCCCTTTTGCAATACTTATCATCATCCACCTTTCAGTCTATTCATCTCATTAACTGTCATCCTCAAGTAGCTTTTAGCCTTGATGTGTGGTGACTCACTTGTACATAAAAAAATGGTCAACAAACACTTTCTTGACATGAATCAAAACTGTATATCATCTAATTCTACTTACTTTCTCAATCTCAGATCTAATATTCATCATTGCAAGCTCCAGCAGTTTTTTGTTCCTGCAGTTTCACCACTATGCTAAGCTCTGTTTAGCACCTAAGACGAGCCCTCTGACAACACAACATTCAGTGCTCCTTCACTACATCCACCTTAAGGAAGATCCTCATAAAACCAAAAGACCCAGTTCCACTTGATGAAAGGAACAACATAGTCTACAAACAACAATGTAAGGACTGTCCTGCCTCCTACATAGGTGAATCAAAGCGTTCCTTGGGTCAAAGAGAAAAAGAACAAAAGAGAGCTGTTCAGAAAGGTGACACCAAGAATCATGAAATAGCCAAACACTGCTGGACACAGGATCATACCTTTGACTGGGAAAATAAAAGAATTTTAGACAAAGAAATCAACACAACAACAAAAAAATAAAAGAAACAATCCATCCCTTGCAATCACATCAACAGTATATCCTACACCCTTCCAGTAATATGGCTTCCAGCACTGAAGAAAGAAACACAACAAACACAACAAGCACAACATAGGTATGGCGCCACTTCCCGAAACAACTCCAGCCCTGTCTACACTCACGTCTGCACTACCAAAGTATAAAATAGCCATATCTAATCATTTCAGTAGCCTGACGATGGGAGAAGTATATCTCGAAACGTAGCACAGAAAAAGCTTACGACTCATGACATGATAAAGCTCTTACATCTACGCTTTCCTCTGAGTCCATAAAGTTCAGAATTTTCAAGACACACATATCTATCCTTCTCTACTTCATTACCTCAAGAATCCCCCTGCCTTTTCCTCTCATGGACTTGATACTAAAATTCTAACTTCCACCCCTGATTCTATATACTGTTCCCCACTACTTTAACTGCAACTGGGCTACTTTTGTTTCTGGTAAAATATAATGGTATCAGTATCCATTTGTTTTTATTGTTCTTTCTTTCATTGCATAGTTTAATTCCTGGACTCTGTATGTGAGCTATTTGCTGAGAACCTAATGTATAATAATGTATAACAATGTATACTCATTAGCAATTTGAATGACAGTATGTTGTTTTCTCATTCTTTTTTTCTCATTGGTATCATAATATTGGTAGTAAATGCATATTTTTAGTGAATGAAACCAGAAAAGACAAGATGTTAAACAAAATTACCTTCCTTATAAGAAGAATAATCAAAATAAAGATGAAAGAAGAGATACCTCACATTTGTTTATCCCATTTGCTTTTCAACCTAAATCTATAATGCAAAGACAGATGACTATCAGTCTGTGGCAACTATTAGCACTTGTTCTTGAGATAAATTGGCAGGTTAAGTCGAAGACATCAAATTTTGCCAAACAATCTTTTTGAGGATTCATCCCAAGCCTACTGATAGGCTCAATAAAAACTGAAACAGAAAGCTTCCAGTCTACTAAAGATCAATTTGTATAAGACGAAGGAGTCTGCCGAGTTTCTTAAAAGAGAGTTTCGATGATCGAGAAATAAAATGCAAAGCTCATTAGTTTTATCCCATGAAACTGTAACATATGTTCATAATGAACCATTTGTGAAGACGTGAAAGTTTGCTGAATATACAATGAAATATTTACTAGGGCTAAAGTTGGTAGAGGAAGAATTGAAGATTGCTTTTACATTTTGTATACTGTACTAGTGAAAGAGGTGCAAACCAATGGTGGCAATGCACCCTTTCAATCCAAAAAGGTCACAGTTTGAAAAGTTTTAAAAAATTGAATGGTTCATATCCTTTAAAAATATTCATAGGAACAATTACCTTCAAACTCCCTTCACATTTTGATATGCATACAGTGTAAATATCATAACTGCTAGTTTGCATAAGCTCATCTAATGACAAAGTGATATTTCTAGCAACAATACGGATTTCAAATGATTAACAAATATAAAGACTGAGAAGCACGGTGAGAATTGGTTAATAGTTTCATCGTTTATTTACACAACAGGAACTGTGCCCCAAAAGCTCCTATGGGATGGCACTGATGCAGTTGCTTGACACCCTGGGAGGTGTGTAGGCCTACTCACATTAAAGAGGCACAAGAAAAACTAACAGTTCTAATAGACCCGATGTTAAGGCTCCGTTTATCAAACGATGGTAGAAAAATTATGTGGGCAAAAGTGGCAAAGAACACTCCACTAATTTTAGATGACTCCACGACAGTCACCGTGCAAGTCTGAGAATGTTATCGCTGGTCTACGAGACAACTATTACAATATATCTAATGCTGTTATCAACTATACACACTAAAAATGTGCAAAAGGAAAAGCACTTTTAACAATAAGTGCCGTTACACGATGCTCTCCAATGGCTGCTGGCCTTAATACCAAAGGAAAAGTTGTTGTTAGTAAAACTTACGTAGTTCTTCTTGAAGAACTTCTGCCCGCAACACATACTGTTCTGCCTTTCCTCGGGCACCAGCGCAATCTGGATCAATTGCCACAGCTTTTAAAATAGCTTCAGAAGCTTCGACGTAGAAGAAGATAGCTACTTTGTACTGGCCAGCTTGATCAGCATTAACGGCTTTTGTAGCAAGTTGTAGACCATCATCGATAAGTTGTCGAGAATCCATTATCAGAACACAAACATTTTTTTTGAAAACGAGTGTGAAAACGATCCTCTCTCTTTCAAACAGGATGGGTTGTTTTGCTATGACGTAATGTTATTTTTGGAGGTAATGAAATGGGGGAACAAGACCACACAAAAACAAGACAACAACAAAAAACACAAAAAGTAAATTCAAACTAAAATTCAGAGTTAAAAGACCTGCTGTTTCGGACTAAATCATATATTTGGACCAAGATGTGACCTTTATTCTTTTTTATCTAAGTTAGTAAAATACTGCCAATGATTCCAAAACTAATTACCTAGTTACGCAACTCCTGGCATCTTTCTTGGATAGCAAGACTCCTAAAAAGTAACCTGACCAGAAGCTTTAAAAGACCGGTTTTGAAGCCCTTGATTTTCTAAAATTTTATTTGGCAATGAGAAATATCCACACACTGAAGAAGTAAGACGAGGGTTAGGGGAAACCAATTTAATGCGCTGCAAAGGGGTTTTGAAGATAAGTTTAGCGAAAGAAATTTTAGCGAAAGCAGTAAGCAGAAGAGTACAGTAAGATGAAGATGCCTGGAGGGACCAAATAGCAGAGGGAAACGTATCTGGCTGAAGTTAAGTGAGAGCATCTATAGAAACCTCAGAAATTCAAATCCACTTTATTTTAAGCAACGATTTATACAATAGTAGATCAGATCGCATTTTCCTAGCAAGACTTCGATCAGGTCACCACCCAGCATTCGCTAGTTACTGACATCGTTTATCCCCTAACACGACCAATCCAGCTTGCTCAAAATGCTGAAAAGAGCAAGAAGACATTGAACACTGGATGGTTAGATGCCACGCCAGGGATGAGTTCCGTGTGAAAATCTTCTGGTGCCACTCTCGGAAGATGAGCTGGCTGGCTTCCAGCTCTCAGACTGTGGTCGCCTTCGCGAGATTCACTTTAGATCTCGCGAACANGCATTTTCCTAGCAAGACTTCGATCAGGTCACCACCCAGCATTTGCTAGTTACTGACATCGTTTATCCCCTAACACGACCAATCCAGAGAGCACCTATAGAAACCTCAGAAATTCAAATCCACTTTATTTTAAGCAACGATTTATACAATAGTAGATCAGATCGCATTTTCCTAGCAAGACTTCGATCAGGTCACCACCCAGCATTCGCTAGTTACTGACATCGTTTATCCCCTAACACGACCAATCCAGCTTGCTCAAAATGCTGAAAAGAGCAAGAAGACATTGAACACTGGATGGTTAGATGCCACGCCAGGGATGAGTTCCGTGTGAAAATCTTCTGGTGCCACTCTCGGAAGATGAGCTGGCTGGCTTCCAGCTCTCAGAATGTGGTCGCCTTCGCGAGATTCACTTTAGATCTCGCGAACACGACCACAAAAACCCGATCACAAAAACGCGACCACAAAAATGCTTGTTAGTCTTTTATTGCTCTAAGCTCGAATTTTCTTATCCATTGCTTCTTTCTCAATGATCTTCTTTTCTTTTTCGGACGGTTTAATTTCAAAATTATATACAAAATTCTCATAAATTTTTATGATAGTATAATACCTACTATAGAGATATTGCAAATTGTACCACTAACAATAAACTCTGAGCGCTTTGCAGGCTATAAAAGTTGTCATTTTCTTGTGCTAATTTTGCTCTCACTTGTGACTGTAATTTGTTTGTGGAAAGAACTCCACTACATCTACCAAGTCCTTCTTTGCTGTATTTTTTTGGTCCCCATTCGTTTCCTCGTTGCATAAGCAATTTGAGTCTGCATTTCTCTTTAGTTATTTTTATATTCTTGTTTGCACAAATGAGATTATCAAAATCTGCAGCTTCGAGATGCTTTAGTCTCTCTTTCTGTTCTTTCCATTTGATCCAAGTTTTGAACGTAACCCTACATGCACAATGTGGAATTACATCCACTGTTCCTGTCTTAGAGGGAATACAATTTATGACCTGTTTTTTTTCGTCATATTGGTATTTTGTCCATAGATCGCGCAAAGTATGCCATCGACTAGTAAGTTGATGTAAAGTTGTTAACCTACAGCATTTGCTTTTTACAAGTTGATCCAGTGATAGTCGCATTACAAAGAATGTATATGTCTTTCTCTGCCAGTCCACCGTCAACAAATGCTCTGCTCAACATTCTGAAAAACAGTAAAATACAAATCAAGCTATTTTAAAGCAGATGATGTCCATTGATTGATGAGCTCTCGTGCGAGTTCTGAAAACACCAACGAAAGATGTGCTTGTTTGATAAAGATGGGCTACACCTTTAGCAGATTAAACTGAGGAAAGTTATCAAAAGTCTAAATTACCAAGGTTTACTATTTGAGGTTTATTAATATTTCAAAAGCATAAAAAACAATTTTTTAAATTTACATTGTTTTTTATTTGTTAAAAAACTTTGAATTCATTCCGATTGAAAAGAATGAACGATATTCCAATAATAACACAAGGCAACAATTTTTGGGGACTCTCATGTTTTCTTTAAAAATAAAAGTGTCTCTGAACCAATTTTCCGTGCTGAATCCAAAAATGATATCCATTTGTTCCCACCACGTCTAGTTTTTGCGGAATAGGATTCTTTTTTTTTTACTCAACCCTATTTCGTATGGTGGTTGGCGCCACCGTCTCGGTTTTCTCCCGAATATTTTCCAAATGGAACCAGCTGTGAACTCAGAGCTTCTTTGCTTTTATCGAGGCATATTTTTACAGTTTCACTGCAATTTTCAAGCGTATGTGATGACCCAGTCCAAGTTCATAGCCGTTTTGTCACTGGACTTTTGGTCAAAGTTGGCACTCGGCCAACATGTGATTTTTTTGACTGTGAAATTGATGGCATCATTCTTTTTCATCATTCATTGAAAAATGCATTTAAAAAAGTGATCAGATTCATTTCAGGGCCATTCTGTACAAAATTTTGGTTCATTCTGTGATTTAAATATTTTGGCCAAAATCGCCAAATTTCAATGGCCAATAAATATGATGATGTCACCGATCGTCTGATGACATCATCACCAAAAATTTGTATTTTAATTTGTTTGGAGCATTGTTCTTCTGCCACCTTATCAAGTATCAGGACTGCAGCTAGAATAGATCCTAAGGTTTTAGGGGGCAGAATCCGCGCCCATATATTCGCTGACCAAAAATGCACCGTATAGAATAGGATAAAATTAAGGCAAAGTTGGCGCCTGATCTTATTGTCATATGAAAGAGCATGCAAATAAATTCAAGCAAAGTAAACGAGAGGAAAAATGAACAAGAGACTTTTAAAAAAATTAAAACAAAATACTTACAAAAAGTTTCTTTACAGTTAACTAAGGAAGAAATTTCCTTTTTCTTGACTTCCTTCTGTGTTTAATGTCTGGGCAGTCTCTCTTAATAGACCAGCAGTAATCATCCATCATATTTACATCTCATCTGCCCTGATATTGGTGTTCTATCACATTAATATCTTGGTGGAACCGTTCACCTTGTTCATCACTTATGTCACCCAGGTTATCAGGGAATCTGTCCCAGTCGCTGCACAAAAAATGGACCTTAATACTCATATTGCAGCCAAATTTCTGGGATGCTTTCAACATATTTTTGACATGGTCTTTGTAGTCTACAGACTTTTCTTGCCAAGAAAGTTATCAATAACACTGACAAATGTGTCCCATGCAGTTCTCACCAAAACAGTCATTGATAAAGGAAACTGTTTGTCATTCTTCATTTTCCTAATTTGGGGGCCGTCAAATATTCCAACCTTCAATTTTTTCTCACTAAGGCCAGGAAAAGATCGTCGAAGGTACTTGAAACAATTACTTTCTTTGTTAAGTGCTTTAACAAATTGTTTCATCAGCCCGAATTTAATGTGCAGTGGTTGGAAGACTATTTTCTGGCGATCTACTAATGGCTGATTTATGATATTTGACAGCCCAACATCAAGAGAATCGCGATTTGTCTATTCCTGTTGCACCCAATGCTTGTCTTTTGCACGGCTATCCCACAGACATAGAAAGCATGGGAATTTGGTGAAGCCGCTTTGCTGTCCCAGCAAGATGTTTACCATTTTCAGGTCGACACAGATGATCCACTTATGGTCATTGTAGTGTATTAGTTCGAGCACCTTCTTTACGGCTTCATAGTTCTCCTTGGCTGTCACGGAATGGCCAATAGGGATTGACCCATACAGGTTACCATTATGAAGGAGAACACATTTGAGGCTTCTTTTGGAACTGTCAATAAAGAGCCTCCATTCATCAGGGTTGTAGGACGCAACAGCTAATTTTAATAACAGTCCTTTGATGTCTACGCAAGTTACAAACATGCTATCTTCTTGAAAATAATATCTAAATTCCCTGTCCCTATTTCAATAAAATGAAATATTGACACCCGGCTTCAACAGGTGCTTCTCGCTAAGCCGAGAAGCTAGCAATTCAGCCAGTTTCTTTGATAAGCCAAGAT
>RDPX01000311.1:498338-598195 GCA_003991215.1 Morbakka virulenta
TACATGTCAACACAAAAAAGACAGAGTGCATGATAGTAAGCAAAGAGAAGGACATTCCATCTTGTAACATCTGGGTTCATAACACAAAAATTAAGCAAGTGAACTGGTTTAGTTATTTGGGAAGCTTGATCACATCAGACGGTAGATGCGACAGGGAGATCAAAAGAAGAATTGCAATGTCAAGAGAGACCTTTTCAAAACTAAAGGAAATCTTGTGCAACCCAAAAATTACCATATCAACAAGACTAAGGGTACTGGAATGTTACGTGTTGCCGGTCCTAAAATATGGAAGTGAGACATGGACTGTTTCTAAAGAAATGGAAAAGAGAATCGATGCAGCAGAGATATGGTTTCTGCGGAGAATAATGAGAGTACGATGGGAAAGTCATAAAACGAATGAAGAAATTTTAGTTAATGCAGACACACAAAAGAAGCTGATGAAAACAATTACGAAAAAGCAATTACAGTTCCTTGGACATTGCATGAAAAAAGACGGCATGGAAAAGCTAGCACTAACGGGCAAGATAGCAGGGAAAAAAGCAAGAGGAAGACAAAGGGTCACATTTCTCCAAAGAATTGCAGAATGGAATGGGATGTCAGCGATTGAAGTTATTCGATGCACAGAAAGCAGGAACGATTGGCATAAACTGGTCGCCAATGTCATGCGATAGGGCACAAGAAGAAGAAGATTATGAAGGGTAAAATAGTAATCTTTCATAAATGCATCGCTGTTGATGTCTTGTTTATTAAGTTTTACAGTATACCAACAATCCTATAGAATAAATTACAAGCAATACACTGTTATTGTTGGCAACATCACTGTTCGGTGCAGCTATGGCTGAGCTTCCGTACGTACTCTAACACTTTCCTTTTTTAGCTGTTAATAACGTTTTATGACGCGTATTTACAGCATATGTCGTCCCTGTGCTTCAATGAATTTAATGGTGAACTTTAAGAAAATATTTGTCGATTCAGGTGAGATTAAAGCCCATATGTTGTCATTAAGCAAGACTCGATATTCAGGAAAGAAATTTAATAATCGATTAGTATGATCTTTTTGCTCTTGAAATTAGAAATGATTATCAGATGCCATTTCTTTGCCAAGACTTTCTTATTGGTGAATAATTCTTTTTGTTTTGTTGCCATATTTTTATTCATAGTTCTACTCCGCTCGAAACTGTAGCTTAAACTCGATAGCTTCGTACCATTTTAGTAATAGACAAATTAGTTTGACAAATTCTTCCGAGCTCGTGGTACGGATCAAACCTCGAATATTTGTGAAGCTTTTTATTATCATGTGTAATCCTTGGAGCTGGTGTTGAACGGTTTTAAATCTTTTTTAATATATGGTGTGCTACATCTAATAATCCTTTCAGATTTTTCCTGCATATACCCCACACACTTCCTGATATCCTTTATCTATTGTAGCCTCTAGCAGCAAAAATTATAATATCTATCTTAATTAAAGTGGATTTTAAAGGGGATTGATAGATTATGTGCGTGAAGGGCGTGAATGGGCATGGTGTGCCTGTTAGCTTAGTGATAAACAAAGTAGACTGGCCTTTAGGGGCGAAAAACGAAATTAAGTAACCTGTCTATGACCCACCCCACTACCAAGCCAAAGTTACCTCCTCGTGGTGTGTCCTGGAAATAGTTTCCTTGAAGATCCCAGCTGAGGAGGCAATGACTATGATGTGACAGCCTGAAAACTGTCACCGGAGAAGTAGCTTGCCTATGATGCAAGGTGCAGAGCCAACAGGCATGTGGATACGCCCCAAAACTCACCAAACGTTACCTCTCTGCCTTGTGAGTGTTTCATTAAACCAAAGGCCATGCCAACAACATATAACGTGTGGTTGACATAAGAAAACTCATCCTGCCGGAAAGCACGTGCCGAAACTGAAAGCCAGTTAGTCAAAATCAAAACCAAACAATACCGGACGGTTGAGATCCCACGTCAACAACCACCACCAGTACTGTGGGTCGCCAGCGTAGCACTGGAAATTGTTATACTGCTGGAAATTTCGAGACATAGAAGGGGAGGAGTCCGAATAAGGAAGAAACAAGCTGGAAAAGGAGAACAGGTGAAGGAAGTGAACATAAGGGTAGGCACCCTTAAGTTCGGCAGCATGAATGGAAGATCAAGAGAAGTCCTGGATTTGATGCAAAGAAGGAGCATCAACTTTTTGTGTGTCCAGCAAAGTAAATGGAAAGGTGCGAAAGCCATAGAAATAGGTAATGGTTGCAAGCTATATTACTAGGTACGGGAAACAAGAGAAGTTTGGTTGGTATCATCCTCTAAATAATCCTTGTAGGAAATGTAATCGAATTGAACTGGATTAGTGACAGAGTCGTATGCAGGAGACTGGAATTAAGTGGCTTACAGACCAACATCATCTGTGCATATGGATCACAAGTCGGATTCGATGATACCGAGAAAGAAGAGTTCTGGAAAGAGCTGGATTCTTCCATGTCAAGAGTATCCGGGGAGGAAAGGGTATTCATCGGTGTTGACCTGAATGGACCTGTTGGCAAAGGCAACATTGGAGATGAACATTTTATGGGAAGGTATGCCTGGGGGGGGAAGGAATGGAGGAGGAACAAAATTAGTTGAGTTAGCAACAAGTTGCGAGTTGGTGATTACCAACACCTAACTCATGAAAACTAATGAGCAAAGAACCAGTTTTCACAACGGAAACAAGACTCAGATCGACTACGTGCTAGGTAGGAGGCAACAGGTTAAGGAAGTCATAGACTATAAAGCAGTAGAGGCGGAGTGTGCTTTAAGTCAGGACTGACCGGTTGTCTGTAAGGTGAAGTTTAGCGTCAGAGCAAAGAGAACAAAGAGAATGAAGGAAAGGTCAGATTATGGAAGCTGAAAAAACAAGATTGCAGACATAGGTTTCTCTTGGACATGAAAAAGGAACTTGGTGAAATGTTCCCGGTTGACTGGGATATTACGGCTAGGTCAATCAAGTCGGTTGCGAAGAAGATACTCGGTAAAACTTAAGGCAGGGGAAAACAAAACAAGGATACTTGATGGTGGAATGACGAAGTACAAGAATGCCTCAGGAAGAAGAAAGAGACATAAAAACTGAAGTAAATTTGAAAACTGATGAGAACGAATAGGAATACTGTGATGCCAGCAAGAAAGTGAAAAGGGAAAAGGATTGCGACGGAAGGCAAGTCTTAGCCTTTCGAGGAACTGTGCAATAATCTGGAGACAAGTGAAGGACAGAAAACTGTATATCGCATGGCAAAGCATATCGATCCTGCTTCCAAGGACGTACAACAGATAAAAATGATAAAGAACGCAGAAGGTCATATTCTGAATTCGGAGGCAGACATCCTGAAGAGATGAAAATAATTTTATGAGAAGCGTATGAACGAGGTAAATGCAAGGGAAAGTAGAAAAGAAGTAGGAGGGAAACGCGAAGGAATCTCCTTGGAGGAGATCAAAGAGGAAGAAGTGAATAGAGCTTTATGTAGGATGAAGAATGGAAAAGTAGTTGTCCCTGACGGTATACGGAAAGTATACCGTCAGGGACGACTAAGTATACGTATAGTATAAGTATACGTATACTATACGTATAAGTATATGGAAGTAGTACTCTTCCGTTCTCGACGTCAATGTGCAACATCTTGGAAATCGAGCACATCCCAGAAGACTGACGGAAGAGTACCCTTATATCAACTTTCAAGAACAAGGAAGACGTGCAGAAGTGCTCCAACTGCAAGGGCATCAAACTCATGAGTCAATCAGTGAAGCTATGGGAGAAAGTGATTGATAGCAGGATCAAGAGGGAGGCAGAGATCAGTGTGGTGTAGTTCAGCTCCCTGTCTTAAAGGAGTACGACCGATGCCATCTTCGCTTTGTGCATGACAGCAGAAAAATATAGGCACAGAAAACTTTGTGGAGCGCGTATAAGATACGTATGGTGGATGTGAGGCAGTGGCAAAGTGCGTGACTGGAAAAACTTAGCCATTCAAAATTGAAGCTTAATTTCATCAAGAGGTAGCTTTGAGCCCTTTCCTGTTCGGATAGGTCACGGCCCTGCTCGCCGATCTTATCAGAAGGTCAATCCCTGGCAACATGATGTTTGCAGATGATGCTGTACTGATCAATGGAAAAAAGAAGGAAGCGGAAGAAGAACTGGAGAATTGGAAGGAAGCCTTCGAGAAAAGAGAGATGATGGTCAGCCGGGCAAAAACAGACTACATGTGTATCAACAAAGCAGATAATCTACCATTGGTCACGATCAATGGTGAGGATGTCCTGGAAGTGACAGAATTCAAGTACCTGGGGTCAAATGTACAAGATGATGGGTAAAGAAAAGGGTTACAGCTGATTGGGGTAGTTGACAAAAGACTACGGCGATGATGTGCAACAAGAGAGTGCCTGTGAAAGTAAAGGGTAAACTGTACAGGGCAATGGTGAGACCAATAATGATGTACTGCATGGAAAGAGTTCCTTTGACAGCAGGGCCCAAAAACAGATGAACGTGCCTGAAATGAGGATGCTTCGATTGTCTCTGGGTGTTACTCGAAGAGATATCTTGCACATCAAGGTAATGAGCGACAGGCAGGGCGTTGGAGGACTCAGAACATAAGAGAGTTGAGGTTGAGGTGATTCGGGCACGTGGAGAGAAGAGAAGAGAACTATGTCGGAAAGAGAGTGCTGTTGATGAGCATACCAGGAAGGAAAAAAAGAGGAAGGCGAAAACAAAGACGGTTTGATGACGTCAAAGTTGATGATGGAAAAGTGGCTTAGTCGTGAGGGCATCCAAGACCGCCTGACCACTGATTACAGGAAGCAGTTGAAAGAAGACGACGATTGATTGATCAAGTCATTTTGAAATTAAAATAAAATGCATTTTATCTAATTTTTGCCATACTAACTACAACAAAATATTTGTATTAAAAAAACCTTCAAAGTCGGGAAACCTGTACAAAATTTTAAAAATGAAGTTTTGAATTCATACAATGGGAATTTTGTTCACATATTGTGTTCGTTTTCGGTTACAGGTGGCTACTAGACCCAAAGGTTTTAAGGATAAATACGAACGCAGGAAATCCTTTAAATAAAAAAAGCACACTGTAGTTCAGACGCTCTAAGAAAAACAAAGCAGTTTGCTACTTGTATATTTTAAGGAGTAAAACAAGAGCACACAGCTATGATGAAACTATTAAAAATGAATTATTTTAGTTTCTTGAAGTCTGCCAGTGGCTATGATTATGGACTGAGCTTTCAGTTGCTGGTAAATATTTACTCTTCTGATAGGAAAATGCTATAAAATTAATGTTTTTCAAAATGATGGTGGTTAGTTTGAGTCAACATCCACTCAGTTCCCATACATGAACATCTATAAAAGACACAAAACAAAATCATACACATGTCAGAATCCACATCAATTGCTTTTTTTGTTATTGTCGTTTTACGTTACAATTGTTAATGTTTTTATTCCTATTTCGATAATCATTCATGGTAGTAGTAGTAGTAGTAGTAGTAGTAGTAGTAGTAGTAGTAGTAGTAGTAGTAGTAGTTGTAATAGTAGCAGTGGTGGTAGTTCCTGTTGTTGTATTGCCAACACTAGCATTATCTTCAAGAGAAATTAACAGTAATAATTAATACTTTTGGGGTTGTCCTTTTCTCTCACCGTGCCAAGGTTTTTATTTCAGAAAATACTTTCTACTAAATATATATCTTTGACAACTTAATACTTGTGCCTTTCGACTTCTGTGGTTGTTAGAGGGATTTCGAAAGCCTCTGAAGCCGACAGTTCTTTCTAAGCTTCCGTTAATCTGACAACGGCTACGTAGCAATACATATAATATAGTATAATTTGGGCTTTTATTCTGCAAGGGTCGTCTATTGGCAAAGACCCTCCCAAGTACTTGAAGTTAGTCTCTTCTGTCGGTGTCACTCTCTTCATTGCAATGTTCCTTCTGAAGTCATTTCTTCTGCTGACCACGGCTCTTGATTTCTCTGAAATGACCCTTACGCCAGACATTAACTTTTTCTTTGCCAGCTCCTGTAAGTTCTATGCTGTGTCCAGAACTGTTGTCCAGAATACTTCATTTGTTGATGTTGCAGAACAGATATTGCAGGAAGACCTGCTACTTATGTAGATGAGGGTACAATGATAAGAAAATTTTCCTTCCCATGAACAAGATTAAAAAGGGCTAAGGAAACCATGCACAGTTCTAACTCTGACAGTTTTCTGGAAAAAAATTCTCCTTCTACTCGTTCAGAAGAACTGCACGACTGAAAAATACGTAATGAGTTTTGATGGTTTAGAATAACTTTCTTAATTTCGAATTATAACTAGTATTCTACAAGCCATCACCCCATACCCTGTCAAACACTTCCTAAAAGTCTATGAGATAGTGGAATAGGTCGGGTTGATGTTGTAGGTACTTTTCTATCATATCTATACTGTTGAAGGTCTGCTTAAATGTGCTCTGCCCATCTTTGAAACCTGCTGGCCATCAACTGAGAATTTCGTCAGCCTTAGCATTTAGGGAACTGAGGGTAATGCAGGGTATGGCCTTGCTTGAATGACTAAACATCGTTATGGTGCTTTGGTTCTGCTAAAGTCTGAGAATTTCCTATTTTTGTAATATCATTATCATCAATCGAGCCCATGCTGCAAAACTTCCATATTGTTCTCAGATCTTGTGCCTGAGAGATGCGGTATGTCAAAGCCTGGAGGTTTGCCTGTGAATTCAAATATGCATATCACAAAGTATTACAAGGCAGCACTCTCCTATATCTCCTGTTGCACACTACGTTTCTCTTGTACTCTGCAGATAAGAAAAGGTCACAGGTCAAACCAGCTAACGTATTACTTTAGAAAAATGAATATTCTCAACCTCATCAACTTCACCTTAACGAATTAGTCATTTTATATCAAAACTCCTTATGCCCTTTTCACACATACATTTCGAACCATGTATACATGGAAGCAGTGACGTTTTCTTTCTTAATGGTTATTGCCAATGAAGTATAGGCGCTGGGAATGTGAAATAAGAAAACGTCGCATGGCCAAGGAAATGAATGACTGCATAAATATGGTTGAATAAAAATAGAAGTGTGCAAATTTAATGTAGCATAAATAAGCGCTTCAATGAAGATGCAAACATTTTATGCCCACATAAATTTAATGCAATGACACGAAACACGACTAAAAAGTAAGTATGAGCTAAATTCAATGTTCTGGAAATAACCACCTATTTCTTTACTTACACATTTTTGCTATCTGGAATGGTAAAAGTACCTACGCTGATTGTTCGGTGTTAAAAACGAATACGAAGTGTTTTATTTACAAAGGGTAAAATTCAAAATGTAAATCAAAAGCAATCTACTCTCAAAGGTTAAAAAAGTGCACCAGATAATTTGTAGTTATAAACGTTCCTGGTAAAATGCTTTTCCAATTGCAGCCAGTTCGTCTTCATACAAACTGTGCTCCGCAGAAAGTAGTCGTCTAAGTTTTTCTCTTCGAACCTTCAATAAAATACAAAAACACCAATAAGCAAAATAAACTAAAAACTGTTGAAGATATAACCAAATAAAATGAACAGAAAATGTTGCCGTCCATAAACAAACAATACGTTTTTTAACTCTTATACATTACAAAAACATGTCTAAGTATTTCACATCTTTGTCATCAAAACCAGGGGTCCCCAACCACCGGGCCGCGGGCCAGCATCGGGCCGAAGAGAAATACCTACCGGGCCGTTCAGAAATACCTACTGGGCCGGTGGATGACAGCATTATTATTTTTGGTGTTTATATTTTGATAAATTTTAGTGCTTCTGGATTTTCTTTTTACTTTTATTGATGTATATATTTTGTAAGAACCTAAACTGGTTCAAATATAATGACTTAGAGACCCGATATTTAAATTTTAATTTGTAAATCTGCCACTTATCCATGTACCGGTCCTCAGGAAGTTTCTAAACTTTGAAAACGGTCCTTGGCACACAAAAGGTTGGGGACCACTGATCAAAACAATTAAGTCTGAAAAACTTTTTGTTACAAAAGTTGACAAGAAAATACTTTCAAAAGCAAAGCCAAAATAAAATCCTACAAGCAAAATTTTACTGTTTTCAAAACTTACAATGACAGCTACTTACTGCTGAGATATGTTCGTATGTATCAACATGATCAAACTAAAGCGACAAAGCATACGACTCCGATTAATGGTATACTGGTCCAGAGCGGTTAAGAAAAAAAGAATCATCAGCAGTTATTGGGGTCAAAAATACAAGCAAAAAACAATCTGGAAAAGTGGGAGAGTAAACAAAATGCATAAAGCATGAGCTATGCCCTTGCAAACTAGGATACAACAATTCTGCAACGATATAGAGGTCACTTGATCCAGAGGAAAAGTAAAGGAAAACCAGCAAAGTTCCAGCTCATACAAAAGTGTGTTCAGGAAATTTCAAAACCGACCTGCCCAGCTCATTAATTGGGCCAATAGAGCATCACGGTTATCAAATGTACTCTGGAAAACGTGCGTGGTAAAAGGAAGAGATTTCAAGACCTGACGCTTATTATCAGCTGGGTAAAGAGAGGCTAAAACTACGGTACTTGAGGTGATATATTAACAATAACAAATAAAACAAAATAGAGAATCACTAGAAATAGAACCGGGAAAAGCCGTCTTGAAAAACGGCCTATAATGGCCATGGAATCGGAGGTGAGCAAAATTACGATAATGACACAAAGACAACAATGACGAGAAATAAAAGATCTACATGGATATCATTTGGCTGCAAATAATAATATTATGATGGAAAATATATTCCCAACTTTGCCAAACAACACTACTTATTTCTATATTCACATCCTTTGGCTGGAAATAAGAACATTATAATGGAAAATACATTCCAACTTTGCCAAGAACAAATCTAATGTCTACATGGACATCATATTGGCTGCAAATAACATTTCATTGCCAATAACAAATCTTATTTCTAAATGGACAACATATTGGTGAAAAACGCAAGTAATTTCGTCATTTTTATCGAATTTTTTATCGATTTCGGACATACGGACTCGAGCGAGCATCCCGAACGTCCTGTTCGAGTCCGTACTGGATACTGTGCTTGATCGTCCCATCACTACTCTTTATCATTATATAACGAACCATCGTTCTTTGAAGCAGATTTAGCAATAGACTGAATATAATAACCTTGAAACAGATCTGGAGAAAATGGCAAACCAGGTATCCTCTGTGATTAACATTTCACAAGAGGAGACGCAACGTGACTAGGGCTAACATCAGAATGATCCTCCCTGACTAAAGGAGGAATATAAAGATTCAGCTACCCAATTCAATTTTATCAACTTCGCTTTTGCTGCATTAAAAGAAACCAGCCACTTCCGTTACATTCCATTGACAGCCAGAGGGTCAGACTCCGAAACATTCGAAAACTTGCCTTGCCTTGTGGCCAATGCCACACTACACGGTAGTATAATCAGCATAGATGTTCACAAGCTGCTACAAGTTTACCAGAAAGACAACTGATGTGAAGAAGATGGAGAGTTTGAGTAAGAATAGAATAGTGGGGAACGCTAGCATAAATGGAGTGCTCGTCAGAAGAAATTCCAACCAGTGTGGCACATATTTCACTCCAAAAGACAAAGGATTGAATGATCTCAAAGATCTTTCCACGAATATCAGAAGCATCAAACTTAGGAAATAAGCCAGCATGCCACACTATATCAAATTCTTTGGAAATATAATGAGCTAGAATGCACACTTCGCCAAACTTAACTACTAAGGTTCTGTGATTACTGTCAAAGGTCACTAGTGGGGCGCGATCCTCCGAAATCTAACTAAATCAACAGAAACATTTAGGTCTTCCAGTATATTATCTATAAGTCGTTAAAAGACCTTAGTAATGACAGAAAGAAGACTTACAGGCCAGGGTCGCCTGTACTTATCTTTAAGCCTATGTCAAATTCAAAATTTTTAAATTTTATGTTGTCTTTTGTACAATAGCTACTTAACACTCGTAACATAAAAGATAAATTGTGGACGGGGCTCAGATTGACTTCTTTTCTTAAAGTTGTTGTGTCAGTGAAATAGGTAATCGATTGGGCTCACTTATCAAAAACTTAAACAAATTGGTAGACCACATAAATAGCAGATAAATTGGTAGAAAAAATATATTCAACCTCCTAACAAAGCTGCCAAATGTTTGGTGTTTTTCTTGCCTAATACTTTAGGTACAAAGGAGCGGTTTGAAGACACTTGCAGGAAAACATGATTATTGCTTCTTTAATGTACTCTTACATGTATTACAAAATACGCATGGAGTCGAAGATGAGTGGAGGTAGCCTTGGTTATTTGTCTGTTTGTTTGTGTGTGCGTGTTTGTTAAAAAGAGGGAGGGTGGAGCCTCTGATCTCAATAGTACTGTGGTATTTATAGGCGGAAGAACATGGTACCCAGGCCCACTACAGTAAATTTCTGATTGGAAATAAAGTGTTTAAAATAATGTGTTACACTAAAAAAAAAACTAACCATTATCATTGCTTTACTTCCCAGTCGTATTTCACTTTTTATTTCATCCACTTCCCGTTTCACTTTTCTCCTTTCACTTGCCTAGAAAAATAAACAAAATATCTGTGTCAAAACCAAGGGCCGTAAATCCTGGGGGAACAGGGAGGGTGAGATCCACTAAAACTTTGAACCAAAACGATTTTGAGTGACTATCGCCATTTCCTTTTAATGTAATGGAGTCCTGGTCCATGGGTTAACACAATTCTGATTTTCCGTCATTGCATCATGTTAAAGTCACTTTGTCATTCAAGGTCTAGTTAAAACTATTGTTGATCGCCAGTATATGCGTAAGTAGAGTGGCGTCGCCCTCTTGACGCACCCACTCAATGTATCACCCATCTTCTACGGGGCTGATTAGATATCGGTTCATATCATCAGCAGTTTATAATGGTCATAGGTCAGTACAGCAAATAGTCATAATTTTGTTATATAGTTCACTTTTATTACATTCTTTAGGCCTAAATATATACATGTCATGGTTGTCTGGATTGAGTAGCGCAAGATGACCAAAACGTCACTGCCATTGTACCAAAACTAGGAACTCCCTAAACAGCCTATGTCATGTCTGTCGAAGAGCGGGAAAGGGAGAACTTGTAACGACCTATCATAAAGAAAATGTCTTCATAGAAAAAGGTTATAAGAACTGTATAAGGCATTAAAAGGTAACATGGGTTTTAAAAAGCGCCAGCACAATGAAGCACACCAGAAAGCAGCACTACTGCACATAATCATCCCCGAAACTACTCAGAACATATCTGTAATGATTGATTGCAGTGTAAAACAGAAAAAACAGCTAATCAGCTTGACGTTTGCTACAATTGTGCGGTCATTTAAGTTCCTTTTGTGCCAAGAAATGGCAATTTCTACTTCACGGAAACCTAACAAAAAAATCCAAGTCATTTTATTGCTCTCCATAGATTTAGCTGTTTAGGCAAAACAAATCTGGCCGGCAAGACATTAACGAATGGCTTGGTAAAAGTTTACTTCTTTGGTATATGGCTATTTGATGTACAGACAACCGGAGAAGTTAGTGACAAAATAAAGAATTTCGGATGTAGATAGTTCAGTTTCATATCTGACGAAACAAGTGATATGTCTAGACAGGAACATCTTGTTATTCGTATTAAATGGTTAGATGATGAACTAATGTCCCATGAAGAGTACTTTGTTATAAGGGTACTGGAAAATTAAAAAGCAAAAACTATTTCCGATTATATTTCATTTTTTCCAAAAACGAACTGACTTCGATACCCAGGATGCAGAGGGCCAGTGTTATGATCAAGCACCAGACATGAAGGGGTAGATTAAGGGTGTAGCAGCGATCATCAAAAGGGGAAATGGATCTTGAGTATTTGTACATTGTCATGGTCATTTTTCAAAATGAACAGGTGGTAACAGTATAAAAGGTGTACCTGTACTTAAGGAAGCATTGGAGATATCTGGAGAGTTCATAAAATCTTTACGTGAGTCCTCCACGAGGTACAGTAATCCTGAGCTTCTACAAAATGAACCTGAGAGCCCACATGCGGACTGCCAAACTTCGCAAGATCCAGGTCTATAAGCACTTGAATGTTATAAAAATACAAAAATGACAGTGAACACCCTAAAACAGGACCTAAATGATGACTAATTTGAATTGTTCATTGATATCACTGACCAGTTGCAAAAACACTTTGATACAGATAAAGCAGTTATAATTAAGTAAACTACCAGGATCATCAATTATGATCCAAAAGCAACGTCTTACTTTCTTCATTCTACGAGAGAATTTTTCAAGGCGACGTATTTAAAGCTCTAGATATGGCAACTGGAATAATAACGAAAATGTTTGCACAAGGTGATTTTTAGTACCACTTACATCTAGAGCAAACGCTGTTAATGGCTTCCAACGAAAAAGTGGAGGAGGCTGAAGTGGTGCTCTCTAATATACTTTCGGCTTTCTCTGGGTATTTTAATCGAGACAATTACAAAATGGATATGTGAAACCCTGCTGCTCAAGATCCCGGATGTAAAAGTGTACTTGGTTATCTCAAATGGTTTATGAGCTGTAAAGAGGTTAAAAAATTGAGACCTCGGACAACGAAGGCATTGCAAATAGCTCTTGTCTGCCCCTCCACGAACGCTGCTAGTGAAAGATCATCTCCAAAAATGAAGATCTTGAAAACTCATCTAAGAGCTTCAGGTGAAAACGCTCGATTAGCTCACATCATCCCCTGTTCAATCCACAAAAAAATCAGCATGGGGAATCAACTTGAAGAACTACATAAGATGTCAATTATTGAGGTAGAAAATACAAAAAATGAATAGGGGTAAACTGCTATGAAAGGATTTTGATTTATAAGAAACTCTCAAGAGAAATAGGTAAAATTAAGCAAATTTTGTTGAGTAATGGTTGTCGTAACGATTTTTTAGAGAAAGTAATTTGGTAAAAATTATATAGTTTCGATAACTCTATTAAACTAGGCTCCCAAAAGTGCCCTTTATACCTCAAACTACCCTGGATAGGACTGGTTTCTACATAATATGAAAATCAAATTACTAGGGCAGTTCTTGAATGTTGTCGTGCTACTGCCACTAAAAGTTACTTTAACCTTGCGAAAAATTCTTCTTTCATCCAAAAAAGATATCTTGCCTACCAAAAATTTAATTATGGGTGTATAAGTTCAAAAGCAGGTGTGATACAAAATGCAAAGATACAAGCATTATTGTAAATTCAGATTTTGCTATACCAGAGAATTTGCTGCTAAACCACGAATGCAGTGAAAATCTCGAGATAAATCAGCTTAAAAGAATTGGCTGAGGTAGCTCTACCTTCCAGTTAGGAGCACTGGAGGCAATTCATATTGAAATTTCATCACCTCCCTTTTGCAAACAAAAAGAAGCTGTTTATAGTTAACAATTGTTTTAGATAGCCAGCCACCAAAAACCACCAAAAGTGACGCGATTTCTTCAGTTTATCACACAAAAAGGTGGCGAGCTTACTCGATCGTCTCTTTGTATTCAGTATTGAAAATGAACAGGCTTGTTTTCAACTTTCTTGTTCTCTAGCCTTTGGTCCAGTCGAGTCCCACCAAAAATAGTCATGGAGGAAAATGAATGTTATTTTAATAGCGACTTTAAAGAAACTGTCTCTAAGAAACCGTGTCCTAACATGACTAAAAACGTTTAAAAACATAATACTGTGTACCCGTGATCTTAAGAATTTGCCAAAAATCAGATATTTCACTGTCAACGAAGGAAGAATGCTCTTAGCAACAGTATGTGTTTAAGGTTTACAGAGATAATCTTGAGATTTGCCATTGCTTAAAACTGTTTCCTCCACATCAACCAAAGGTATAATTATTGACTGACTACTTAGACATTGTTAAACAATAGAATACATGTGAACCAACAACTTGCTTACCTCTTCTAAACTCTCTGACCATTTGNAATAGCGACCATTGCCTAAAACTGTTTCCTCCGCATCAACCAGAGGTATAATTATTGAATGACTACTTAGACATCGTTAAACAATAGAATACATGTGAATCAACAACTTGCTTACCTCTTCTAAACTCTCTGACCATTTGGAAACTTCATTAATTCTAGCATCCCTGAAAAAAAAAGAAGCATTTTTCAAAATGGAGCATTTAACTATATATATATATGTCTAAAATAAAGATAGAGAACCAAATCACTTGGCCCTTGTGATCACAATGGTCTTCAATAATCAATTTTAAGTCAGGAATCGAGATTTTCTCTATCTAATAGTGTAAGATATTTAACTGAGCTGCCCGTACTATCATGAATCAAATTACATTTTACTTGTCTGTCCCATTTTGTTAAAGCTCCTTTGAGCCACTTTCTAGTCCCTCACAAAGCTGTGTATCACTAAATGTGACCTCTGTCTCTCTTTCACCATCAATAGCCACTAAATCTTCATAGTCCTCTGTATTCATATCATTGGAAATCTACTCCTTAATAAAGCTTTAAAAATCTTCCTCTACATCCTTTGTCATTCCAGCAACAAAACAAGTTGAAATTGTCTCTTTCAACTGTTTTACATGCATCAGCTAGTAAATGAATAACATTTTTTTTGTTAGTTTTAATGTCATTTTCCCCGACCAATTAGGGCTCAGACGGTGTCCTTCAGAGGGACTTTGATTTGGCAGTGAGAAATTTCTTGGCCGGATGCCCTTCCTGACGCCAACCAATGGCTTTTTTTTCTTTGCAAAGTTCCAAATTCTCCTCGACAGCTCGGGGAATCGAACCCGGAACTCTTGGTTACTATGCAGTTGCACTAACCATTAAGCCACAGCTCCTCTAGTAAATGAATAACATCTAGCAGTATAATCAGTTTTCTTACACTGCTAAAGCTATTCATATTCCCCAGCTCTATTAGAGTGACTATCCCAAGCAATAGAGTTGATCTGTAATAATGCTGGATGTTTTACGTGATTTCTTGATCATGTGGCTGTAAAGCATTACCCTTAAAAAGACAAGCATATTAGTACAACTTTTCAAACTTTGATATCTTATCAATTATAACTTCTACAAAACAACAAACCTAAATATATAAAAAAGACTATGATTAATGAATTAATTGGAAGTGATCTGATTTAATTTAAAAATCCAAAAGCTTAGTCACAACATTACATATGATAAGTAACAGACATAATGTATTTCTCTCATTAATATATTTTGCCAAAAATGAAAGGAAATTTTCATCAGTTCTTCTCTTTTTGAACAATTAAATAAATTTGATGTGATGCAGAACAGAACTATATCAAATCTTTATATATCAAACACAAATAGCCAGATAAAATATTATGCTTTTAGATTAAATGCTGTGTCTCTGACACTGGTATTGGATCCATAAACAAAACAGAGGTCCTTGAAAGTCATGAGATAAACCAATCAAAAAAATTTTTGGCCACAAATTTTATGCAGCTAAGCACACAATTCTTGTAATTATTGGCAGCCTTTGGTTAGTGGTTTTCATATTTATATCCATTTAAGTGATCACATTTGTATATAGCAATAAATAATTTTGTTTTATACACTATTCTATGTTTGTCATAATAGACAAACCTGGTGTCACATGATGAAGGGTCAAATCATATATGGTGCAAACAAAATGACTTATTATACTTTATTCTATTGGTGGTACTTGTCATAGGCTGGAAGCTCAAAATGCTAAGTCTGTAAAAATAGTAGGAAGCTGGTGGCCTATGCACTTTTTAAATGCAAAGGAGAATACTCACGATTCTGTTTGATTATATCGGTCTGCATACTTTTCATCTTCCTATAAAAAAAATACTATTATCAAAACAAAACTTATGGTCTACAAATGAAAGACAATTCAAATTAAATATAGGTTTTCTAAATTGGAAAAAGTATATATAAAAAAATATATACATAACCTTGAAAATAAGCATGAGGTCTTTATATGTGCTTGTTGATCACTGTTATTTGACTAAATCATTTGGCTCATTATTTGGAAAAATAGACTGACATTTTAGACCACAAAGCAGCACATGTTAAGGGGATTCAGGGGTATACAAAATGCAGGTTAGCAAGCTACATAGCCAGTAGACATTCAAATTAGCCACAATGGATCTGAGTAAATTTATCTAAAGTTCCTTTAATCCTATAGCGTTTTTTGTTCAACTGTCCCAATATAACTAAGATAACTTCCAAGACTGTTTCAGAGTCAGCAGAGACATAATGGCATGCCACCCAAGATGGAGAATGATGGTACCATTTTTGGTGTAGTAGTATCCTGCCATTCATTGTATATTCATCTACTCTTTGCAACCTTGCAAATTATACCTTACCAATTAGTGGTTAGGGAAAAAAATATATACTGTTTTATAATAAACAATGTGTCAATGTTTCCTTGAATATAATTTAATATTGTCCTTCTCCTGCAGCTTTCTACATTATATCCTTTGTTGGATCCAGACAAGTTCCTTAACAGATTCCAGATACTAAATGCATGTGGTCACATCCTCTGAACACACCAGGATCCCTATCCCAAACATTGTGACATAATTGCAATGTTAATCAGTAGGTCAGGAATGAGAAAGTATTTGTTACTTTGGGCAACAACAACTAGGGAGTATCAATCTCTGTAGTATCAGAAATGATGTATACATACATACATACATACACATATATATATACATACATACATGCATACATACATGCATACATACATAATGTATTCATCTTTCCGGATGAATGCCATCATCTCCACTCCCTCATCCTTGCCATTGGAGATGACTTTGCATTCCTACTGTAGATTTGCACATTTTAAAGCAGATGTGACAAAAATTGAGTGATTTCCACTTGGTTTACTTCCGGAGGGATATGAGTATTCTAATAGCCAGCCATGTGTCTTCTGAAAATGACAATGAACTTGCACACTTGGCTGCAAATTACTCAGTTTGTTGGTACTGGTTTGGATTAAATCTTTTGAGGTTAAAAATACATAATCCCCTTAAAACAACCTTGGAATGGATGAGCAAGTAGGGCAGCAAAACANACATACATGCATACATACATGATGTATCCATCTTTCCGGATGAATGCCATCATCTTGAGTTCTCTCCACTCCCTCATCCTTGCCATTAGAGATGACTTTGCATTCCTACTGTAGATTTGCACACTTTGAAGCAGATGTGACATAAAAATTGAGTGATTTCCACTTGGTTTACTTCCGGAGGGATATGAGTATTCTAATAGCCAGCCATGTGTCTTCTGAAACTGACAATGAACTTGCACACTTGGCTGCAAATTACTCAGTTTGTTGGTACTGCTTTGGATTAAATCTTTTGAGGTTAAAAATACATAATCCCCTTAAAACAACCTTGGAATGGATGAGCAAGTAGGGCAGCAAAACATTGAGGGAAAAGAATGGGCACAGGAATATAACCTTGTTTGACACCACTGCCAACAAGTATTTCATCAGATAACTTTCTGTTAAGAGACATGAGCTTTTGTGTCCCTGTGCAATTCCTTGAATACTCTAACAAGGGTTGGAGGACACATGGATCTCTTTAAGATCAACCAGAGAACATCCCTTTGACAGTGTCAAAATCCTTGACCAGGTCCATAAACATTTTATATGGTGGTATCTGCTGTTCAGTGCATTTCTTCTCAATTTGCTGGGCCAAAAAAAATTATACCCATAGTCTGTCTACCAGACCTGAAGCCGATTTGTGACTATAGTATAGCATTGGAACCAGACACCTTCAAACTGCCTGTTAGGAGTTGTCAAAGAACTCTTCCAACAGCTTCCAAGAGTGTGATCCCACAGTAGCATTCACAAACATTCTTCTGTCCCTTACCTTTAAACAAAGTCACCAAGACATCATCAACCCAACCCTGCAGAACAGAAACATCTGCTATGATACCTTTAACAAAACTAAAGATAGTATCCACTCTATTTACACTTGAAATTTTAAGTAGCTCCACCTGAAGACCATCTAAATCAGGTGCTTCCCAACAGCTGACTTGTGTGATAGCTGACTGCACCTCATCCAAACATGGCAAACAATCTATTCTGGGATTGAGATCACATTGCAGGGGGCTATGAATCATATCAAGATCTACAGCTGAGGGATTGTGGAACACATAAGTAAAGTGTTCCTGCCATCCTTTCAAAATGTTCTGTGGATCCTTAATGATAATAGAAACATTTTGCAACATCAAGGAAGATATTGAAGAAGAAGGAGGGCCAACTACTTGGTGCAGGAGTTAAAAAAACCCTTTGAATTCTTCAGATCAAACACCCATTGGATCTGCTCTGTTATATTCATCCACCATTGTTTTTTCATTTTTCTCATGTATGTATGTATGTATGTATGTATGTATGTATGTATGTATGTATGTATGTATGTATGTATGTATGTATGTATGTATGTATTTATTCGCCACTAACATAAAAAAAAATGTTCAAAGGTAAATGGTAAAAACCTAATACATGATGTTATCCAAAATAGTTAAAAAATAAGACTAAACAGAAACAAAAAAGAACGAAACAAACAGGCGGGACGGTAATCTAGAGAAACGGTGACCTTATTTTCATTATGGCCCCTTAGCTCTAATTGCAATGTGGCTTTGATCTCTCTATATTGCTGCAAATTAGCCATTTGATCAGAATGATTTTGATGAAATAACAATTTATAAATAACTTGTTTGTTCCTTAGCATTTGATTCATTTCAACATTATTGGTGTAGAAGCAGTCACTGTACTTTTTTCTTTTGAAGCCAAGGACCTCATCCCTAACAGAATAAACCTGAGTTCTAAAATCCTTCCAAATGCCATCAAACACAAGGGTATCAAACTTCTCACGCCCTCTTTTGAAGTTCAGACAAGTGTAACTTGGTGACATTAATATAGTTTGGGACCTTAATGCCACTATAATGAACTTTCTTGCATTCTCATAAATTAAACTTTCCTCTCATCACCTTATGGTCAGTGTCACATTCAGCACTACACATGACACCAACAGAATATGCATCATAAAGGTCGTGTTTTCAAGTTATGATGAAGTCAATAAGATGACCATGCCTTAATTATTGAAGTGTCCAAGTACCTTTGTGCTTCAGTTTATGGTGAAAAAAGTATTCCAGATTGCAACATCCAATTCTAAGCACAGCTCTAGTAGCTTGAGGCCATTAGCATTTATGTTATGAATTCTATAACAGCCAAGAGCACTACATGTCTCATAAAATATCCGAACATAGGCATTGAAATCACTGAGAATCACTATTTTTCATTAATTGGACTGGATGCAATAACAGAACAAAGTGACTCATAGAAACATAAGATGTCATTATCATTTCCTCTCATGATCTCATTATCTACCGGATCCAACTTTTGAGCTGCAGACAGGAGAGGGCTTGTGAGTCAATGTTTACCTATTCTTCTTCATGTTTAAAAAAAATAGTGTTGAAACTGTAGTGACATTTGAGGCTACTTTACAATTTCTTAATAACTTTGCTTTATCATATTTAATCATTTTTAACATATTTTATTGAATTGTATAAGCTGTTGGAAAAAATGTGTACATTGGCCTAAATGTTCCAATAACAGTATGTATGTATGTATTTATTCGCCACTAACAAAAAAAAATACAAATGTTCAAAGGTAAATGTTAAAAAACCTAATACATGATATTATCCAAAATAGTNCAGTAAATGCTAGCAGGCCCACATGACCCCCTTTTTACGTCTGACGGCTGTCCCAGTAATGATACGCAATATATATATATATATAAAGAGGACCTATGCTCAGTGCAGAGTTCCAAAGTAATCTGACATAAAACGCTATAAACTGGTTAAATTTCTTTTTTTAATTTTTGGATTTTATCTACAAGAAAAGGCCGGCGTTGATCCTTTCTTAAGTCCAGAGACCGCCCTATGAAGTGGTCAAATAAAATCAAACTATGCTAAACTCAGGGTTGCAAAGTAAGGTGACACTAGAATTTTTTTACGTTGCCTTGCAAAATTCATTTCTCGATTGTAGGTATTTATCACTGTCAATAGCCCCACACAACACGCTTTTTCGGTCTCTTGACGGCGGTATCCAAAAATAAGAAAAGCTATATTTAAAACAGTGGTGGAAAGTGTTATGTCACTAAAATTGAGCTTTCTACGTTGCTTGTTACTATCATTGGGGAACAGGACAACGTAGCCCCTTTTTGGCCCTGAAAGGGGCCGAAGAAGTTATAGATGTGGTGTCATGGTACTTCGCAGCCCTGTGTTAAGTTGGGCTGTGATATTTTACGAATTTCTACGTTTTCTGGTTAAATTTTTTGGCTTTGGCAACCATTTCTGCGATGATATCGAAAAATACGGTAGTCAATGTCCACCATGTAGATCCAAGCGGTCGTATCAAAAATTACACATCCTAAGATCAGTGCATGGATTTGAAGTACCCTGAAAACAAATTTGGGCTTCAAAGGTTGCCTGGTGGAACACACATTGTAATAAAATTGAGCAGGAGTTTTCTAAATATCCATTTATAGCACACATCCATGTAAAGGGAATAGAGTGGTCAGCACCTGAGATCCCCGTGTTAGGGAGACGAAAAAAGCGGAATCTTAAACGAACGGGACCTTAACTGAAATGGAAGAGGCTATACATGTACGTGTGTTGCTTACATGTATTAGCAATAAGTGATATAGGAGAACGAATCATCTTCTTTTTGCGAGCTCAAGCAACATAACACCAAGGTCCTTGTATTGATTAACACTCTTCGGGGTTTTGTTTTTTTTGTGGTTTTTGTGGTTTTTTGTTTTTTTAATTTTTTCTATTTTGATTTTTTGGGGGTTTTTTGAAGCTGACAAGTGGGACCAGTTGATTTCAGGCTATTCCCTCCATCAAAAGATACCATTCTTCCTTGAGCTAAATGAAGTTATATTAAACTAAAACGTTGAAAAAAAGTAATGTATGTACAGATACACAAATGAATGTATTATGTTACAGTGGTTTGAGTGGATTTGCAAGTCATTCTTCACTGAAAAATTCTGCGATGCTTGACTGCTTTTTGCCACCTGTAACATACTCATCGAAATTCTCTAGAATGTCAGTTTTTTCTTTTTATTGTAGGAATGAGCGAATCGTTGTAACTGCAGAAATTAACTCTTTTGCCGAGTGTTCCTTTAGAGGTGCTTCTCCACACTCCTTGTTAACGTCAGCATTTTCGTTGTCTCTATATTTCTTTGCAAGTTGGATATCAGTTCAACGTGGCTTAGAGTTCTACAAATCTCTAGATCTTTGTCTTGGTCAACCAACTCAGTGTACTGTTCCACGGTCATGTTTTCTGGAACAGTTAGGGGGTCTTCTTTCAGAACAGTTTTGCTCTCTCCAAATTCGGCTTTTGCATAGCAGTTAACAACTGTCTCTTGGCTGACTTAGCATAGCACCCAACAGAGAGATGGCTTTTGCAAGGCTGCTGGCTTTCTTCGTGACATTGCTATCTAACTGGTTGATTATCCCTTCTGTTCAAGAGGCCTCTGTAGTGTCCTTTTAAATTGCATATGTTCCCCATGTCCATCATCCGAATGTCTGATGTTGTGTTGGATGGTAAGAAATGAATTGTGATGTTGCTGAATGCCATGTCTCCGGGGTGTGCTGAGCAATTATCTAGCAGCAATAATATATGTCGATTGCAGATCTGACGGTTTCTGTTCCAACATTCGAGATGATCCCTGAATATTTCTCCTGTCATCCATGCATTTACTGAGCGCTGAAATATGACAAGAAGTGAAAGCATGTCTTTTGGAAATCCCCTGGGTTGCTTTGCGTTTCCTATAACCATTAATTTTTCTTTTTCCGTTCCAGCCATGTTGGCAAAAACCAACACAGTGCATCTGTCTTTTGCCTTCTTTCCCCCACTTAATGTCTGAGAATTAAACGTATAGCTATGGTCTGGAAGACCTCTAAAATAAACTCTAGTTTCATCGGCATTAAATATGTTTTCTGCTTTGAAATTTTTAAAAATGTTTGGGATGATTGTTGACCTGAACTCTTCGGATGCTGCAATNTGCATTTACTGAGCGCTGAAATATGACAAGAAGTGAAAGCATGTCTTTTGGAAATCCCCTGGGTTGCTTTGCGTTTCCTATAACCATTAATTTTTCTTTTTCCGTTCCAGCCATGTTGGCAAAAACCAACACAGTGCATCTGTCTTTTGCCTTCTTTCCCCCACTTAATGTCTGAGAATTAAACGTATAGCTATGGTCTGGAAGACCTCTAAAATAAACTCTAGTTTCATCGGCATTAAATATGTTTTCTGCTTTGAAATTTTTAAAAATGTTTGGGATGATTGTTGACCTGAACTCTTCGGATGCTGCAATGTCAAGTGTTTGCTTCTCACTGTACTCGCGTTTAACTGTTCATCTATGCCTGGTTTTGAATCTATTCAACCATTCAGAAGATGGTTCAAACACACTTCCCATTGCTTCAGCCAATTTCATGGCCCTTGTTTTCAAAATAGACAAGTTTAATCGTACATCTTGATCAAGTTTCTGTTTAACCCACAAGTGCAAAACATCAGCAATTTCTTCTTTAAACGCCCGCTTTCTTTTCACGGATAGCTGACACGATGATGCTTGCTCGTTGAAGCTCCCTCTGCTTTCAGCGATGTTTGCTACAGTGGTCCTATCCAAATTGAACTTTTTCCCGATTCTTGTGAAATTGGGCTTTCCAGCTTTTTCTTCTTTCTCTACTTCACTGATGGCATCAATTTTTGTCTTTTGCTCAACAACGTTTTCTCGGGCAGGCATGATGAGTTTTTGATTTTTTCACCTTTGCTGACAGAGCTTTGAATTGAACGCTCTCACTGGTAAAAACAAGTGACAAACTAATAAATGACACCGATTAAAAACCCGACTAGAATAACCCACCCTAAGAAGTAAGCACTGTTCTTCTCATATTACGCAATGTCATTAAAGCTACCTTTGTCTCACCTGTTGCAAAAGAGTCGCTGATTGTGAGTGGAATTGTTTAAAGAAAATTTCAAGATGCAGCAGCGCTTGATTCATAAGCGACAATTACACTTAACTAGCCGCGCATCCTAGAATCTTCTTGGTAAGTGTACAGCGGGGTAATCAATTTTGCTTCCCTCCCCGCGATGACAGCTCTCGGTTGGACTTAGGAAACAAGATTAATTACCCTGCTGCACCCGCGCATTGTCCTTACTGATTCATGCAGTCAATAAGTACTGAAATATCGAAAAAAGCTTTGTGCCTTCTTGATCACATTCTGGAAAGAGGGATTATAAACCGGTAGAGATCATTGCAAGGAAGTCACTCCATTAGGTGCTCTGGTGAAACTTCAAAGAATGTCGTCGAGACTTCAGAAGTATCAGTTTAAAGTAGCACAGCAAATAGAAACTTCACTTCACATTGCCGATAGCCGATCTAGGAATCTATTAAGGTTTTTTTTTCTACCAAAAATGTGAGCTATTTTGGTGTTTTTCGTCTTCAAACAGAATCAAAATACCCAACCTATCATTAGCAAATCAATCATAAAGAAACGAAAATACTAGTGACAACGAAATATGGCCCAACTTTCAAATAAATTTACTTAGTGATTAGAGAAGGATAGCCAAAAAAATTACAATTCGTTGATCATGCTTTCAAACAGTTTTGAAACTTACGTAACAAATTGACAATTATTACTTGATTCATATACAAGGTACAATGCACCTTAATTCCAAATTCTATTAAAAGTCATGTTACAGAAGAGATATGCCAACTATTTATGTACAGGATCAAATACCAAAAAGGCAAAGAAGGTATTGTTTTGTTCACACATGGGGAAAAACACTACTTATATGTGCAACTTACGTCCGAAATGTGCAAAGTTCTAAAGGTCAGCAATGAAGGAACCGATGGAGCCATTAGCTATACGCTTCTGCCCTAGAAGATTGTAAGCCAGTATCTTTTGAGTATGATAATAATGATCACCTCATCAAAGTATGCAATCTCTCTGATAGGATTGAAGTGAACCCGCTCCAAGGCACACTCCCTCTCACTGTGATAAACTTTAACAAAGAACACCTCTCCCTCCACGACATCCTCGATATTTGTCATGCTGACAATGGACCACAATTCATCAGTGATTAACAACAGACGTTATCCACTGTATATGGTTTTCAGTACACGCTATTCGCATCACGCTATCCCAGAGGGCACAGGGTAGCTAAAGCCACCGTCAGAGTTAAAAAGAGTATGCTTGAGGGATCAAGGAACTTTCGAGCTGCGCTCTTAAATTACACTTCACAGCAGGTACTCACATACTACCTTGAACAGAGAATGGTGAATCGTAGAGCTTGAAAAATATTACCAACAATAAAGTACATTAATAACAACGCCAATAAATTCAGTTAATGTAAAAGCAACAAATCGTGTAGAAAGAAATTAGAAAGGAAACAACATTTACGATCATAGTGGAAAACCAGCTTACTCAAACCTGACGTTGGTACGTAGGTACATGCAAAACCACCAAACCACAAGTCTGAACATCCCTGTGTGTATGCAAAAATAGTTGAGAAAAATACTCAACCATAAACTACATAAACGCCATCAACATATCAATGCAATACCCCTGCTGCTGCACCATATTGCTCGCCAGCAGATAATAAACCGGTCCTTGCACATCTGTGTCAATCAGTGCCGGCCTTAAAACAGGTACCGATGCCAACAAACTTCCATAAAGCCATCAACATTCCAAATCCTCTAACACAACCCTCAGTTCCGACACAGCCTTGAAACCAAATGAAATTTCTCGGAATCCCATCTTCGACGACAACAGGGTCTGCTGCATCATTCAACACAACTAAAATAATATTCGGGTGACCCAAACAAACAATTCGACATCCAAAATGATTCAAGGACTATGATAGGACAATGCTTGCATACGCTATACTGTAGTTATATGAAAACATTGGCGATACCTTTCCTCTTTAAGATGTTGGATTGGCCGCGTACTCGATATCATATTTTTTGTATGTATGTTTGGTAGTCATGGCAATTCTTTCTAACGATTTTAGTTTATTTGAAATGAAGTAACATCTATCGTGATTACCTTGACTCAGGTCTTAGTCTTAATACCTCTCTAACCCCTGATCTCAAGGATATTCAGCAGCAATAAGCTAAACTTGCGGAAGATTGGGCACCTGACTATTAAGCTGCAGCAAAATGAGGAGGGAAGAAGCTGGTTTTGTTTAATATAGCAAAACCGTAACTGATTTCATTTAATAAAAACTGGGTTCCTGTCTCCCTCCAGTAGTTATGCACAATCATTCTGATGTCGACCTTCGTGGTGTATTTTCTTCTCTTATCGAGTGCCCATCTTTAAGAATGATTTGTTTGTTCTTCCTTGGGGTTCTTATATTTAGTCTATTGGTGAGTCAGCTTCTGAGAATGTTGATCCATTGTTTCCCACTAGAGAGTTCCTTACGGCAGAGACTCTTTTGTTTTTCTACAATTCTATTGTCCCTTTTACCGTTAAGTACTGTTGTCACCTGAACAGGTGCTCCTGTATTACATCTGAATATTTTCTTATCGAGCTCAGAAATGTGTCTTTAATTTGCTAGGTCCAAATTTTTTGCTGCTGCTATTTAATCTTTGTCTCATCGACCAAAAGTGGCTAGTCACAGTCACTTTTATAGGAATTATCATGGGAATTGTCCTGATGAATTGAAAACAAAAAACAAGATTAAAACCCGCAAAATATTTTCGGATACTACTAATTCATCATCAGTGAGTATAACGTTATAAAATTCACTACCTTACAAATCTATAAGATTTTAAAACAACAATAGAATACTATTAATATATAGCTTGTGACACAGAGTGTGAAAGATGCTGTATAGCGATACAATATTTAGACTTTTTATTGGTTTTAAGAGGTTGGCCTTTTAAAGAACCAAAATGCTGTTTGGGGCCATCCATTTGTTACGTTCACATGAAATTGGCCATTTTTCGACACCCCCCTTGTTCGCAGGTAAGTACCCCGGTGCGAATGTACGTTATAATTTTTTTGATCGTCGTTGGTAGTTGCCATTTCGATAAATAAGTTAAAAATCATGTCATTGATTCTTCTTTTATAGAAGATCACATGCTTAAATTCGAAAGGTAAAAAAATTGACGCCAGGCTATTGTTGTGAGAAATGAAATCAATTATAATTAGATACAAGCCGAATACAAACGGAAGTAATTCCATATAAAAAAAACAATAAATGTGTAAAAACAGATAAGAATAATTACACCTGCACACCTGTCTTTCGCTGTCACTACTTTGTGAAAACTGTAAGCAAAAAAAATTTTTAGGTTAACGTTCTCACCTTGTGAACACCGCTGCCCCGGTTCGCTTTTGTTCGCTTTTTGGGATACCCCTCACCCTCAGTGGGAACATAATAAATGGGTAACCCCGTTGGTATTTAATCAGGTCGCACTGGATAACTTTTTTCCTTCATCATATCACCATCAAATACGCCTTCCGTCTTTTTTCGACATTGCGCTAAAATCCTATATTTAAGAGTTCGTAGGATCAGTTTTTCGTTATCTCCCTCCACCTTATTCTGTATCTGGCTTGTTGTTCTAGTTTTATATCTCCAATTTTTGGCATGCCTTTCTCTGCTAATTGTGCATTAGTCATTGAGATCCAGGTGCCTTTCGGTCTGCCTCTTGGCTTCTTTGTAGTTTTCAAAGTCTCTGCAAGGACCTGTTTTGCCGGGATTTTTTCTGGCAGGCGTAACATGTGTCCTAGCCATCTGAGTCTTCTTTCTCTTATCTTTTTGCTCCATTCTTTACTTTCGATCTTTCATATAGCTCTTCATTCCTTATTTTATGTTGCCATTTTATATTTAGCATTTTTCTTATGAGACGTCTTTGGAAAGCATCAATCTTTTTCTCACAGTTCTTAGTCAGTCCACAGTTCGCTATTATATAAATATATGCTTTCCACATAGGTGTTGAAGTGTCTGATTCTTGTTCTGAATGATAATTTCTTACTTGTAAACAGGTATTGGTATTGTCTATATGTTTCCGTGGCTAGCATTTTTCTTCTTTTCATATTTTCCCTGGTGTCGAGTATGCTTCCTACGTATTTGCACTTTTTCCATTCTTGTCCTCCTTTGCTTTTAATTTTAAATTCTTCCGGTTTTGTCTCATTTACACATGATTTTCTCTTTTTAAATTTTATTGGCACTGTCTTTTTTTATGTTATTATTAACTGGAGTATTTTCTGGTAGATATCCTATATCGTCTGCATACTGTTGATCTATCCTTTTTTCCGCTGGTTGGCTGTAATTATGGTCATGTAGCCTGTTTTCTTTTTTGCTGTGGTTATGTTCTTCCGTGTGGTATGGTGTTTCGCTATCTTCCTGTTCCATAGCCTTGGCTAGATATAATGTGAAGAGTATTGGGCTTAAGCAGTCCCCTTGTGGGCCCCCCATATTTGTTGTGAATGCGTTTCCTGTCGTTTTTCGTTTATCGTGTTTTTTGTCGGGTTTTTTTCTTTCGGGGATGAATTTCAAGCAAGTTTCTGTAAATTTTGTGTGACTTACATGGGGGTCTTTGAAAAGATGGTTCAAACATGTGCATTGGAAATTATGTCCAAAATTCAGTTTGTCGAAAGGATCGCACTTGTTAGTTTACTGTATGCCACGCCAGCTCAAAAACTATCAATTTAGGAAATTACAAGATTTTTGGAAAAACCATTTGAGAACAAAATAATGGACACAGACAGTATTGTTTTGAACCTTAGTGGCGACACACCGACCTATGAAGACGACTTTTACAGAGAGGACAGGAAAATTAAAACGAAGTCAGAAAAACATACGAACAGAAAAGGTAACAAAACAAGGTTTAAGGGGCATCATCTACAAGCTTATAAAACAGATTTTGTAGAACAACGTAGTAATATTCACAAACAAAATGAAGAAAGAACGCATTCTGTAAGCGGTCGGCCGAAAGGTTCAGGAAAAGATGCAATCATATCTTCCCTGTTCACCAAAAATCCAGACATACCAGATATACACCTCACAAGAAAGTGCCCAACGAATACCAAACTCTTTGGGGATGATAAAAGTATTAACAAGGATAACAAGTACGGGCTTCACGCTAATTTTTTGAAGAATTTGGAGAGTGTTTTCAGTGTAAACCGTTTTACTCAGATTCAAACAATGGCCATTCCTAGTATTTTATCTGGTAGTGACTGCCTTATCAAGTCCCCGACTGGAAGTGGAAAGACACTTGCTTATGCCATTCCAGTAATCCATAAATTACAAGCAGTAGCACCGAAGATAAAAAGATCGGACGGTCCATATTGTGTAATAATCTTACCAACTAGGGAATTGGCACTTCAGTGTTACGATGTTTTCGAACTGCTATGCAGGACATATGTTTGGATAGTACCAGGGGTTCTTATTGGGGGAGAAAAAAAGAAAGCTGAAAAATCGCGTTTAAGGAGAGGTATCAATATTTTACTTGCAACGCCTGGAAGATTATTAGATCATATAAATACAACAAAATGTTTACAGCTTAGCCATATCAGATGTTTGATTTTTGATGAAGCTGATAGACTTCTTGACATGGGATTTGAAAAGGATATTTCAATTATAATTGAAAATATAAAATCTTCAAACAAAACAGAACAGCAGAATATTCTAGTGTCAGCAACTCTTAGTGAAAAAGTAAAATCTTTAGCAAAATTAAGCTTAAAAGACCCAAGATTCCTTGATCCATGTGATAATGCATCCACAGGAGATACTGATACAATACAAGCACCTGCTTCCTTAACCCAAAATGTGTTATTTGTCCCAGCAAAAATGAGGCTTGTTGCACTCTTGGCCTTCCTTAAAAAGAACCTAGTAAGTAGTACTGCCAAAGTGATGGTATTTGTTTCAAGTAAGGCATCAGTATCATTTCACAGAAAATTGTTAGAGGCATGGGTAACAAAAGAGGCCCTGGATTGGAATTTGTTTTGCCTTCATGGAGATATGCCACAAAAGGACAGAGTGTCTAATCTTGAAAATTTCAAAAAGAAAGGGTCCAGTGTTTTGTTTTGCACAAATGTTGCAGCAAGAGGATTGGACCTGCAATATGTAAATTGTATAATTCAATATACTTGCTCAGGGGACATAGAGGACTATATACATCGGTCAGGTCGAACAGCAAGGATGGGATCAAAAGGTAATGCAGTACTTTTTCTTCTGCCATCAGAGTCAGGTTATATTGATGTTCTTCAGAAACATAATCTTGCTCTTGAAGAATTGAAATTATTTGATACACTAAGTATGCTAACACTAGATAGTTCAGAAAAGGTGCAAAATATTCAGGATATAGCAACTGGTATTCAGCTGACCCTTGAGGAACTTGTTCAGAATAGCTCAAGTTTAACTAAGCTTGCTGCAGATGCACACCAGTCATACATTCAGGCATATGCAACTTACCCAAGCAAATTTAAGGATATTTTTAATTTAAAAGAACTACATTTGGGACATATTGCAAAAAGCTTTGCATTGAGGGAAGTTCCTAAGAAAATTGCCAATCATTTTGTTCAACCACAAAAAAAAGATAATAGTAGGGTTTGTAGGAAAAGGAAAGTGAACATACAACACTTGGAACACACAGGTAACATACTTTCTGGACCAAAACCAGGGAAAAAGAAAAAGAAACATAAATAACAGAAAGAACAAATTGAAAATTAAATATGCTGTAAATATAGTACTTTTAGTTTTCATACCTTACTTTTATATTTTATATATATATATACATATGTTTGTGTGTATGAATTGTCACACTTAAGGAAAAAAAGCCATTAATGCAAAACAGGTTGACTTTTTTGGAAATACTTAATTTGATAATTGCAAGTAATTATTTTTGTTCTGTATTTTTTGTTCTTCAATATTAAATAAACTCCAAGATCAGAATAAGAAGCTAATGTTGTTTTTAATTTGTAACTCAACCAAAATATTAAGTATGGTATATAATATATAATTATATTAATATATATTTGATTAGCGTCCAACACATGCTAGCATGTAAAACGGACGTTAAACCGAATATGATGATGATGATGATAGCAGAAACATTTTATTTTAGCCTTTAAATTTTGTTTTCCCATTTCCTTGTCACTAACAGTGCCTATCTAAACGATTTCATTGAAATATTAAAACATTCTTAACTGGGTGCTTAGGCTTAGAAGACCTGTGTTTTTTTTAATGTGCTTGCTTAGAAAGTTAGCTTAATAGCAACAGCTTTACATGGTGTAAAGCAGAATTGAACTTGCAACACATTAAACCAAATGCACAATGGAATACATAAGGCTCCAAGCAAAGGTACTGCAATGCTCCACTTTCTTGGTATACTTATAAATTTTATGAATTTGAATTTGCAGGTAGATACTGAGAAATGAGTATGCAACACTTCTGGTTTACATATTAGTCTTTAGAAATTCTGCTCTTTTCACAGAACCAGAGGCCCTTGGTATGCTGGATTTTCAAAAGCTACCCTCCCTCACCCAAATATTACAGTTCATGAAGTAAAAAGTATGTTCAGTGTTTGCTAAAGCAACATATGTACTGTGACTTCAATCATCATTATCACCATCAACATTTCCTTCATCTTTTCCAATTAACTTTGGTATGTATAGTCAAAGGTTTCTAATAAATTTGAGGATTCATAATGTCATTTCCACAAGTGTAATTTACGCTGTGGGACTTAGCTTCAAGAGAAGACAAGACAAGCAGACAGAAAAAGACCAGAAATTGTCTTTGTACCATTTGTTAAGTGTCTTGTTATGTAATTGTTTTTGGATTTCACAAACATGGTAGAGGAAAATAATTTTCACATTGTCATGGATGTATTTGGTAGAAGCAATCTCCCAGCAAATGCGTACAATATATTAATACATCACCATAAACTTGATTTCTCAACATGCTTCTTCTCACCAAACAACAAGTATCCATTTTTTTCTCCTGAAAACTTGAAATCAGTGTATAGCATTTAACACATGTTGAATGCTATGTATAAATTTGTTTTGCCAGTTGTCAGTTGCATTGATACCTAATAGCATTGTGCAATTGATGCTGTTAAAAAGTTTACAGTCCAATTAAGGTTGAAAAAATATATTTGAAAAATGTAAATACTATAATTTAGATGTAAGTAAAAGTAAACAAACAAACAAAAATAATAGGGATCTTCTGCTACTATTTATAGTGCTTGATGGAAATCCAAAGTAAATATATAAAATAAAAGAGAAAGCTCAAAACTTTAAGTTCTTTAGTTGAGATATATATTACAGTAAGATTGTTTAGTAATTAGGTCAGATATACCATCTAATTTATTTGCTTGACAAGCTTCACAAGAGCACAGTGACTAAATTTCATATGGTAATAGTCACAATGGATCTCTAAAATAGATATATTTTGAAATACTGTCAGAATTCTGAAAATACTATTTGGTTATTTAAACCTTGTATAAGATATCTTTTATGTTTATTGTTTAAAATGAGTGATGGATACCAGTTGTTTTAAAAGTTGTTTTAAAAAATTATTGTGTATAAAAACATTCAAAAAGCAAGGTCCCCACCCACTAAAAGGTTTCATCAAAGCTGCTTCCATCAGCAAGAAAAATCTACAGGATAATCATGCATTTGAAAAGGCAATTGTTAAATCTACACCTCACACCTAAAGCAATAGTGTATTTGTTGTGTAATAGTTTTTGAATGTTACATGATTCATAAAAATATTTTTTGCAGTGTCTTAATCAATTTTCTGAAAGCTATTATTTAAAGAAACAGGAAAATAGCTGATAGCTTTTTATTTTTATTTGATATTCCTCAACTTTGATGTCAAAAATGGGTTTTGCAATGAGACAGATAAATTGATAGTTTGCAACATTGGCAAACAAGGTGAACTGCCCAAAAGCAATTAGTTATTAAGACTGTTTACAAAAGCAAGTAATCTAAGATGTAGTAACTGGGAATAGTATTTCCCTTTGACTTTATACATAAAAGATTGATAAACCACTGGTACAGTCCAAAAGTAACCATACACAAGATTTTAATATTGGGCCATATATATAGAGAGAAAGAGACTCTGATTAAGAGTCTCTAAAACTTCTTATAAATTGTAACAATGTAGATATTATAACTACTTTCAATCGAATACAGATTTTCTTCTTCAAACTAATCATAATCTCATTCAAATTCTAGTCTAAATCTAGTTGTTTGGTCCCAAATTATGACCACTATTTTTAGATAATTTGACATATAAAATCTAGTTTTAGAACAATAAATTGTATGCCATAATATACTAACTTATATAGACATTCGTCGTTTTATCAGGCACATTCCAAACAACACATTCCTATCACAATCGATATGGAATATGCCCAAGCACAGTTCGTATTAGTTCATTTGATGTCACCATATGACACAATATTTCATCCATCAGTTCATGTCTATATACAGTAAAATCTGGTTATAAGAAACTTACTTCTGGAAATCTTTCCACAGAAAATCTTTCTCATAACCAGAGGGTACATGCAGCTGCATTTTACATTTAGATTTACATGAACATGTACACAAATTCAGTTGTGAGATAGAATGTTTTGCATCCAAGTACAAATTGAATCTTTGTGCACACGTGCAATTTGCCCATTTATTTCATTTAATTAAATTTGATGCAGGTTGTTTTAAACAGTTGTAGAAGTTTATGTGAAAACTGCTAAATACTTACCATACAAAACAAATTCAATGTATCGTACAATGCATATGGTAGCATAATAAGGCAACACATGCTAGCATGTCAAACGGACGTTAAACCGAATATGATGATGATGATGATGATGATGAATAAGGCATATTAAATTTTATTTAAAAATTCTGAAGAATTACACCAGATTTTAACTAAAGTGGTAGCCTTAATAAAAACTCTTCTTTTTTGTGAAATGAAGAATGGAACTCGCATGCAAGCAATATTAAGAAAATCGATAATAGCATTAAGTCGTTTATTTGTATTGTATTGGGAAACAGTTATTTCCAGAGTTCGCTGATTTTAGTCTGAAGCATCGAGTCTTTTGGAGCAAGTCACAAGGTGCTCTAACTCTGTCAAGATATGAGCTACTTTGTGATGGATGCCTTGCCTTGCAGTGTAGTGTCCTGTCTCAACGATACTGCTCAATGCCTCACTAGAAGACACAAAACGAATATCGTCTGTGTCATCATCTTCAGCCAATTCGGGTGGATGGCAATCGAAACCAAACAAACCCTGGTTGCTTCGAAACATTGGTTTTGAATTCATCCTTTTGATGAGCCTCCAAGTTATCACACAGTAATAGGAAGTTTTTAAGTTTTTCGTTTTCCACAAACTTAAAAATAACCTCCGCCCATTCCATGTTTACTTTGTCGTCCATCGACACGTTGGCTTGGAAAAAAACCCTTGCACATCGGGTTGCCAAGCATCTTTTACTTCCTGGCTTATCCTCAATCCCTTCCCACCAAAAATAACGGATATCGCAGGTTGCTTCCCCTCTGCACGAAACATTACTAAACCTCATCCTCGAGTGGGTTTTAGCCTTGATGTGTGGTGACTCTGGTACATAAAAAATTGAAATGAGCACAATCCTTCGTCTAAGCCACTTCCAGGCTGGCTAATCCATATGTTATGGTGATTGTTTTCAGGTTCCACATATTTGCACGTTCACTTAACATCCAAAACAAATGGTAAAGTGCTTTGATCTACATTCAACCTCTGAAGGAGAGAAACGACCCCATTTTTCATCATAATCATCTCCAGCACCTGTCCTAATACAACGCTCGCCGAAGGTACCATGCCACTTTTTCAGGGAATCAACCATATCTTCTTTACCTTTTTTCTTGTTCCGCTGTCTTTAACGCATCCTAACATTGTACGTTTTCAAGAAATTGACAACATCGTGGGCCTTCATACAATCGTTTGAATCAGTATTTTTATTGTGTATTATTCTTACTTCAGTCCATAACCAATGGAATAAAACTCGCTTACCACTGGATCGAGCTTGTTTGAATACCTCCCATAATTTCGGATATAAGTCAGAAAACTTTCGCATTTTTCTCCTTTGGTATGTAGTTTACGGACGTTGTCACTTGCATCCTTGCAAATAGCTTGGCGATCAGTTCACCAGCGTGAAGTTTAACTTTGTGATACTCCGAACTTTTCAGCGACAGTAAATTTCGATTCATTCGGATCTTTCCACGCATTTTCAGGCATCAGCTTTAAATTGAGCCTTGTATTTGTGCCGCTTTCTCCCTTTAAGTTAGTTTTCCTCTTCGCTTTTGCCAGCGATACTAATGATCTTTTTAACAATGCTATTTAAGACATCTTTCACCTCTGCCATGACAACAGAATCAACAGATACTTGTCCTTTTGATTTTAAAGCAGGAGGTAAAATTTCGTTCAAAACATTTTGCTTCTTTTTTGGTGGTTCAAAAGGTTGTTTACACCTGGTTACACCCTTGTATGCTATTCTCTGTCTCTCAGCTTTCTCAAAGAAAGCATTCACTACTCNTTACACCCTTGTATGCTATTCTCTGTCTCTCAGCTTTCTCAAAGAAAGCATTCACTACTCGGGAGGCTGTGACTCACTGCAAAGTCCACAAGTTTGTCACCTGCTTCATTGCTTGTTCCAAGACCATTTTCCTCATGGTCTCTTATTTCCAGCTGTTGTTCTTTCTTGGAATGCCCATTGGAATCTCCTTCAATCCAAAACTTCTCACTACCTGGGATCTCTTCCATTTCCTCATCCAGTTCTTTCCAGAACTTCTTCTTTTCCTCTGCGTTAAATGCCGACTTAGGCCTGTACACGCTCATGATATTCACATTCTCACTATCTACGTCGACTCTCATTCAGATGATCCGGTCTGATCTCCACTTCACATTCAGGATTACTTTCTTCATTCTGTCGTCCAGTATGATCCTCACACCGTTTCGTTTTCCATCTATACCGATGTAGAGCAACTTCCATCCGTTTCCAATTTCTCTTGCCTTGCCACCTTTTCATTTCGTCTCCTGGACATACAAAATGCAAATTTTTCGTCTTTCCATCAAATCTACTATTTCCAGGCCTCTTCCTGTCATACTATTAAGGTTCAGTGTACCTATTCGAATGGGCGTCATTTTTTTCTTCTCCATTCTCCATCTTCTTCACTGAACTCTCTTCTTTATCCGTATCTACTCGTAATTCGGTAGCCGTCGTCCATTTCTCACAAGTGTATGGTGGTGTTCTTACGTGTCACAAGAACACCACCATATATCACACCACCTGGAAAATAATTATATATATATATATATATTTATCACACCACCTGAAAAATAATTATAGGTCATATTCATAGCTTTGGGGCAATATTTTACATCGGATGCCCTCTTGCCGCGACGCTTCACCCTTATCCAGGCTTGGGACTGGCTGGCAGAACAATTCAGTCAATCACAGAAAGCGGAGATCAACTTTAACACCACGTGGAGAGTTGATATTTCATCCCATGTCTGGGACTGAGGTTGATGAGCGCCAGGGCGCGTCCACATACCGGTGTGCCATGCGCTCTCCACTTCTTGGGCCACTAGTTCCTCCGAGTCCACCCTGGCTCAGTTTGACTTCCTCGCGGAAGTCAGTAACATATTGCACCACGGGAAGATGCAGGGTTGGCTTTGTGGTGGTATGCTAAACTCTACAAGAGACGACTTACCCGTTCTGATCCTGCTTTCATCTGCAAGCAGACTAGCAAAACGGTATTCCTTCACCAGGCATGACAAGCTTAACTGAATTTACAAAATATCAATTAAGCACAGCCACCACCATTTGTACCATTGTTAGCATTCTTTAACATTTTAGTCAATGTCTTGATTCATATTTGACCACCAAACAAAACTACAAGCTTATGTTTTTTGCTCTGAGTTCCAGGAAGAGCCGAGTATTACTCTAGTTGGGTTTTCTGTTCATTTTTTCTTGTGCTACTATCCACATTTTTTGAAAATTTCATTCAAATCCATTAGTAACTTTTAGAGTAATTTTGCACACAAACAGGCAAACGGGGCAACATAGGTAAAAACATAACCTTGGCGGAAGTAATAACAGGTAAGATTGAAAAGGAAAAATGTAGAGAAAAGAAGTCAGACTCGAATAGTATCTTCCCAAACGACTGAAACAGAGCCCAGCCTGGATTGAATTGTAAATAAGAGATTGCGGATAAGAAGGTGGGAAAGGAATTATCAGTTCAATAACACGAAACAGTGACGCAACAGAAAGGAAACTTAATAGATGCTTGAAACCACTTAACGATACTGTTTTCTTAAAACCTAACACTCTCCTTGAACTTCCTGTTATTCCTCAGTAATTTCTTTGAACAAAGTTTTGTAAAAATAATGTGCAGTATTTTCAACCAAAATAATTAACAGAATACAGTGAATTTTTGACGTTAACTGTAAATGTTTGTTTGCAAGTTTGCTGGTTTAATTCCTAGAAATCATATGTTCTGTCTGAAATATTCTCAGAAATTTAGCTCCCAGAATCAAAAGCTGCACAGCGAAATGGAAATTTAAAGCTCTCATAAAATTAGGAAATAAACATCCACACTTACATAGGTGTGGCACGTGTTCGAGGTAGTAAACTTGACTTTAGTCAATTTCAATTCAAAACCAAAGAAAGTGTACCATCCCACTTACCCCTAATGTTAATCCACACAAACAAAAAATGTGATATTTTTATGTGCATTAATATTAGAGTGGGCTTTGGACCATCCTGCTGGCAAAAATAAATGCAATATTGCATTGCATTTAATATTTAACAAATCACAACAGCATGGCGGGTTATACACTCTTTGTTTTTTCTTTTACTATCATTTTCATTTTCATTGGTCTTTTCCATCAGAATGTATAATTACATCATATTTTTGAATTTTCAAATCCATTTCAATTCCATTTTATGTATAATGTTTTACAAGTTTTTCCCAGCTAAAATATCTTTTACCATAGTTACCTTTACTCAAGGACCATCTGACCAAATTCATACTCTTTCTGAAGGTCAGTATCACTTTTGAGGTCACATTTGTTTTGCTCTCGCCTGAATTTAACAGCGTCCCTTCTTGCAATACAAAAAGGTCTTGTACCATTTGGAAAAGACAGAAGGGCAAGATTTTGAAGCTTCTTGCACCTACTTATGGCTGTGTATGCCACATCAGTTGCAAATTATTTTGGAACAAGATTCGCAATTACCTTTTCCAGTTTACATTGCGTTCTCTACTGTTAAAAAGTGGGAAAATTCAAATCAATTGAATCGTTCGTTGGTGTAATTTCGTCTTCTTTTTGCGAATTCTGTTGAGAATTTTGAGAAAGTCTATTAATAAATTTGAAGCGCATTTGAATAATGTTTATAACTTATTTAGTAAATATTTCTGTATTTCTAATTATTTGGTCATGAGTCAAATTTTTGAAATGAATTGGTGTGTATTGTTTACCAATTTCCTACAAGAATTAATTTTGAACGTCCCGTTGGTTTCGAAGTTTTGGAGTTTTTACGTTTTATGAGTTTCAAATTTTATTGAAATTTCACTGGCAACAATGCTCCAATTCTAGTTTTTTGAACTGCAGTTTTAATCGAGTCAATCACTTCTGTTCTTCAGCACTGAAATTCAGTATTCTACAATACTTTAGTCACGGGTCACGACAATAATTCTTGGCTGACCTAGCAAACAAAAGTGTTTTGGTTACAGAATATTTTCAGCCAGACAAATATGTCCAATACGGTTTACAAACGGTAACAAAAGCTAACTAAGCTTATTTATTGTAAGGAATTACAGTATTTATTGTATGTTTTGATGTATCCCAAAAAATGAAAATTATTAAATTGTGTACATAAAACACCTGCTAACAAATCTTCCACGTAAGGTGCTTTACAGTAAACAAGCAGAGATGCAGGCGCTAATAGAATTGACTAAAATAGCGGTGTAACAACACTGTGAAGGCTATATAGATAAACATTGATATTGCCTTAACACAGAGAACTCCAGTACAAAATTGCCAAACGTTGAGAAGCCACACCAGCAGTGTCACATTCCATGGGTGAAACAGGACATCCTAGGTTCTGACTAGGTTCTGAAGAGGCATTGGGTGGCAAATTATACAGCCAGTGACTTACCTACTGTCTCATCAGATTATGCGCACTGAAACAGCGGCAGAGCTGTCCGTGGTACCAAAAGACCGATAGGAACCTGATGTACATACCACAGTTCTCCTTTTTGTGACTTTCTGAGTCATTGTCGAGACTGTAATTGGCAGTCATGTCATTTTTTAGGTAAAGGGGGGTCCGCGATTAGGCAGTTCTTTGTTTTAATACTGATTTTTTTATCAAGCAGCTTGAAATCATTGAGGTTTTTTCCCCTTCTAACGGTTTAGCAAGAAAAATGGATATAAAATGGCTTCAGACTGGTGACATATTTCCCTTTGGGCAAGGTATCTGTGTTTTGATGTACATAAGTTTGTAAAATTTTAGCCAAAAAGGAATAAAAACGTTTTATTTGGTGCCGAAACTTGATAATTTTGGACTTGAAATATCTTATTAAATTATCGTCCGAAAGATATTCCTTCCAATGTTCAAGTAGCTACCAATAGTTGATGGCATTTCTCTTTGGTGAATTATCACATCTTCAACATATTGTTACATTATTTCCCACTGATGTACAGTTTGGTCTTTAACTCAGATGGTTGTCCGTTAGATTTATATTGTATATTCTCCTCAATACGTAAAAATCTAAAAAAATTGCTCTTCTGCCTGTGGTATCAAATGCATTACTAAGTATTTTGTAAAGGAATGTTCAAAATCTTTATGAAAATTTTAACGGAATGGCAATTGTAGTGGTTTAAAGAAGGTTAGTGCTTTAGAAGCCGTTGTATCATAGAAACGTATTACTTGCAATGTTCTTGAATAGTAAAATGCCAAAGATGTCTTGGTAAAGGCATGATATGTTATTTGCTGTATCGTAAATTAAAAGCTATTATTATTTGTTAGAAATATCCTTGTCTTTGTCACAAATAATCGAATAATATCTATTTAGTATGTCCTTGTTATAGCTTTGCAGCTGTCAAACTACAGTGGGTGACTCAAAGGAAAGATGAACCACGTTTTAGATGTCATGCGATTCCGTTATTCTTAGTTTCTTTGATCCTTTTGACATTCTTCTTCAACCGTCCTTCCTGTTTTCTATCTCAAGTATCAGTTCTTACATCTTGGCTTCTTTCAATGCCAGCTTTAAGTTCTTTAATGATTTTCTTCCTTTCTTGTGCGACTTCTTTTCATCTGTTGTTGTCTGTTGCTGTGATCATTTTTACCCTGATGGCATTTTACTTTTCTGACAGTATTTCAACAGTTTTTATGTTGTTTCTTTGATTAGCCCTTTTTGGTGCCTGATACTTCCTTAGCTGATTCTAGGCATGATTCCGTCTTGTTATTCCAGACGTTATCTTTTTTCTTGTGGTTGGTCTCTTTGTTTTTTCATTTTTCTCTCACAATTCCTTGTTATCTTCCCCTCGTCTCTTCATTCTTAGGGTTTAGGTTCCTTTAGTATTTGTCTTCTTTAGATGATACTGTTCTTACATGAGTTTTGCTTTAAATAGTCTACGTTAGGGTATAGGTGTTGTGTGTCAGTTTAGCACCTTTGACCTGATGTCAGCCGTGCATTCTTGCGCTTCTGTGTTTAGATGTGGACGAAGGCTTTGGGAACTGTACATCTTCACTAGCTCACTCATGTCTCCTACTAGTCGGTCAGCACGCGCCGGCGGGAATACCCTGGTACCTCCCCTCGGCTGGGGAACCAAACTGAGTGGAGTGACAGTGGTGCATGAATTGGGGCTACTGTGGAGAAAAGTCGTTCTCCCGGCACTGCATGAGACTATGGGTCCATGTTGTGGCAGAAGTGTGTGAAGACTGGAAAGTATATAATTTCCTGACAGCATCGGTGGAGTCTCGTCGTTAGGGCGTGCATGTGATGCTCTGTAACGCAATGGCCAGGCTCAAGATGGAGTAAACCACTTTAATAATCCAGTGGAAGGCAACGGCAAACTAACACTGTCATAAAAGGATCGTTTACAAATGAAGTCAACCATTTAGAGGGGGAGGGGTATCTAAATGCTGACAGAAGTTGACAATATTTTGGGCAAGGGGTGAAAGGAGGGTGAAAGTTAACGTCATTCTTTAAAAAAGTTCAATAATTCTAAAAGCTTAAACCCTCTTTTAACTCACTCGGGATTTTTTAAACAACCTTTTCACCATGTCAGTACCCTCCCTTCAGTTGTTGGCTGCTGTGTCCATTCAACAACAGACATGCCTGAGGTAGTGACGAACATATGGTCAGTAATCTAAATGGGAGTGAAAATGATGTGAGTGAAGCAGAGGAGGAACAGAGCAGAGATGATGACGATTTCACCTCTTGAGTAGAATTTGATGCGAATATTTTTGACGCCATTGAAAGCCTTTTCATAGTGTAAAAAACAGAGAGGTTCAATTGAAAGGTTATTTCACACAATTCTTTTTTCTCTTAAGTTTTACATTTCACTCGGGGGTACTTTATCACCCCTGCCTCAAACTTCTAACCCCCTTATAGTTAAAAATAAAAAAATTAAGAATATAGTGTCAATATTTTATCTTCGTTTGCAGAAAAAGTTCAGGAAAAAAGTGCCCCAAATTGACGTCAACTTTAGGGGGAGGGGTCAGAAATCCAATAATTGCCAAGCGTTGACAAGAGGGGGATGGGCATTAAAAATGGCGAAAAGTGGTTGACGTCATTTGTGAACGATTCCAAATGCCTTGATAATCATGGTTATAAACAATCAAAGTACTCATGTTAGACCTGCACAAGGGCCCCAGAGGAATCCTCAGTGTCTCAGTCGGTAGGAATCAGCGTGCGCGGTATCAGGTACTATCCGACTGATATCAAGCTAGATGCGATGGCTAAAATCAGGGAAATGCAATATTGATGATTATGCTGTAATGTACTCGGGTAGTATTAAACACCTGCACGAAGTCGGTATTATGGTTGACAAGACAACATCCAAGTCTATTGCAGATTATTAAGCATTATCAGATCGAGTACTGCTGGTAAAGTTTCATGGGCAACTGTTTAATTTGTCAGTAATTCAGGTTTATTCTCCGACCTCAACGGCAAGTTCTGCTGAGATAGAGAAGTTCTATGGAAGTTTGGACGAAGCGAAATGACAATGCAAAAGCAACGAAATCATTGTCTTCATGGGTGATCTCAATGCTAAAGTGGGAGCTGGTCGTGAATCATTTGTGGTTGGTCCTTATGGTGTGGGCACGAGAAATGAGCAGGGTGAAAATTGAGTGAAATGCTGCATGACGTACAATCAGTGTATTATGAATACATGGTTCAAGAAACATCCAAGGAGACTGGACTTGGCTCAGTCCGGATGGTCAAACCAAGAATCAAGCCGACTACTTCACAGTGAACAAGCGCTCCCATAGATATTCATTAATGGGTAACTTGAAGCGGTGGCTGAAGAAGGACAGTGGAGAACTTTTCATCATCCTGGGCGATCGGAGACTGTGGAGAACCATGATCGTTACACTTCAAAGTTTATATTTTTAAATTTTATCCTTTTTTTTTTCTCGCCCAAAACTAACATTTTTTTTTTCAATTAAAAAAATCACCTCTTAAGGGACCATTATGGAAACAAGGTCAGTTTGACCTTTTAATGTTATCCCTGACACTTCAATTAGGGGTGATTTTTTTTTCTGTCATTATTTTAATTTTAATTCAAATTGAAATATTTTTATGCAACATTCTTTTTAGTATTAATTCGTACAAAAGTTTGTAAATTAACTTTAAATTGTAATTTATTGATTTTCTAGGCCTTTCTTTTTTTAAACATTGGTAAACATTTTTCATTTTATGTTTGTGGCAAATAAAAACTTACTTACTTACTTACTTACTTGCTGCTCTATTGTATAGCACTCCGTGATGATGATGAAGAGTCTGCGATCTGTATTCGTTTTTATGCCGCTATAGGATCTGGAGTCAAGGGCAAGCATTCTTTATCTACCTTCAATTACGATGTATGTTAAAGCAAGGTGGCACACGACTTCTGACCAGAAAGACAACACTGCAGCGTGAGTTATTTTCAGCTTCAGTGTAATATGATTCGCAATTGTTACCTCTGATTGTTTTGCCTCCTGTGTCCTTTGGAAGTGTTTCCTGCACCGCTGTTCTTGCATATCATTCGCCAGGTCTTTTTGCGCCTCTTAAATAAAATGTTCCGATACTCAGCCTTAAGCTATTAAGAATTATGCTGTTGTTTTACGCTCTGCTGATTATTGTATATGTGAGAATATAGGCTAAAGCGACAGTTCATAATTCCTGCCATGTTGACTGGTCATTTCCAGTCGCACGTAGTGATGTGGACAAAATAAATCATGTTGTTGACTCATTCTTTTTTCCTTTGAAGTGATCTGGAACCAAATCTTAATGTTTTTGTAATTTTTGGGGGTCTAATTTGTCTCACTTGTCAGAACAGTTCTTCTTGTATGTTCATAACAGAATTTGGTAGTAAACTTAGAGCGTAAAAAAACACTTTTTTTTCTACCATGGATCTCGCATTCATTGTGTTACTTATTCTTGGCCATTTTGTAACGGTTAATGCTAACGAAACTCAAAATATGACGATCACAGTGAAGATAACATTCGAAGGCAAACAGCCAGGCCAGCTGGCGGAAGGTTCGTGCCTTGTAGTTTCTGCAGAACATGGAGGTATTGCCGATGCACCAGCAAAAATATTTGACAAACTGATTCGTAGGAACCCAAATCTAGAAAGCCAATCATCAATGACGGCTAAGCTTGAATTTCCGAAGCCAGAGGTAAGTCACCAACGCGTTGATTTTTTTGCAAGAGCTGATTGTATCAGGAAAAAGTGTAGGTAAAGCCAGTAATTTTTCTTGCTTTGAGAAAAACGGTTATGAAAAAGTGCCCGGACGAAAATCAAAGAAGATTTTCAAGGAACTAGTCCTACTGCGAGCCATTCATAGCGTACTTTGCCAAAGTTGTGATCAACTATTAGACTAGATAAATGCAAGGAGAATCGAACAAAATGGTAACATAAAAAGTAGGCAAAAAGTAAATGATGTAATCTATATACGCGTTTTAATAATTGCACCAGTTTTTCCCATTTGGGTATCGTTCAGACCTGAAATAATCAGAGTGGAGCTGCCTGAAACACAAAGGGGACCCCAAACTATATTTTTACTAACTGAAAAATAAGAAAGGGTTGTTGAAGGTGGATATTTACATTTGTCCCAAGGTTTACATTCCTGGTCAAGGTGGTTAATTGAATACTGGAAATTATAGAGACATTCAAAACAAGCAGAGATGTAAACAATCGTTTACATGAACTTATGGGATGATTTTGTATGTATAACATTCACGTTTAATGTTACCAGCGATAAACTTTTAAAAGGTAATGGAGCTAGTTGCATTAATGAAAATTAAACTCGGAGAATAAAAAAGCTACAGAATTTTTGCTGGTTAAAATTTTCATTTAAAATTCTGGAAATTTGTAGACTTTTTTTTGTGGCCAACATTTTCATAATGCAGTAGCTGAGCAACTTCAGAACAACCACAACTAAAGAAATAATTCTTTTGTGAAACACTTATGGTCCTTTCAAGAGACAATCAAATTATACAACAGTAGCCACGTTATGGGATATAGATAAAGAAGAACATGTTAAAGATGTTTGCCCTAATTGTTTGTTTTCATGGACAGCTGGTATGATACCTACACCACTCCTATTTAATTTACTTGAAAATTTCTAATATTGTATGCAAGTCACTTTTCAGTCCATACCAGTTCATGTAAGCATTGACTGGACTCTTTATTTAATGTCTGATTACCATTTAGCTTGGTTCTGTGCAATCAATCTAGACATTTCCAATGGCATCAAGCTCCTTGGTGTTAAAGGGGCCCAGGACATCAGGCTACACCAGCACCACCTAGCTTGTGTACTTCCTGCAACCAGCTATCCAGAGATAATTCCTTTTTGGATGGCTGAAACGCATAAAATAGCCTACAGGATTTACTGGGGAAAAGTTTGCAGGTGTGGGGCAACTCACATTCCTTGGGCATTTTGAATTTGTGATGGTATACAGTTGAAAATCTTGTAAAATCACTTAGACATTTAATGAGAAGAGCTTCTGGACCTTCATTGTAGATGATGAAAACCAGTGAGGGAATTAGGTTATCAATTAAACATTTGTCAAAACAACCAAGCATGTAATGAAAAAATAAGTACAATATGCTTGCTACTTTTTGGAAGCAAATGTGCAAATTTGCTAAATACATTAACCATTGTACATTAAAATTTATAAAATTTATACAAATTGGATTCTGTATATATATTTATATTTCATGTTTATATGGGTGTAATTCTTATTTAAATGTTTGCATTGCCTCAATGAATCTCCATGCCAAATTTCATGATGACAGCTTCAAAAAAAATTTTGTCTACCGGTACTTTATGAATACCCATCTCACACCCACTTTTTCTCTCTGCTTGTGTGCCTCATGCTAGACCTGTTGCCTTGCTTTGTTTGCAAGCAGAGCAATAAAATTTCAGCATCACTCACAAAATTTACTAACTAATTTGTATTTCCAAACTTTTGAGACTCCACAGAGTATCCACAGATTTGAGTATCCACAGATTTCATCCAACAATATCACCCAAAACCACTCATAACTGTTATCTTTTACTGCCCAAAAATAACAGAGAAATTCAACTTTTATTTTTCACTTTTATTTCATTCATGAAAAACTAGCAAAAGCAGGCCAAATCACAATAATAGCAGGAATGTGTTTTCAAGGTCCTTCAAATATTCCAAGTTTTTTAGGTTTGCACCTATCACAAGTCTTTTACTTTCTAAAGACAAGTTAACCATGCAAGATTAACCTATGCTGGAGGTTTTTGCCTCAATTATTATGTAATGTCTTCCAATATTGATTCAAACAACTGTGTAACTGGGAATGAAGCCAATTGTAGTGATAGTGACATGCATAGTTAGGACATGTTAGATACAGGCAAAGTCAGATTGTTTTCAGGCTTGGTAGTGTGAATGTTGGAACTTTGTGGGCTACATCAAAAAATGTCATTGGCAATGGTAGTGTAATAGCAAGAGTAAGAGGTGAATCGAGTAAGTTTGGGGAACTTCAACCATTACCAACTAGCAGATGGTTACCATTGTTGAACAAGAGCAGTGTTTATCAGGCATGTGTGTAGTGTGGTATCATGTGGTGAAACTTGGTCTGTGATGGTTGAGGATGTGTGTTGCCTTGAGATATAATATAAAACTTGTATGATGAATCGGTATTGTAAGCCTAAAAGGCAGATTAGGATTTAATAGACTTAAAGTAGGTTAAATCTAGAGAGTATTGAGACATTTGTGCAGAATAGAAGGCTTTGCTGGTTTGTTCAAACTAAGAGAAGAGTTAAGAGTGATTGGGTAAGTAGATGTAGTACAGCTGAGCTAGCAGGTCTAGCTGGTAGAAGTGAACCAAAGAAAACATGAACCAAAGTAGTAAAACGGGGTTTAGAAGAAAAAGGAGTCAGATACTAAATCCCATCCAATGGATTCCAGCATGTAAAACAAGTTAAATTGAATATGATGATGATATTTATAAGCATGAGGTCATCATAAGAATGAATATTGTCATGGCCATACTGCCAGGAATATGGCAGCTTAAATATTCCAAATTTTTATACAAAAGGAGTCAAGTGTACCTGTATTGGGATGAGTTGAACCAGTTAAGGTAAATTACTTTGATTATTGTAAGCTGAACTTTGCAAGTATGTTTTTTTCACCATAAGCACTGATGTAAAGTAAAATCATCTAGGCCTAAGATGAAAACTAGGATTTTCTAAGACCAAAAATCTATCCAGATTGCTCAAACCCATCACTTAAGATGTCTGCAGACAAATAGCTTGCCATTTATTCCCCCCCCCCTCCCTAAAAATAGGTAGAAAGGAGTACTTTAAGGGTCATGATAAGGCTTAAACTTTAAATCTGTCATGTTAAGCTGATGACCTACTGCCTGATCACCATTACATGGAAATTAATTATGCTTTTTGACATAATTTAATGATCTTTTGGCTTTGTTTTAAAAAGAAAAAAGTTAGGGTTAGGCAGTAAAACTGTAGTGTAAAATAAAATAAGGTTTAAATGGCAAAGTGTTACATATTTATTGATTCAAGGGGGAACATTTGAATGTTGTCTGTGTATGTACAAAACATAGGCAATGAGGAAAGCAGCTGGCATAAGTAGTATTTTTCTAGTATTACTAAAGGAACTTTTCTACATAGTTTTCAGTAAAGTATATATTAACCCATTTTTGCATATATCATGCTTGTAGATGGTACATGAAATAGCTATATCAGCAACTATCAACAGTGGATGGTGCAGTGCTGATAACAAAGAGGAATGGATCAGGAAAGGGGATTATTTTACAGACACTATGTTTTCTGTATATATGGATAATGGAGATAGCTACGATAAGGATATTACAGTACATCTGGTGCCATATTCATAAGGTATGTTCTTTCCCTTTTCTCATCTTTACTTTTGTGTATGTGTGTGTTTAAGGGAAAGATTAATTTTTGTTTTACCAAGTTTTTGTGTATCAAAAGAAAAGCGAAAAAAAACTGATGGCAGTATGGATACATGTTCTTGATAGCATAGTTGGGTCGTATTGTACTGTTTCCCTTGGAATTGGCAACCTATGCCAGCCAATTTCTATGATGTACTGTAATACCCTAAACTTGAGACCATTTTGTGTTTGGTGCTTTTGAAGAATAAGGCTGTGCTCCTATAGGTAAGACCTACAAGTCTAATCCAGATCTAAGTATAAAGTAAAAAAACAGGTAGAAACTGCACTGTTGGATAGCACTCCACAAACATTACAAATTTCTATTGAATCCCCCCTCCCCCCCCCGCCACATATTACAACGTTGAATAAAAATTATGATAAGTAATTGAAATAATTATCAGTTTTTAGTCAATCCATTCCTTGTCTACAACTCTTGTACCGAGGGATCAACAAAGGAAGAAGGTTTAGATTTATTTCGTAGACAACGGAGAAGGGTTTTCAATCGTAAATATTCTTACACATATTGGCAGTGCACACATGTGTAAGCGAACAGGCGGAGAAATGCAATGTTTGGAGATATTGCAAAATAAATGGAAACACATGTTCTACAATCAAACCCTGAAACACCGACACAGAAAGCAATGAACTATTATTTTGAGAAACTGTCTTTGAAATTATTTTGCGGAAGGCCAATCATGGTATTGCCACATTCTCTACACAATGACATAATTATGCTAAGGAAACACAAAAAGTTCAAAAGTTAAAAAAAACGTCACCAAAAATAAGTCAATTATCTTGCAAGTTGAAAGACTGCTGGTGGGAGAAAGACAAAGCTGGATGACATTATTGAATGTCATTTATGTTTCTTTAAAAGCAGACAAGAACTTATAGTCCTTCAATGCGAAATAGGTATTTTAGATATTTACTCATTTATAGGTAATCTGTGAATTTTCGGTATGGATATTCTCCATTCATAGGGCACTCGGTTTTTCTTTTACAGTTGCACTTGGGCGATATATTTTCGGTAAAGCTGTAAATGGCTTTGACGTTTCATAGGGGTAGATAATAAGTAATAAGAATTTTCTCCATCACGTCAGTGGCCATGTTTTTGTTGATACCCGAATTACACCATATAATATTTCTCCTCTCGCTTTCTTCTCATATGCTTTTTTTATGTTTCGGTAAACTTTAGTTGGTATATTATTTTTGTATCGACTCCTTTTGAGTGCTTCTTCTTACTCATTTTTGGCGTTATTGAAAACGGTTTGGTTTGATGAGATCCTGGATAGCACTCAGCTATTGCTAGAGGTAATTGTTTAAGGATTTGCTGTGGGTGATTTGATGATGTATTGACATACATTGTGAAATCGTTTGGTTTCATGTACGGTTGAAAGGTGGTGTTTTTTTATTTCAAGGGCCACATCAAGAAAGTTGACAGAATACAGCCCAGTAACAATTCTGATTTGAAATCCCAATGGTTTGAATAATTGGGCAATAGACTTTTTAATTATATCTGTTCTTCGGTCTTCGGTGTTTTGTAGAACTATTAACTCGTCGCCCCTGTAAAGTCCTGTACAAACACTATGACCGACTTTATTTAGAATAAGGAGACCTACCAGCTCGCAGATCTCAGCCCCATTATAACTGTCATTCTTTCATCGAAACAGTCGCTATTATTTTTTTTAACCAAGCTTCATTATTAAAGTGCTTTCTTGCTGTGGAGGATTTCTTTTCTTTCTTTCTTTGAAATTTAGTTTAAAGTTTGACGAATTTAAGAGCAACGTTAAGTACGTTGTTTTTTTATTACCAAGTGAATATGTTTAAACAGACGAGTTTTCATTTTATGTTGATGCTGTTGTTTTTCCTATTCCTGCCCGTATTTTTGTCTTTTGTCTCATTCTTCTCAATCTGCTGGTGTTAAAAGTGCATTGTTTCAGAGCGGATTTTCCTTCGTTTTCCTTCAACTTATGAAATATACTTAAAAGCAGAAAGCGGAAGTTGTCGAAGGACCGCCACCTAATGTTATTACTTGGATGGTAAAGGGGGGCCTCGTTTGCTTTCTTTTGTTATCATTTTGTTTCCTACTTGGAGAGTGATCCCAGAAAAATTGTAAGGCTAATTCAGCGATAATTTTTACTCAATATGTATAAAAAATATTTGTGTGTAAAGCAGAGCCCTCATTATACTTATAACCATAGGTGGTATAACTTGTGTGTATTTACCGCAACAGAAACATTTGCTTTTCCCTTTTTTCGTTGTTTCGATTCTCAGGACTAGAACAGTATATATATATATATATATAATATATATACAAACAGGCGGAAGTTAATTTACGTGGAAGTTGTTCGGACAACCTAAAACCTCAAGGTGGTTGTAAATTGGTTGTTCAACCCAAACTATCTCCCTCGACTGGTATTTTTGCAACCCTAAACTAAATTGGACCAAATCGTTTGCAATAATTTGACTTTCGCTGATAAATCCATTGAATCTTAAGTGCGATAAATTATTTAGTGGACAAATCAATATGGAAACTCAAATATTTAAAGATAAAATCATTTTTATGCACACGAGGGAAAAAACTATGAAACTGGCTCTAGAAAACACTTATTTTTAGATAAAGAAATGCCAGGAGTCAAAGCGCGGCTATCAAAGCTTCATAATTCTTTTGACACGAGATCAAGTAGTTCGACAGAGCAGTGATTAATAAGGCGGCAGTGGTGTGTGTGAAGGGTGTCTGTCTTTACGTTCTGTTAATCAATATAATTGAAGGTGAAAATCCTATCTATTTCGATGTATGAATTGTCGAAGATGCTCTGTACAATAAAAATGTCAAAAGGAGTTTATATTTGAGATGTAGAGCACGAAAAATTAAAACCATATTACGAATCATGTCAAGGTAGTTAAATATTAAAGGTTTGAAAATTAGACGATCTCTGTATCAAAGTGATTGTGAAACTTGTAACGTATAAAAATCGAGAGGAATAAAGTTAAATGAACGAATCTTCAAAATCTATCTTGTCAACCATTGTCCACTGAAGAACTACAAAAGGAAGTTAATTCTCATGTGGCCGTATCGTAATTGTTATGGTGGTAAAATGCTTTGAAATGTATGTCAGTGGAGATTGGGAAGAACATGAAATCCTGAGTAGCATATTTTAGTGTATTGTGATAAGTATTAACTTTGTGTGTGGATGATATTAAAATTTTTCATTTCATCTGGTTAAAAAAATCCAGCAGAAATAATTTTTTTAAGAAAAGCATTTGTTCGTGATATCTGGTATTGAGTATAAATCTAGAGACATCACAAACGCCGATAACTCTTTGGTAGGTGAAACTATCATAACCTGAAATTTGAGATGGAATATATAATTATTTGTTATCTCTTAGAGGGTTTAATACCATTTTTCAATTAACTCTCGGCTTTTTTTCATTTTTATACGATATGTCATTTCAGCTGTTCCAATTTTTGTTTAAATGGTTCACCCAGTTTGCCTTTTGTTTTTACAGCTTGCACTTTCACAAGAAGGTTTCATTCAAGAAACTAAAAATGCGAATTAAGCTAAAGTTCAAGTTAAATAATACTTGGTGTAAATATGACTAGCTGTAAGGAGCTTAAGGAGCGTAAATGCATCATTAGAAACGACAGAATGAATTATTTTGAAACAGTAACGATGCAGTTGTTAGCAAAGGGATTATCATCCACCAACCGACCGTATAACAAACTGAGATTAGTTCCTTTCGACAGCATTGTATCCTGCCTTACACAAAATCTTTAATTTCATTGGTGTAGTCCTTTATTCTTAGTGAAATCATGTATAACGTACATACCGACAGGACTGAATGTACACATACATGCATATTTATGCTTATTCTTTTAGCCATTTTTTCATTAGTTTATATATTCACTAATACATCCATTCATACATAGTATTGTGTGCAAGTACGGCATTTATTGCCAAGCACGTTCATTAATATACAGGAAACAGGCATGTACAGGACTTGTTTTACCAAACTGTATATGAATATTAGAATCGACTTTGTATGTGAAATGCAGAAACAGTTGCTCGTGGAGACCAAACTGGCAGCAGAGAGCAAGATTGAAAATGCCTTAGCAGGTCTCTTGTACAAGTGATTGGAGAGATGCTTGGATCAATGTGTTTTTTTAAAGGCCGTAGTCATCAAAGAGTTGTTTCATCACTGCCTATTTTTTGTTACGGGATCCTACAGTATACCAATAAGCAACTATGTGTATATATATATATATATATATATATATATAAATGCTCATTTTGTTTAGTTTTTTAGATAATGAAGTTGTACTTTTTTCGTGTTTTTTTTTCAGTGTAAAGTCATTCCTTTGCAAGTTTAAGGATGACGTTAATAAGAAACAATCTCAACTGCAGTTGCTTCGATAAATAAGAGTTGCAATGAAAACTGTCATGATGTAATAATATTCTTGTGGAGTCTTTTTGAAATCCAACTATTTAAATGTATATGTTAATGGCTTGTTATTTGAATATTGGGTCCTATGGCAATCGAAACACCAAGGGGATGTTACCATTTTTTTGCCGTAGAGGGGTTTTTAATTGTGGTGGTCAGCCTAACGTGGACGTCTCTTTAATAAACTGCTGTGCAGATAACGTGTTGGGTTTTTTTGCTATATCGTAATAAATAAAAAAAGAAACTTCAATTTATTTGCGTTCATTCGGCAATATATGCGATGTGAATGTGTTCTCTTAAGAATTTGAATGCGTAATTTCAATAGTCATAAAGAGTACAGATTTTTAATAAAAGTTTTTTCGCCTATCTTTGACGTATATCTAACACAATGGAAATAAGTATATTTTCCCCTCAAAGTGCCTGACATTTTTAGGATATTCTTGACACCGGTTATTTGTTGTACCAGTTATACATTTGTACGTGTACTTTGGGTAGTATCAGTATCATGTCTAGACACATTAGGTCGTTTGACAACATAGCGTATCGCCCCCTTCCCTAGCTTGTCTACGTGTAAATGTCTTTTGTCTTGATTACATCTTCCTCGAATCATAGATTTCATCGAACGTACAGAAGTTGCATGCACTTCAAACCAGCAAGAAAACCATTTTTACTGACAACCGGTAACCTTTTCTTAGTTGTTGTTATATAAATATATATTTTTTTATGTTATGTAGGGATAAGACCAATGCAGCAGTACCTCTATCTCACCATTTCCTTACATAATCAGCCGAAATTGTAAAGCTTGCCACTGGTGGTTTATTGTTATTTATTTGTAACAAGGTTTTTCCCTTCGATATTTTGGCTAGTACCAAATTTCCGTGAATAGATAGTATTTGCCGAATGTGATCATTTTTTAATATTAATTAAATTCATGCTTGTGTCTGATGTTGTCATTGGCTGTAAAACGTGTGGGATTTGAGTTGTATTTATATTATTTGCTATGGTAACATTATTCTAGAAGACTATGTGCACTTGTGAATTTTGCTGGATCTATTTTGAAACTCATTGATTTAAGAAGTTTAATGTTAATGACATCAATTGGTGAGTTTCTTTAAAGTTGTTTTTCTTTTAGTCATATTTTCTGAAGATGCCTAAGCCGCCTATAGATATTCCTCGTTAATTTGGTTGAATGGTTCTTCTGGTCTAGTGGAAGCATCGTAAAGTTAAGTAGAAAATTGCATTATAAGAACACCGGGCTAAAAACACACAACCAACAGCACTGCCGTTAGATTTTCAGTGTATGGCAGTAGCTTAAGTGTGCACAGATCAACTGTTACATACGAGCATGGTTTTGCTTAATTATTGTGCCTTCTGTCATTTATCTATGTAAAAGCTGCATTAACGGTAGCTTTTTCCAATCAAGGTCGTGTACGATCCGTATTTTGATCCACTTTATAACGAAATAGCTTTCAGTGGTTACCACAAATTATCTGGATATCCATGCAATCACTGCCGGACGTCCAATCTTTTTACCAGGTGTTGTCAATCAGCCATCAGTCTGGAACCTCGTTTATCTTTGTAAAATCATCAATTATTTATTTGCACAATGCTTTCAAACAGACACCAAAGTTTCTTCTTCATCATCATTTGCATTCAAAAACGTAAGGTAGAGCTCATTGATCCCCCACCCGATCTTTACTTATACTGGTCCCTCATACGTAAACCCTGTTTTGACCCGAGGTATGGGAAACTGTGATCAGAAGAGGCTGCTTGCCGGATGCGTAACCCTTTGAATCGCGTACAGGGACATAAAAATTTCTACAAAGCAGACAAGCCGTATTTATTGTAGATCCATTGCTTTGTGTCTGTTGGGTATAAATCCCTGACATATTGCTTGTTAACATTGAGACTATCTCAGGTTAACACTGCAACAAATTGCTAAAGGAACCAGAAATATATTACAAAGTAGTCAGTTCCCCTTGTATTTCGGGATGAAAATGTACCCTCAAATTACATGGTCCTCCAAATTTGAGTATTAAATTGAACTATGAATGTAGCAATGCTGAGCAAAAAGAAATATTGAAATAAAAGCGACAAATTACAAGCTGCAACCCATCTAACTCACGAAAACACACTAGAGAAGTTACTAAACAAATACGGATATCTACATGGCTCGTGTTTTTACGTAAAATTACAATTTATGCAAGTTGACCCTGAACCCCAATACAAGCAAATAGCATTTACTAAGGTACATGAAATTACTATCAAGGATTAATGCCTGCTTGTGCCTTAATTTTCTACTTTTTCTCTTTCTCTTTGCCTACATAAAATATGTTTTACTTGTGCTAAACGCTATTTAAAGAATACCGTAATACTATCCTTTCATTTGCAGTCCTAATCTCGATCGTTTGTTGAGCCTTATTCACTTCAGTGTATTTATTTCAGTAGACACTCAAAGATGTTCCATTGTCAAATTACTTGTTTGTTTTTTTCTCGCTGTCCGTTTGAAGCGCTGCTCTTTAAGGGAAACAGGGTGTGAGCAAATTTTTTATCCTCCTTGTTACAACTCGTTGCCTTTACTGACCATAATATCTTGTTTATTTTTTTGTTTCGTGTTTTTTTAACATGGACCATATATCTTGTCAATCTCAATTTTGTATCACTCAAATGGGATCAGTAGCAGTTTTGATATCAAAAACTGACGTCGCCGGATGGATTTCAATCATTTCTCTAAGCGTGATCTTTAAACAGTGCCTTGTGATCTTTCAATATTTACATCTTTCATACGATATATCGAATTATTTTTTCGGAATTAAAAACGGAGACAATGTCTTGTGTTTCCTTCAGACTAAGGAATAAATTCTACATAATTTGCAAAGTGGAGTTGCCGCTGTCATTGATCCGAACTTAATTGGGAACGATTTTTTCCCCCTGCTTTTTTGTTTTCCCAATCTCGTAGACTATAAATTCAAAAATATTAATGTTACGAGCAAAACGTCTGTGTTTTCGTCTCGGAACAGTTGTTTCGTGTCACCATGATTCAGCTGAATATAATTACGTCAGTGGTGACAAAAGAGAAACTCCAAGCTTTTTTTTACAAAAAATATACAATTGGCTTGTCTGAATTTTTTTTTGTAAATAAAAATTAAGCATAATTACTGTCGCAAGCCTTTGTAGAAGTCACTTCGATCCTTCACGTTGCCTAATAGTATTATGTGACCGAAGTCTGAAAAGTAATTGCTAGTCTTGGATCTGAATTTAACCATACGTCAAATTTTCCAAGCAGAAATATTCGAAGGATTACTGTACTGCCGATACAGATTTAGATATAACTACAAATTGGGAGTAAATCACTAGTAAAATTCAGTGACGTCTCTAATTGGGCAAATGCAAACTCTTCCTTTGAAATTAGATGACGTCAGACGATGTTTGCGTGACACTATCACTATAACCAGCCCTTGATCAGCGAGAAAACGGAAGGAAAGAAGAAAGAAAGAATCGAAAAGATTATACTACCTAGCATTTAATTGCAGCAATAAACGCTGGATCACACCAAGACCTTATTTTTTTTAGTTTCCTGACTTCGAAGGTCAGCGTAAGAACATTCTTTTAGACAAGTGATTGCCAAACTTTTTTTCATACGGAACCCTTTTGTGACAGTTAAAAAATCATGGGAATCTTATCTAACCTGAAACACATTTTATTGAAAAATAAAATTTTTTCTTGACAAACACCAGTAATGGGATAAATGTTTCTGTTTTTGGGGCATCGGCATACCCTGGAAGTTTGGTTTAATAAAGGGTAATGNAGCATGTGTTAGAAAAAGGAAGGAAAGACGAAAGAAAGAATCGAAAAGATTATACTACCTAGCATTTAATTGCAGCAATAAACGCTGGATCACACCAAGACCTGATTTTTTTTAGTTTCCTGACTTCGAAGGTCAGCGTAAGAACATTCTTTTAGACAAGTGATTGCCAAACTTTTTTTCATACGGAACCCTTTTGTGACAGTTAAAAAATCATGGGAATCTTATCTAACCTGAAACACATTTTATTGAAAAATAATTTTTTTTCTTGACAAACACCAGTAATGGGATAAATGTTTCTGTTTTTGGGGCATCGGCATACCCTGGAAGTTTGGTTTAATAAAGAGTAATGGAACTCTCATATCCGGTGTTGTATCCAGTTTCGTTCGATATTTGGTTTTCTTGCTAGCATATCTAGAAAATCCTAGTTCACACAAATATGTTCTTTTAAATGGCAAAAGTATTTCTATAACTTTTGTTTATATTTTAGGATATTACTCAAATAGGTTCCTCTAGAATACGTCAAAAGCCACTCATTCAAAATTTTTCTTTAACTGAGTGTAAGAAGTAATTTCTGTTAAATTTTAATAATCCGCTGCTAGAAATCCTGTTGGCTTTTCTGTTACTCTGAATGGATTTTGTACCCAATAATGATTTTTGTATTCCATGTTACGAAAATACTCGGTACGTGATTCTGATAAGTTGCTAAGATGACTTGATTTCATCTAATTCCTCTGCGGATTCCGTCAGTAAGAAGCGAGTAATGGTCATAATTATGATACTCTACTTCTGTTGTCCAGTACTGCAATTTACGTGATAAAGAGAATATTGTGTCTTGTGCTCGAAACATTTTGTTGCTTTTCTTTGTAGTGATAGGCATGTTCCATTCGTATTTGAAAAATATCTGCTCTATATATAACTTTTGATTACCATACATTATTTCGTAATCTGTCATAAAATTCAAATTTATGATCAAGAAAAGGAAGGAGGCGGCAATTCTTTCTCTATTTATTCCTTTTCACAAGTGCATTTTCTTTTGAAATTCCCCTAACTTATTTATGCGAAAGAGTAGTGTGATGAATACCCATATCTTCACATGGAGTACTCTTGACTGTATTGGCGGAGTTTTATTGAAATAAATAATCTATACTACTTCGTCCAGAACTACCTTTAAATGAAACTGAAATTCGTTTTGTCACTAATGCATTTCTGTGAAGAATGGAGTGATTACTGCTGTCGTTTTCTGCAACATCTTTATTCTACATGCGGCACCAGATAAGTTTCAGTCTTAGCTCCATCGTTGCATACCGAAATGCACTCATAGCAACCAATACCATGATATTTTATGTAACAATCAACACAACCAAATTTATCTTTCCCACTTGTATCAAGCTCTAAACTTTTACAGACAAGTATATTGTCAGTAATTCGTCTTGACACCTCATTGTTGGAAAGAGGTATAGCTTCAATCAATCAACTTTTTATAAGGATTTTATTAGCAATTCATCAATAGTATGTGGCTTGCCATTAGGAGATATATGAAAACATGCTTTATATGACGCGTTAATGGTATTTTCATTGTCTGTTTTACATTTTATTCCCCAAACACTCCCAGTTCTATTAAAACTTTAAAGTTTCCTTTCAAAAAACGATGTATCTTCTATTTTTATAAGCACTATGCTTTGTATCCATGTCTTAGTAACTTTGCTGGTGCCAATGAAGTCTACAGATAGCGTCTGGGGTTCTTTCATCAACAGTACTAGTAAAACCTTTCTTTTTATAAAAAAATTCTTTTTATCTGTATTATATAAAAATTTCTTTTTATCTGACTTAAATTTGTGTTTGCGGATAGTTGCGCTACAGATTCAACATTTTCTGTAGTTTCTTTGGAAGAGTTATCTTACAAAGGCTCAATAGATTAAAAGAATTAGAAGACACGTTGTTGTTCAATTGTCTGACGACAGAATTTTAATACACTCCAGTCCAACTACCACCACTTGAAAATTTACTTTATGTCCTATTACTTGGTTATATTTTATATTTTTGTTTATAACTTTGTGGCTCATACCCAGAGAATGTTCACAAAAATTGGGGCGTTTTGGACGTGCTTAAGAACTCATCGGTCTACAAAATCGGAACCTCGTAACATGCTATGCACTATATAGTTGGAGTAAAAATGGACAAAAACCAATTTCTGAACGAAGTATTAAAATTAAGTAATAAAATATTAAAGTTACCCTACGATAAACTTAAATGTGTTACTTTTTAAATTGGTTACAATTCGTTTTGAAAGTGGATTAAACTTTTGTGGCCATATTATCTAAGGTTTAGTGCAGAGCGATGTTGTTTTTTTTAATTCAAGGTTTTCTCCATTGGCTCGATCGGTAAAGGAGTTTAACTAATTATTCATTTATGAAGTAAAATTCCTGCTTTAAAAACAACAAAGCCGCCGCCAAGAGTGTTCCTTCTCCCTAATCCCTTTACTCTGANAAAGCTTATCAGTGGAAAAAGAAGAAAAGGAAAAGAAATAGGACCTCCAAGGGTTCTCAAAGAGGGGGTGACGAAAGCTTATCAGTGGAAAAAGAAGAAAGGGAAAAGAAATAGGACCTCCAAGGGTTCTCAAAGAGGGGGTGACGAAAGCTTATCAGTGGAAAAAGAAGAAAAGGAAAAGAAATAGGACCTCCAAGGGTTCTCAAAGAGGGGGTGACGAAAGCTTATCAGTGGAAAAAGCCACACAAAAAAAGTACCTGCGTTCCTTCCACCTATTGATATATTTTCTTAGATACTCGAGTCCGAAATAGGAGAAGAGTCTGGAGTACGTAGCCATGGAAGGCAACTTCACGAATTTCGCTAAAAGGACCTACAATTTACCGAAAACATTTTCCAAATCATAAAGCATTTTTCAGTTGCGGCTTTTGAAAACAATTTTATACAACCAGTGAAATGTTGCAATGGCTATGACAGGGTGTCTCAACTCGTTTGTACTGTAAATAAAATCACAAACGCGATTTCTTATGTTCCCTTATACTGGAAAATAATAAACGAGGGCCTGGAATAAGGATGACATGGGTGGATTCCTAAGCCGGGGGATGTTGATTTATGATTCGAGGGTAGCTAGATATGAATGGACTAACCTAGGTTGTTCATTTGAATTGTTTTACGAAAATAATAGGCTGTAGATGTTTTGTGTAAAAAGATGATTTTTGCTATTGTCTTACAAGGTTAAAACGGCATATCTTGTCTCCACTGCTCCTATTTGGATAAGGTCCCCTTATCCCCCTGGTATTGCCTGCTTCACAAATAGTAATGGCCTCCCGCTTTGCGGCTTTCCTCTATTTCTTAATAGCTGGATACCCTCAGTTTTTCCTATCATAAATTTCTCACTATTTTGTGCTATACCATGTTGCTAATTTCTCCAAACCAAAATGTCTGGATTGGATACGAATGAGTGATTCTGGTGGTGACGTCCGGAAGGATTTTTCTATTAATCGTGCCCTTCAATCGATTGAAAAACATGGAAAACACTCTTTCTAGCAATTTCAAGTATCTTTCAAATGAAACATAATACCTTTTTAGTACTCAAACTTGTTCTACCAAATAATAAAGTCAGGGAAAATCATGTTTGCATACGGATTTCCAGACAACAAAATGTTTCCCTGCATTGAAACTGGGGTTTACATGTCCTTTCCATTTCACCCTGTTCCAACTCCACTTCTGCTGGTTAAATTGCATTTAACACTCACATTTTCACAGGGATCCCTTCTGGGGTTAACAAAACCGTAAAATGGCACAGCCAGTAAATGGAAAATTGTTAGGGCAGACAGTACACTCTTTTTTCAAATAGTTATGAGGCATACAAACTAATTGCCACTGATGTATGGAACTGTGATGATATGACAGAAAAAAGGGGAGAAAAGAATAAAGTTAAGCTGAGTGATAAGAATTCATGTTAGACTTGAAGACATTTAAATCATGTAGTGTAGGAAATCACGCAGATACCAAAGAGTTCCACAATCTTGCAGTACTGATGAAAAAAGCTACAAAAACTACAATCATACAAGGATATATTACAAGGAACAACAACTGCACAAGGATAAAGACGTTGAGAGAAACGAGTCACACTACATGGAGCAAACTAAGCTGGTACCAACGAAGGAAGGTAATCAGAACACGTATCATAGTACCTATAGAAAATACTTGGACAAGGCACATTCGTCGCTGAAGCAAGAGTTAGAGAGCAGCAACAAGATGTGTATCTATTAAAGTACGAAAACGTCTCTTAACACGATCAAGGGCATCAATATAAGATGACCAGGCATAAAAACGTTACTCCATGCAAGGGCGGATGGTAGATTTATAGAGATAAAATATGGCCCCATGTGTCAGGTAATGTCTAGCAAGATACAAAGAACCAATCTTTTTAGAAGCAGACTTGCCAATAGATTACTACTAGATTAACCCGAAGGAAGATCTAAAGAAAATGAAAAAGAAAGCATCCTCATTGACGAACATTCCTCAAAAGGAGAGTCAGCCTCACCAGAGTTAACATCGGAATTATATTCGCTGAATATTGGAGGGAGATAAGGACGCAGGTTTCTATCAGATGACATCAATTGATTTTCAGCAGCATTAAAAGAAACCACTCACCCCCCCTACCTTTCTCAGACAAGCTGAGGGGCAAATTCTAAAGCTCCCACAAGTTTGACGTGTGCCTGCTATTTTCCTTGTGGTTTTATGTCAGAGTAAAGGGTAGCGTCATCATTATATATGTTGATAAACAGATGCAAATTATTAGGAAGATCGTTGATGTAAAAAAAGGAAGAGAGGATAGAAACTTGAGGAACGCCAATGTTAATGAAAAACTGATCAGGTGTAATTCTATCTAATGTGACAAGCATTTTACGTCCTGAGAGAAAAAACTGAAGGATTATAAAGGCCTTTCCATGAGTACCATAACCAGTAAGCGTATAAACTAAGATATCCTTGTACACCTTATCAAATGCCTTGGAAATATCAAGAGTTTAACCAGGCTTATCCATAGACCTATAGATGTTTCGTGATTACAGTCAAAAGGTTAGCAGTGGAGTGAGAACTTGTAAACACTTATTGAACCACAACTAAGCCACCTNATCAGGTGTAATTCTATCTAATGTGACAAGCATTTTACGTCCTGAGAGAAAAAACTGAAGGATTATAAAGGCCTTTCCATGAGTACCATAACCAGTAAGCGTATAAACTAAGATATCCTTGTACACCTTATCAAATGCCTTGGAAATATCAAGAGTTTAACCAGGCTTATCCATAGACCTATAGATGTTTCGTGATTACAGTCAAAAGGTTAGCAGTGGAGTGAGAACTTGTAAACACTTATTGAACATCAACTAAGCGACCTAGGCTCTCGACGAATTCTTCTAGTGCATTGTTTATAAATCCTTCAAAGGCCTTCCTAATGACAGAAAGAAGACATACAAGTCGATGTTTGCAAGGGTCAGAAGGGTCACCTTTATTTTTGAAGACAAGAGAAACATTAGAAACTTTCCAGTATGACGAAAAACAAGATTCTGATAGGAAAAGTTTGAAAAATTTGGACAGCAAGGACGATAGGCCAGAAGTACACTGTTTTAAAACAACTACCGGAATCAAATATGTAGTATGAGCTCTAGATTGATTAAGTCCAAGAAACATTTTTGCAACTAAGCTTGGGTTTATGACAACAGAGTCCAAAATCAAATCAGTTTGCGGAGGGAACTCTAGCAAAAAATAGCGCTGTCATTTAGGGAGAAATTAGTGGAAAACAATCTTGTAAAAAGATCAGCCTCTTTTCCAGAGGGAAGAGAAAATTGAACACCATCACAGAGTGGAGAAATTCAAGTTACTGTTGAAAGTTATCCTGAAATTTCAACTTCCAAGCCCACTTGAAGGAAGCTCGAGATTCAACAGTTCAATCACATTGAATCCGAACATCGAAATGATTGTGATGAGCAATTTCAGAAGAACAGTGACCGTTGAACCATGAAAGAGAACGACGTTTGAGTTTGTAACTGCGACTTGGTATAAATGTTTTCAATACCAGTTTGTACCCATTCTGTGAACTCAGTTGCAACACCACAAGCTGATTTTGACAAAGACTTTGTATATATATATATATATATTTACTATACAATAAAATTTATTTTGCGTTTTGCACATGTTATGGACAAACTGACGATAGATGTAAAAACACAAAGCCCATTTAACATGGTGTTTGCTCATGACGTGGTTCTGTTTAAAAAAGAAAACGGTGATACAGGAGAGGAATTGGAGAAGTAGAAAGAGCCTTGAGGAGGGAGTGCAGCGTCTGAAAATAAAGAGATCAAAGATTGAGCATGTGTGCATCAACATGAAGGTGATTTTATGTCTAATAAAGACAGGTGTAGATGATATGCCCTAGAAGTCCCACTTCATGTACTTTGGTTCAAAGCTACGGAGTGGCGGTGATAGTGATAGAGAAAAGGGGAAGAGAACAGAGCCTTGATTGAGTAGTTGGAAGGTGACTGAAGTGCTACGTAACAAGAGTGTCAGTGAAAGTCAAATGAAAGGTGTACTAATCCGTGCTCAGGTCTACCCAGAAGTATGGAATGGAAACGTTACCAGCGACTAACAGGGTGGAAATAAAACCTAAATGTTCTAATAGAAAGAGGAAGATGCTCCTTCTTTGTAACATTAAGAGCTCGTCAGCGAGCATTAAGAGGAATTCACATTATCGTATCTGTCAAGCAAATCTCTTCTAGCTTTAAATACTTGCATCTGCTTTTGCTCTTCAAGGACATCATGTATCATAATATTGTTCCTTGCTTTAGGGAAGAATTGCAGACCACTCTCTGTGATTGATTTATCTAAATAAAAAAGGATAAATGTTGGAATCGTCTTGAGTATGATCTCTGATTGCAACGCCTTAGCGCAAAATTGTCTTTTAGTACACAAATAGAAAACCATGCCTTGGATCATTTGATTCTGTTTTTCACATTTCGGAGCGGTTAACATCGACATAATTGATTTCTTTGCCCTTTTCACTGCACATATGGCAGCTTTATGAGTGTAATATTTTTTATGCTCCTTCATTTTCTCTCGCCCTTTTTTCCAATTGTCAAAGCTTTCTCCTTATTTGAAATTGAAGTTTTCTTTTTTTGTGTGTGTGTGAGATGTACAGGTCGAAGAAGTACTTTACTTCCCTCTCTATTATATGCAAGCCAATCAATTGCTGCAAACCATTCTGCATTAAAGTATCTTCCTGTTCTTTTACCATCTAACCGATCATTTCAAGTAAATTTATCCTTTGTCTTGATTCACTCTTCAGTAAAAATCAAGTATTATCTATTTAATTTTTTTAAGTAGCAGTATTTTCGTAGCAAAGTCTCAACATTTGCTTGATACCGGTAAAAGGTATAGCTTATTTTTTAAGACGTGCTTCCTGGTTTGTTTAAAACAAAACACAGCTGATGGAACATCAGAAAATTAAGATACGTCACCAAGAAAGATAGGCACAGATTCGTCGTATACGTATAAATTGGAAACGAGGCAAGAATAAAATAGGAACAGATGGATGGTAGGAATTTTTTCGTAGATATTGGTGTGCGGATTTTGGTTTTTCATAGAAGGAAATGAAAAAAGTGTTATTTTCCCATTTGATTGTTGTGTCAAGAGATATAACTTTCTCGCGAGAAAATAATGTAGTAAATACAATTTGGATTCCATCTCTTTGGAATTACGAAAGTTTAAAATATGTTCTGGAGATGAGTGGCCGTGGTGCCAAATGAAGAAAACATCATCGATAAAATGGATCCATAAATAGAGGCGCTTGTCATAAAGAATCTCGTTTTCATTAAGTAAATTATGGGTAAAAAAATCCATGAAGAGATTAGCAAAGCCAATAGCCATTGGGATTCCCATAAGTGTGCCTTTTATTTGGTGAAAAATCTTTGTCCAAACGTTAAAGAATTGCATTTAAGAACGAGGTACATTAATGTTTTCAAAAAGTTACTTAGAAGTGGTTTAAGTATTTTGGTTTTTGAAAATGTAAAGCAAGCATTGATGTCTTCATAGTGATCAATATTTGGGTACAAAGAGACCTGTGTAGAGACAAGAATCAGAGCTAAGTACTTGGATTGAGGATTTACTTCATTTAATTTAGACTTTTTCATCATAAATCAAGACTGTTTGCCAATATTATTTATAGATGTGATCAATCTAAACTCCCAGTATAAACTTAATTCAGGTGGTTGCCTTGAAAAAGTGTGCTTCTGAGCAGTCTTCCTTGGTGTCCAAACTTTTTAACCTCATCCCATTGGAATCCTGTTTTCCACCATCCAGGAAACTTTTAAATTTTGTCCCGTCTTTAAGGTTTCGGGTGATCTCCTTTGCTGCTTAGAAATAAACACTTGTAAATTTTCTTTCTGTCATTAGTACGGCGTGTGAACGACTTATCAACAATGCAGTGATGACCCTAACTGGTACCTCGACATTGGACAGGAGGCAACTCAAAAAAAACAAGTCATACTTGCGGAAAATTTTGAACCGCCCTTTCAGTATGGGAATAAATTGTTTGCTTTCTTTCAACGTGGCAAAATTACGACTCATTTCGTTTAATAGAAAGCAGACTCCTCATCAACGTCCATTATTCATAAAAATAGTTCCGATATTAACCCTGATGAGGTTGCTTTCTCTCTTTCGTAATGTTCGTCATTGAGGCTGCTTGGTTTGTCATTTTCTCAAAATCTTTATTGGGTTATTAATACAATCTGTTGGTAAGTCTGCTCCAAAAAGGTTGGCTCTATTAATTGGGTTAGAGAGGGCATTACATCTGAGGCCATTTTGTATTTCTATACATCTGCCATCAGTCCTTGGTTGGAATACTCTAGTCATATCTGGACAGGTACTGTCATTTCATTTTGATGCGATTGTTCAATTTCATAGGCATATTTGTAGCTTGATTTGTCCATATATTGCTGCTACTCTTTAACATTTGTCTCAAATCGACGAAAAGTTGCTGGTCCTAGTCAATCCTAAAGGTGTTATCATGGAAGTGTTCTAACAAGCTTTCCTGTCTGGTATCAGCTTAGTTTGTTACATTTCGTGTGACTTATTTCTTTAAACAAATTAATTTCTTTCAGTTCTTGCACTTGGCTGCAATAAATCTATTTATTTAATGAACTTTCCCCCCAATCACACAGGTTGTGGAGCTATTTCGCTTCTGGGTACTTTCTCCACATAATTTTAATGTTTTAAAGTCTAAGTTCAACTTTTATCTCTTGTCTTGACCATTTTTCCTTTTCTTTCTTTCTTTTCTGTTATCTTTTAATTCTTCTCACAGTTAAATACACTTGATGGCTCTGCGCCCTGTATGGCTCTTCATAATTAAAACAAGTAATTTTGTATCGATCTACACCAGGAGAACTAGAAAAACAGATTTTTGAAGTATTAACTAAGAATTTAGGTGCAATTAATTTTGAAATCCTTCGAATATTTGACATTACTAGTAACATAAAGGAATAAAACATTAAGAGCTTTCATTAATAATGCTTCATGCAGGATAAAATCAGAAAGTTAAAAAGAATTGTATGTTTTTGCTCAAGAATCAGGAATAAGTAATGGAAACTGCACGATAAAAATAAAATGAAATTGAAAGAAAATGAAATTGAAATCCACTAAGGTCTATATTTGCACTTCATTAATTAGGAGGGGTCAAGAGAACCCGATAAAACAAGCGTGGAAGGCGACAGTCCTAGGGAAAAGGAGCAGAGGCAGGTAGAGGCTGAGATGGAGAGATGTTATAAGGGAGGACATGAGGAAAGTTGGAGCAGATCCGGAGGATTACAATGAGCGCGGAAAGTGGCGCAGACTGTGTCGAGCAGTTGACCAGTCTTAGTGATGGAACAAGACCGTAAGAAGAAGAAGAATGTTACAAAATTTTTCTAAAAAGTACAGCATAAACATTTACTTGATTTGTTAAAAAAGTTACTTGTACATGGCAAAAATAAAACAATACCTGTGCAGATTGAAGTTGAATGAAAGAACCTGTATAGGGGTATGAAAAGATTTGTCCAAATATACGAAATTTGAAGAGAAATGCCAAAATCTGTCTCCTCACCTGAATTATTTACCTTAAGCATCAAGGTTATTCTTATAGAATTGAAAGACTCAACTAAATCTGCTATAGGTGGATGAAACACAAACAATTTACCCTAAAAAGATAACATGTTATTCTTTTGGGAGACTAAGACAAACAAACAAAATATGGAAGAAGATAATTTGACAAACTAAAAACGTAAGAGTTAATTATCAGTTTTTGAAAAAGTGAGTTCATATCAAGAAACAAAAAGGAGACAAAAATTTCTGAGCTTCAAATTGGTAAAATAAAAAGGTTAAACAATTTAAATATTGAGGCGGTGTACTAGCAAGAGAAGAGAAACCAGAGAACAACCAGAAAAGTCTAGAGATATTTATAGGTATAGTAACAGATGATGTTCAAAAATTGCACACGGGATGAATGAAAAGAAAAACAAGTTGGTAAAATAAAAAGTTTAAACAATTTAACTATTGAGGCGGTGTACTAGCAAGAAAAGAGAAACCAGACAACAACCAGAAAAATCTAGAGATATATAGGTATAGTAACAGAGGCTCACCTTGCTCACCTTGCTCCGCTGTATCCTGACCGGGTAGCGGGTTTCTGCCGTATCTTCCGCTCGACCAGGCTCCGCCACCTGCTCCTGTCGCTAGTGTCATCCCTCTCCAGTTCAAGCCAGCGAAGGTCTGTTTTCACTGTATCCCTTCATCTTTGCTTTGGTCTGCTTCTGCCTCTACTTTCTTCAACTCTCATTTCGCCTACAAGAAAAAACACATGAAAGACATAGAAGCATTAGATTTCATCACATTTCTACTCTGGTACGTGTAAGTTAATTGCACAATTTCGAACGCAAGAAAGAGCATTTAAAAAAATAAAATCTGAGTTTACTAAAAATACCTGGATTGAATGGGACACAGTACGTAAAAGTTCAGAAAGTATTAAGAAACCAACAAAAACCAGAAAAGGAGGTAACAAAGAGACCCTGAAATAGATTCAAGAAGAGAATTTTACTAAAAAAAGAACGAAAAAGAAAAGTAAGTTGTCTAGAGCCAATTTTGCCCATTTTTCTCTGGAATGATACGTAAAGAAGAAAACAAAGGTATTCTGGAAGGAAAGAACCGCTTGATTGTCCAATGAGATATAGTCAATACGATACATGAGCTAAAAACAGAACTGTTCATTGCTTTGTTCTCTCTTTGTTAGAGTCTAGAGCTTTTGTTAACAAAATATAAGGTAATCTTTTGGAGGTGTTACCATTTTCAACTTTTTTAAAGGATTTTTGTGTGACTACAGCTTTAAGAACCCGGCCATAGTACTTGGTTTTGTACCTAACGCTGTAAAACTTATATCCAATTATTTTGTGCTCTAAACTAAGGCCTTTTGGTAAAAACGGAATTTATATCAGGAACAAAAGTTAAAACGCCCATATTTGCAAGTCAACTAAATTCGCCATGTCATATATATATATATAAGGGGTGTTCAGGTTAGAGCGAGGTGGATTGAGCTAATAGATCAATCCACGGCTCTTCGCTTTACCCAGATTCACAGACAAGTCCTACAATTTCCTTCCACCTATTTCTATCCTGAGCTAACATTTTCAGACATTCGAGGTCATGTACACAGTTCAAGATTTTAACATTCATAAGCTCAGCATTCAATTCATTAGCAATTTTAATATCCTTCTCTNGGGATCCTGTCAGAGTGCTCAAACTACGCATGCGCAGTGAGCTCCGCATTACGCAAACGACAGGTTCCCATATATATATATAAGGGGTGTTCAGGTTAGAGCGAGGTGGATTGAGCTAATAGATCAATCCACGGCTCTTCGCTTTACCCAGATTCACAGACAAGTCCTACAATGTCCTTCCACCTATTTCTATCCTGAGCTAACATTTTCAGACATTCGAGGTCATGTACACAGTTCAAGATTTTAACATTCATAAGCTCAGCATTCAATTCATTAGCAATTTTAATATCCTTCTCTATCACCACAGGGAGAGTACTTCTCGCCATGTCATCAGGTCGAAAAAAGGTATGTATTTTAATGGCACAATTATAGTTTGTCAAAAATATATATTCTCTCCCGTATAAGTGACAGAGTATTCTACTCAGGACAACAGTTGATTATGCTGTAGTTTATTTTGCACCAGATCACAGTAAATGAAAGTGTAGTTTCTTGACCCCTCATGTCAAAGTTCAAATTAAGCTGAGAAAATGATGATGTTCTATTTGAAAATTTAGTTTGTGACTTTTCGCAGTGAAATGGAATGGCTAGAGCAATGCATTATATAGTGCCCTTTCTGGAAGTAACCTTTGACTCAGTTATTATCAGCAGTGAAAGCTTTTGTCGATTACGTGAGTTCAACTTCGGTCAGGATTACCCTATTCCTTTGTAAACCACAGTGGTGATCTAAAAAGTTTTTGCTTCAATAGTGATTCATAAAAAATAATTGAAAAATTTGCAGTAAGACAAACAGTCAAGTGAATGATGAAGCAGCAAACATTTCTTACTTAAGAAGGTAGGGATAATTGCTCAGTTTGTAAAGTAGAATAACTTGCAAGGTGCAAAAATTGGTTAAAACCCAGTTTCCTGGGCTTAATTCTCTAGTTTTTGTCTTTACAAATAACGTTGTATGGCCTTTGTTAGATGTATTGCTAATGTTGACTGAGAAGTATGCCCTTCTAGACAGCTGGACTTCATGTCAGTTTGTAGTGTTTATGTATTTGAGGATTGCTTTCCCTTCCTTTCTTCTATTCTTATTCAAAAAGAAGTGATGAATTATATTTTGTTATTGTGATATCGGTGCTAGAAGGATTACCTGTGATATTTCCAAAAATTTTGTATTTTGATACGGCTTCTTTGGCCTTATTACACTTTATTTTGATTCATAATTTTTTGTTTAATTAGCTTTATGGAAATTCCTGCACAAATAATAATTGAGATTGCTAAATTATATAAGTGTTCAGAAGCAGAGAACCTAATAAAAAGTTCCACTTGATATTAATTTTTAGCCTTGGCATTAGTTTCTAAGCATAGCTAAGTTTAAAAGAAGACGATCTCTATTCTTCTCTGACAATATTTAAACTTAAGACTGATTTTTTTTCGTTTCACGGTTGCCTTGTTTAGAAATTTCATAAATGTGATGGTCTGGGTTTCCTAAACATACTGTTATCCCATTTTGGGTTATATTGTCATGTGGTCCTGTCTTTATCTCAGTGAAAATAAACCAACAACATTATTATCTAGACAAGCCTACTACATTGGTGCAAAACCCTCATATTCCATGTTGTAATCAAAGTCGTTGTAATGGCACCAAAAGGTTGAGTTCCCAAGGTGAGAAAGTCCTTGTAGATTTGATTTTTCTCTCTCATAACCTCATAATTTATTTCGTTTATGCTAATCTTCTGTTAACACCAGGTCGCTGGCCTCACGACAAACGTTTCATTTAAACACCTGCTCGAAACAGCTCATGGTATAATTATACCTGGACAAGCTTTCAGAGTGGTTTTATTAATAAGTCCTTTTGTTTATCAGCTAAGGCATATGTTTTATTTACATCCTCTAATCTACATTTGCAAACTACATGCCAGCTAACGTTTAAAAGAGGTTTAAATTTGAAAAGTTTCCTTTCTCTTGATCTTGTTTATCATCTACAATATGTGAGCAGCTTGATACCACCCACATGCTCATTTCCTGTTAAGAGGTAAAATTTTTAATATTTCCCTTCAATGAAACAAAATAGTACATATAGATAAGCCTATAGATTAAGAAAACCAGATTTAAACTACCTCTGCTAAGAAACTGTTTCGTATTAAAGAAACGTGCAAGCTGACATTTTTTTACAAGATGATTTTTTTTGCCTATAATTATGTACGAATGGACTGTAAATTCTTGCACAAAATTTTTTTAATCCCTCTGGAGCATTTCCCTAAATATGTAAAGTAGAGAAAGAGAATATATTCCAGATTGAAATGTGTTGTTGTCCACAAGGTAAATTATTTCGTTTTTGTAATATAGAAATGCTATTTCTGAGATGAAAGTATTGGTTTGAGTGACTGTATGTTAATTAACTTACTCACTTTCATTTTAAATGATGTCACCTGGGAAGTACTTGAGCCTAAGCCAGTCCCAAGCCCTGACAAAGACAGAGATTTTGATGATTGCAAGAGCATCCCGCCTATGAAACCTATGCCACAATTTGTATCCCAGACAATGGACTGCAACCAAACTTGGATAGGGCATTTACCGTTATAAGCCATGTGTAGCGGACCAATAGCCTTGATGCTGTGAGAGTTAAACGAGCGAGGATAAAGAAACTTAAGATTGCGATCTTAAACACAGGGATGGTAACATCAAAAGCAGAGGAATAACGGATCTAATGATGCAGCAAAACATCGATATACCATGCCTACAAAATGCCAGATGAGCTTGAGCTGATAGGAAAGCAGGAGGGAATGCTAGAAACATCAGCAACAGTATCAAGCTATACTGTCAAGAAGGGGAAAAGCCATCTGACGGCATGCCCATACGCTTGAAGAAAGAGTGGCAAGATAAGATCATTGAAATAAACAGAAAGTCAGATTGCATCATCAGCATGAAACATGACCCCACAGAGGGTGTAAAACATAGTGCCTGCCTATGTGCCACAGCAAGACTGTGGCGAGAAGAAAAAGGAACTGCTCTGGACCCAACTGAAACCAGTAGCTGAAAGCGTGAAGGTAGCAAAAGACCTAACTGTTGCGGGTGATCTAAATGGACACGTAAGGAGAAACAGGGACGGTCATGAACGATAGGATAGTGGCATATCAAGAAGCAACATCAATGTCGGAGGGAAAAATATTCCAGATTTCGTTCAAGTTTGTGACCTGACCCTGGTGATTACTTATTTTACAAAGAATAATGCTCAAAATGGTACTTTTCAAAGTACCTCAAACCAAGCAGTATTCGACTACATCACAGTGAGAAGAGAAAGTCTTTGTAAAGTGAAAACTTGTAAGACGATTGTTAGGGAATCTATAGCTACCCAAAATCTACTGATGATGGATATCATCGTTAAGAAAAAAGAAATAAAAGAAGGAAACGATAAGAGAAAATTAGTTGGTGGAAGCTAAAAAGGCCCGAAGGGCAAGTCCTAGTTCAGAAACTCGAGGATATTTTAGAGACAATTGAGAAGTAGTCAGAAATGCCATGAAAAGAAACCTACCCCAAGTGATTGAAGCAGCGAAAGGTACACTAGAAATGTCCATTTTAGAGAAGTACATCGAGAGAGAGTCTTTGTCGTGGGATGAAGTTAGAGAGGCGTTATTAGCAAAGGAGGCAATTATCTTTAATTGCTAAAAAACATGCACCATTGCGAATAATAAAGTTTTAGATAAGCTTACCCCTTGGTTCACTGCAGTGAAATTTCCCAGTCGATGAATGGTTTATTATGTAATATCGGTAAGAAGCTTAGTGACAGCAAAGCACACCAGTCCAACCTTCTACTATCTAATGAATATAAGCTAACTAAAGAAGCTATAAATTTTCGGGTTAGGGCCATCGATTTTGTTTCTGTTAAAAAGGCTCTGAATAAAATAAAGATCTCTTTCGGCTTTAACCCCTACGTTATTGAAATTCACTATATCAAAGTTGGGCTCTTACTAATTTCACATTCTCCGGGTAAAATTTGTAATTTTTCAGCTGAATCGGGAATATGTCCTGATAGATGGAAGATACCAAGAGTGTCTCTCATCTTTAAAAGTGGCTCAACTAAAGAGCGATCACACCACAGGCCAATGCCTGTCCTACCTAAAGTTTCAAAGTTGTTTGAAAGGCACATAAATGATCGACTTCACGTGTATCTTGATTCAGATAGGGTTTTATCTACAGATCAGTATAGTTTCCGTAATTAAATTTCGGTTGTCTTTTGCTTATTGACCTGAAACAATAACGATAATACTAATAAGAGGAAATACACTGCCATGGTTTTCGTTGATCTAAAGAATCCCTTTGATACAGTGGACAATCAAATTTCTGTGAATACTATTAATTTTAATTATTGTTTCCAAGAACCAATAATATGTTGATTTAAAAATGCTACAGGAATAAGCAAGTCTAAAAGAGAAAGTGGTTACGCTAAAAACAACACTGCTTATACAACCAAGTCAAGAAAGTAGAATCACTTTTTTGTAGTTTATTGAACTTGAATGGTAAAGTAATTTCAGTATTCCATACTTCCTTGTAACCTCTTGCTGTGCAACAATCATAAATAGTCATAAGAAGTTTCTTCAAAATAGGTTTCATGTAATTTAACCCATAATCTTTTCCTACGCTAGTGTCCTCATTTTGCATACGTTCTGAAAAATAGATTGAGAAGGTCTTTTTGTCTGCTTTGCAATGCGCTGCACATTTAAAGCCGTACATAAGAAAGGGTAGTAAAACGGTAGTATATATCTTGATTTTGAACTTTACCTGCATTCACTTGTCACATGAACCCCCCTCAATTCTTTTTACCTCTTCCATGATTTGCTTATAGTTGCTTAAACGTCTTCACCAATGCTAAGTAACAACACTTTCTAACTGGTGTAACTTCCTCACCCTTCCGGCCCGAAGTGTTAACAGGTTCTTTTTTTGTGTAATAAAATTACCTTAGTTTTATTGCTCTTTGTCCTCAATCCTTTCTTCTCTATCTCTTTAACCCATGAACTAATACTTTGCTATAATTCTTTCTCATCTTCTACTGTAATAAGTAAGAGATTTTCGTATAGAGACTTTTCAGGAATTTTCTATTTTTCAATCTTGCTGCAAAACTGACGGTATCCAAAATTTCAGTATACAGAAATCAAATAGATAGTTGCCAGCTAGTTTCTGTAACGGAATTGTAATTGTTTCTCAAATCTGGCTTTGAAAATACTGTCATTGTACATAAACTTGATCTACCCCATACCATTTTTTTGAATAAAAGCTTTTTAAACACTGTAAATCTTGGCATTACATTTGAATGGAACATTGTATGTTTGACATCAACTTTGTGCTCGTCTTCTTTGGAAAAAGCATAGCAGTTTGCTTTTTTTGCAGAAAAGACTTAATAAGAAAAGACAAAATAGAAGAGCAAGAAAAAACCCATGAAAAGATTAATAGTACATGTATAAGTTGCAAAGCAAAAAGGTATAAAATAGGTGCAAAGGTATGTTACCTTTATAAGCAGGACGGAGTGATTCTAACTTGGAGGACTCAGGCAGAAGACGTAGAGATCATTGAACAAGTATCTTTGTTTAGTGTTCAATCAATCGGTGTCTTAAACGATTTTTACTGTACTTAAGAAAACAAAACAATAATATAAAGATTACTTGATAAATTTGTCTACATTGTGATGACATCACCATCGTAATTGCTTATTCAAAGAAAATCTCCAATGTCCACACGTCATAGCAAAACGACACATAACTTATGACTACTTCTTTTTCAGAATATTTTAAGTTAAGGACACATGCCGACATTAGTGAATTTTTAATGGAAAAAAGATCTACGATTCAGTACTTTCTTCGTTTGTGCCACAAAAAAAAATTCTTTGTCCAATAACCTAAAACAAATCGGAATTGCGTTATGTCACTTACTTTTCCTACTGTTTTTTCCTTTTATTTCTTTTTGTGCCAATATTTTGTCTTGCAATCTATTCAAGGATTACAATGAGATTACGTCTGCTACTTTGGGAGTCCAGGAATGCAGGGTACAAGGCAGTCAGTTATAAAATTTAAAATTTAATTATTTTAACTATTACAACCAGAAATTTGCAACAAATACCGAATTTCTTGATGCCTAGGGTTAATTTTTTTCCTTGATTGTTTTATTAAAACTATGGAGTTATGATGAAGTATACTTCCTCGCCCTTCAATAGCTTTCTGGTTTTCAGCTAAGACCATTCAAAGACAGGATGAAAAGGAACAACACAAAAATACATCGTTAAAAGCATTGGAAGCGAAGGAATTTTAAAAAATTGGCTTAAGAATAAAAATTGCATCGAATTAGTTTCAAATCAATGTTCACAGTTTTTTTAGTCATTTCTACCAACAACTCGGCTATTTGTATTTCAATCAGAGAGCCTTCCTACTTCAAGGCTAATTGAAGGAAACGTTGATTTTCACTTTTACCCCAAAACTGAGTAATGTTGAAGAATTTGTAAGATAAAATTGTAATATATTTTTCAATTTTAATACTTAGACAAACCATAACGCAATTAACACAAATAAGATAGGAAATTGCACCTCATTGCATAACATAATTATTTTTGAGAGATTCTTGATATAAATCTATGCAACAGTTGAGATTTTTGTAAGTTTTCCTTTAAATCATTTTTCATAATTATCATTTCCTTAAACACAAGTTAACAGTCATCTTAAGATGTTTTTAAAAGCAAACACCTTCAAAGTAATATTTTTACGTTATTTTTGTATATTTTAAGTTGTAATTCACAGCAGAAAATGGAATCGTAGTAAGACAATTTGCTATTGATATAAAAAATTCTAGAATCTTTCTCAAAGATTCTAATAATTCAAAGTACTTAAATAATGCACAAAAAATCCGTTTTAGTTATAGTTTAGGCTATAACTACTTAACCTTAACACAAGGTAAAATATGTTCATTGTACAAAATTGATTTGAAGTAGTTAAGTTGACGACTGTTGACCTAAAAGGGTAATTTTGCCGTGAGAGTACAGTAATACAACGATTTATTGCTCATAACATTCTGTCAGGAATAAGTGTACCAATAAGCAGTGAAAGTAATTTTTGTACATTGAGATACTAGTAGACTGAGAAATAATTTTATTGAGAAGATTTATTGGCAGAGATATCTCTTTTGTAGTAGTTAACTATGGTTGAACTGTTACGATAACTATTATTATAATTTGACTTGCACATATTTTCATGTTACAGTAGGTAAAGAGAAAGGTTTTGGCGCTTCCGTAATAATTAAAATAAAAAATCCAATCATTTGTTACAATGTTCATGATGACTACCCATCTACAGTAAACAATACGTTTTTGTTCTCTGTACCATGAAGCTAAGAAAGGATATTGAAACTAACACCTGTATGAATATAGTCACATCAAATGTCATAAGCTCCCTACTGTTTTGTTGTTTTGTTTCAATAAAAAATTTAAAAAAAGAAATGAGATACGGAAAAGAACTGAGAGGATCAAGAACTAATGCATACTATGTACAAAAGTAAAAGTATTATTTCTTTGTAATACAAAATACCCCACTATTGATAGCATGTAAAAAGAACGGTAAATTACTTTTAGTCTTATTTTCCTTTTCGATATTCATCAAAAGGAAGTAGCGATCTAACGATTTGTTGATACTCAAGTCTTATGCTGCCACCAATCTCACTTTACAAGTGACACCGTTGGTCTAAAGAAATGTTATTTGGAAAAAAAGAAAGGGTAAGGATTTACAAATAGTTTTATCATTTCAACACTACCGTTTATTAATGAAACACAATGTATTTTCCTCTACATATTCCATTTTTTACTATTTTACAGAACTGATGTTATGTATAATAAGCAAGATGAACAATGATCTATTAAATCAGTCCTAACTTTTCACCAACAACTTTAGTAGCTTGCTTTCTTTCAAGTTTTAATTTATGAAATAACAGAAGACTTACATCAATACACATCTTTGTACATCACAAACTAACATTTGTTATCAGGGATTGACATATTTTAAAATTAAAATAAAATATGTTATTTACAATACAAAAAAACTTCTTGCTGGTTTTGCCTGAGGTAAAACGGAAGAAAAGATTAAGGCATTTGCTGACCTTGTGCTGTAAAAATTTTTGTTGAAAAGTTGTCAACTTTTTATTTCTGTTTCTTATCGCTTGTTATCACAGGGGAAGGTAGTATATGCGTTGTCAATATTGGACTACTTAAAGATATTAAAAATTACCTATATAATGTAAATGGGAAATTGCTGATACAGGAAGAAAAACTTGAAATAACAATTAATGCCTATTAACGCTAAATGTGATTATCGTCCTGATGTAAAATTTCATATATCTTCTGTTAAACCGCAGAGATTAAATAACAAGTTGTTAGAAGTGTAGCTATTAACGAAAATGATATTTTGTTTTACAGGTAATAGGGAATGTTTATATTTAAAGAAACCTAGAACGTTTAATGGAGGAAAAGTTTCTTATGTCAAAAATATCACTATTCATCTTTTTTGTATATTTCACCCCATTTCACCCAACCCCCATGGGTTTACCTTAAAATATATCTGACGTTTGCTTTTTCAGAACAGAGATTTGCAGTATTCTATTCAAAATTTAAAACAACTCGAAATTAAGGGACGTAACACTCACATACAGTAGCATCAAGGCACAACACTTGCTAATTACGCACTCAGACTTGTTCTTTTCGTTCTTTTCCTTAAAATGATCAGCAACTAAAACCAGTATGAAAAATATATAACTGTATCAAGGTGAAGACAATGTTTTTTCTCTAGAAAAGGCCCAGAATATCAAGCAGTCATCATTGGAAAAGGCGTAAACAGTTTAATATGATATCTGCTGTTACAGGCAAAATTTGTATCGCAAGTTCAATATAACTTTTAATGGTGTTTCAGATAAAAAAATTATGCTTTTGGAAGTGGCAATTAGAAATAACCTCTAATGATGACCATGTCAGTACAAATTACCATAGCTTATCAACAAAAATTTCTTGAACGTTTTGGGTTTATAGAATTAGTTTCATAGAAAGACAAGTAAAAAATAAATTTGTATCGAAACGGGTTCGATCCAGTGCTTATAGACCTAATAACCACATGTTCACACGGATATCACGTTTCAAAACTATTTTCAAATTCTCTTTTTCAAAATTTTCCCATCAATATTTTTGAAACCTTTTACAGAAATTTTTCATTAATAACTAGACAAAAAATTGAACTAACTAGTATTACAAGAAAGTTGTGTTTTAAAAGCTTGTGATTAGTTAGGTAGCTCATTTGATGCTTTTTAAAGAAAGTCCTTACATTAATAGGTAACAAACTCACTGGACTAAAAAATAAAATTTTACTGCTTTTCTCTTCAACTTTAGCTTCACACTCTTCGAATCGCACGATAAAAGCTAGTCTTGCTGCATGCAAGACTAGCTCTGCAATCTATTTATCAAAAATGAAATAATTACTAAGCGTAAACTATAAACGAACCTAAATGTAATCGGCATGATGTTCTATTTATATGAAACCAAATCTGCAAAGATTAATATTTGGTACAAAAACGTTAAAAAAATGGTAACAAATGCGAAGACTGAATATCAGGAATGGTTATCCATTGGATACCGCAGAAATAAGAAATTGGAAATTTTGATATTCTTTTCCATGCTATTAAAATAAAAGAGGAACCAGAAGTACGAGATTATTGAGAGTTGGCTGGTAAAATAGGACGACAAGAACACGAAACCGACTCACTAACACATAGTGCCAAAGTGACGTTCCAGATTATACAAGAAATAAAAGTTTTTTCTTTAATTTCTAGTGACGAACGAAAAACAATCCAGCGATACAGCAGTCATTGTAGGGCTTCTTACCTGGCTGTCGAGGGATTGCTCCTGGAGATTGTATAAATAAGCAACTTTATGGATAATAAATAAGATAAGAGAAAATATAAATTGAATGTGAGAATATTTCAACAAGTTTACATTGTAAAGCCGTAATGGAAATTCTGTAGAAAATATAAAAAAATTGAGCCATGTGTCATTTGCCCTGATATCAGTGCAAGCATTCAAGTTAAATCGGGAGTGGGTGGGAGTGTTTAGTAGAGGCTGCTATCAGGAAGCCATAACTTTCTAAGTTTCTAGAAAATATTTGGTAGATCAACCCAAAAGTATAAAAATAAAAAAATTACCAGATAGGCCATGTTACGTCTGATCCATGGCTGATTTGGTGGGGTTAGGGGTCTAAAATGGGATAGGAAGCATTGATCAGAGTAATCCCAAGAACAGAAGCATGAGGCTATGCATTTTGTTTGCACAGGTCCTACTATATTGAAGTTTATGTTATATTTCCATGATAAGTTTTAGGAAACAACACAGATTCATAAACACAGGAAACAAAAATAAGGAAAGGTTTTATTTACGAGAAAACCAAAATTTAATACTATAGTTATATTTCATGGTACTACACTTTGTAAAATTATAGCACACACACACACACACACACACACATATATATATATATGTATCTATCTGTGTGTATACTTATTCAATCTTTCGACACGTGGTTCACTGTCCAATAGCTGTCCAACACTGTGCAATAGTGCAACTTTGAACCATCTAAATGTTCTCTGCTCGCACTCCATAAAAAGGGGAAGACAAGAACTTCAAAAATATAGAGGATTTTCAAAGTAAATACTATTTTAGTAAAACTCTGTTTTAATTAAAAAGGAACAAAAGCATAGCTAATGAATAAACACATATATCTACCAAAGTTTACATTGTTGAAGTCCAAACACTTTGATGAGTACTTTATAGAAAAGTTTCCAAATTTAGTTTTCCTCCATTGTGATTCTCCAACTACGCCACAACCTATCGCAATCCTTTAGCGGTTCAGTTCAGCCTTTTTGTATACACTGTTGACCGTAAAGAACTTTTAGTTCCTTTTTTTTATGAGAATACCTTTTTGATGAGAATGTTTTTTTGATGAGAATTTCTTTTTAATGAGAATGTTTCTTGCAGATACAGGTAGTGAAAGTTGAATTTCTTTTATAACTTCTATTATCATGGTCCGTTGTCCTATGTTCAAGTTTCTTAACATGCAAAAAATGGAGAGTAAATATGTATGATATTTCTTCACTTTCAACAGATTTGATAATTAAAAGTGCAGCTGTTTCCAAGCCTCGCTTATATTAATGCCATTCTTGTACAAATTTTGGAAGGTACACTATCTGAAAATAGAATTGAGTGATTATTCTCTTTTTCCCCGATTCTCGAGATGTTGCATTTAGAAAAGTTTGACAAGATTTTCTTACCTAACTGGTAGTCAAAGAAGGAAGGAAAGTTTCTTATTTTTGATTGGGCACCAATTATAATTTCTATCATTTCAATATTTCTACCTAACTAGTAATAATGTTTCCTTACGTCCATCCAGCTGTTCCAAATAAATGCTCATACATTTTCATTTCTAATTTGTAGGTATTTTGTTTCGTTGGGAAAACGTCATGACGAGTTTGCAAATTTATCTGACTACATTAAAAACATCCTTTAGTCAATTAATTTACAAAGAGATTTGTAGCATGATCATAACAATGTTTATAAACACTTTTTAAAAATTGTTTTGATGTTGTAAGCTATTTTAGTTTTTCCTCCTGCTATTGTGTAAGCTTAGTAGTAGTTCCGATTAAATTCATCTCCACCTGATGAAGCCTATCCTTCTTACATATTTCTGCAGACTTATAAGAATAATGTCCTTGTCTGCTTAGTTATTCAATCCATATTATGCAAATGACAATCTGTTTTCAACTTGACTAAAAATACTAACCATTTCATTTGCAATATTCAGAAATTGTTTGTTACACTGAATTTTCTACACTATTTTGCGCTAGGTGAAATGACCTCTGTTATTCCTTTTTTGCATTTCAGGTGGGTACGAAATTAAGTATACAGTTTCACTCAACAATATAACATATAGGCTAAAAAGAATAGTCTATTTCTAGTCAGGATAACCTGAAATCTGAGTTACTAGAAACTAATTAGTCTGAGGAAAGAGCACGCGAAATAGCAAGACAAAGTTGCACAATGTGGCATTTTTCATGAAAAAAATAGGTTTTCTTTTCACATTTAGTCAAGGAAATACAATATCAATTTCGTTTATTTAATCCTTTGTCCCACTTCAAGGGGCAGACTTTTCATGCATATAGGTGATTTTGCTAAGGTGATATCCAGTAAACAGAACTCAGTTGTATATTTATGTTATTGCAATTGCATAGGTGAACAACTGTTTGTTACTTGATACATAGATGTCAAGATATCAGAAAGATTTACTGTCGTCCCATAGGAATGCTTTATTGTCACTCATAAAGAGAGATTTTCTCAAAAGTGGCAAAAAGATGCATTACATAAAACATTATATGATCTGGCAGAAAAATGTAGATTACCGTTATTTCAAAATCACTTATTAAAGATAATATTAAATCAATACCCCTGAAAAATTCGGTGCACATGACATTTAAACCCCCATCTTCTAAGGACCTTTGTTTGTGTCATTCGGACCGAGACTTATAGTCCTTTTCCTGGTCTTCAAAGTCTATAGTTTTTTTTCGTGTTACTTCAGCTTTTCTATGTTTTACCTTGAAAAGCCCTTATAAATCTTCACTTTTAATTGTGTGGAAGATGTCATTTATTACTTTTTTAGTTAAAGGCATCCAGTCTCACCACTTCTTACTTTCAAAAAAATATACATTCATTCGTCTAGCACCTTACCTGCAAAAACATTTCTGGACGCCATATACTCCTCAAGAATGGAAAACCTCTTTTAGTCTACCATTTAACTTTTAAAAGCATGAAACTTTATGGAATAAATGGGTTCCTTGAGTTCTATGAAATTACTTGGATAACACTATTGTTAATACTGTTATCCCCGAAATGTCAAGCCAAGCTATGGTTCCTTAAAAAGATTTAGTTCGAAGTCATAATTGTTCTGCCAGCTGCACAGCAATAACCTTATCCCTATTACGCCCTTTAAACTCACGGAGTGCGACATAGTAACATTAATTATGGAAATTATTGAAGTACATTTTTCATTTAAAAACTTTATTTTAAGAAAAATAAACTACCTTCATCACCAATCAAATAATTGGATTACTAGATGAATAGGGTTGGCTACCCAACGCAAAAATAATGAGAAGTGTCTGTTGTTGTTTTTCTACCGTACATGATTCTGTTGTATTGTGGCCTCTATTAGTAATTTTCTATGATTAATCCTTATTTAAAGTTGATCTACCTTTCTATGCTTCTGGCGCTGAATTGATTATCATTTCTTGTCACCTCTGACGTCCAGCGTAGACATGACGACCACTCAAACAATTGCAAAACGTTTTAGGCCGCACCTAGGTATTTCGACAACTTTGTCATAGCCATGACACCTAGCAGCCTTGAAAAGTATGTGTCCACCGATAATTCGACGCAATAATATTCTCACAAAGAAGCTACTGACAAAGTATTGCTTCTTGAAGTTAATAACATCTAATGTCCAACAAGTCCTTTTAAGATAAAACATATTGGGAAAATGAGAAAAAAACTCTGTGGATGGATGTTTAAATCTACACCACAAACTGAGACAGAAGGTATTGATTAAATTGGCTGCAGACAGGGCAATGGGAGATTTAAATAGGTGTTCCCATTTGAAAAAAATGATTGTTTGTGAAGCTATCATATCTTGGTATCAATAAAGAATAGACAAAAATTGGTGTGACAGATGAACGACAAAAACACTACTAATGAAATGTAACTGAAATTATTTGTAATTATACACTGTAGACGAATTAACAAAAGAAGTAGACAACGATTTGATAACACAAAATATGAATAAGAAAGCTCACAAGCCTTTTATTTTGAAAGAAAAGTAGCCAAGAGCAGACACAATCTTGTTTGTAAGTCATCAGATATCACATACGCAAGAACCAGTGGATAAAACCTGAACAAGTGCTTTAGACAATAACGAATGGATTACCTCCACAGCCATTTCCGACCGACAAGCTTGAACTAACTTATTTCTTATTTATTAGATATCGAAAAATCCAGACTTTGGAAGTGGAAAGTCAATGTTTAGCTACACTGTTAGCATTTATTACTCTTTATCTACATTTCTTCCGCTAGAATATGAACAAAAATAGTAAAACAGAAGTCCTAGAAAGCTTTTCGGTTTCAAAATAAGTCTTACCTAAAGTTGCTTTTTTCTCTTTTATTTTTTTTTGGAATTTTTTTTCCTAATTGTTAATCCAATTTCAATATGTGCAATAGATTTTTTATTTTACAACTAACTGTATTTGAGAAATATTACCCCTCTTATATACATACATAAATTAAAAATGAAGTATAAGTAATACCTTAGGCCAACACATTTCTTAATAAATATATTGAGAAAATGAATGAGCGGGCAATTTAGCACAGTTTTAATTTAGCGAATAAATCGGAGCTCAATTAGCGAGGTAAAAATTATAGATTTACCCAAAGGTGAAAAAAACATGATTTTTCCAAGAACTTGAAATTTCATGTTCTTTTATATTCTCAAACATCTTATACATTTTTATACAATTGGGTCTTTGAAGGAAATGTCTTATTCATCAATCTCAAAATTCCAGATTTTTTCTAGCCATCTAAATGGGTACTTTGGCCCTCAGATGTTAGAAAACAGCACATTTCTACCATCCAGTGCACATGAACAGGCTTCTGTCATATTAGGTTAAAACTGAGGTTTTCTGAAAATGAATTTACTCTGTCTGTGTACTGTTCTTTCTGTAGTTAGGCCTGTTGCTTTTCAGGCAGCCATTGCCTTCAGGAAGATGGTATTATTAATCAACATTGTGACTTCCCCTTCCTCAGGCCAGTCATTCTTGTTACGTGGACATGAAACCTTCTGGCAAGTTGGCTGCTTTAGGCATACTTTGATCCATCTTGCCACCATAAATTACTTGGAAGGGGATACAAAATTTTCGCGAGAGTGATTACGAAGGTCAAAGTGATATTTGGCTCGTCAGTTGAACCTTTAATGGGCAAGCCATTTTCATCTTGCCGACAGAAACAGAAAAGCAAGGTGCTTAATCAGCGTTACTAAAAAAGTCATGAGGAATACTTAACCTGTTCAATTGTCTTTGAAATTTTTATTAAAACCGAGCAACGACTTTCAGAATTTAGCTCTATACCCATCAGTAAAACAAGCACAGAGCTTTCTCTTGGCACCCTGATTCTTCAAAGAAGCATGCTGAGTAAGTAGTAAGATCAACAAAATTAGAAAAAACATTTTCATAATCTTGCTGTCTAAGTCCTGATTTTGCGATGCTTGCCAAAAATGTATTAGTACAGCCTATTTTACGAAATAGTTAATAGGTTTTTAAATTTTAAAAAAGTAATTTAACAGCGACATATTATGCTAGCATTAGTGTACAATAAGTAACATTTTTCCACAACAAAAGCCAACAAATTCAATATCGAAGGCAATAAATGTAAAAATTCCACCTTTTAAGACATTTGAATGTTAAACCTCCTGAAACGTTCGAATTTGAAACACAAAACATTCAAATTCAAGATACGTTAGGGATTCATTGTTGAAGGTATCTTTTGAGAAGTGGAAACATGCCTTATAGTGTCCACACAATTCTTTTGGACTGATTTCAAATTTCCTCACTATATCTAGTCATGGAGTTCAGAAATCTCAAAAGAGATGTCCCTTGAAACACTTATACAACTTAATACAGGAGAAGAGAAAAAAAGAATTTGAACACAACTTTTTTGTATTCTTGTCATTTGATGATGGAAAATTCTAAATGTTCAGTCTGCATTATAACTTTGATTTTGGTGTTATCAAAGTCAAAGTAGTTCAGAAATTGAAAAAGTGGAATCTCAAACAGGTAGTCAATTTCACAGAAACTATTCTTTATGGTGTACAGGCTGCGTGAATCATGTTTTTTTTCAATGTAGTTAGCATGTGTACTTTACTAAACATTTTAAAGGAATTATGCAGCCTAAACACTGCCATAGCTTTACCAATGGTTGCCCAATTTGTCTGGGTTTTTTTCTATGTAATTCAATATAATTATATTGATGTTCAGACTGAGAGTGCAAATAAGGAAAATATAATTTTTGTGGCTTAAATAAATTTCTTTCTGGTCATATTTGTTCGATTTTTACAATAAAGAAGAAATGTTTACACAACAGAATAATTCACATTACATCATAATGCTTAATAGGCATTTTTTATATTAGGATGCAAAAAAGGGAAGCAAAAAATAATTAACATGAATTTTGTGTAGCAAATGTTGTTTATGATCCAGTATTACAATGAGAACCCCAAAGTACCTGGCAGCTCTTTTATCGCTTATTTTGGAACGTACGGATAGTTCTATTTCCCACGTCCATGATTAAAAATAGAGGTGCTTTTACCAGTAAACCATTAGCATTAAAATAAATTTCAAAAAACAAGTTGCAAAGGAACATTGTCATGAAAGTAGCTGAATCATATACGTTAAGTAACCCACATAATACTAAGACCAGTAACGATTGTTATTACTTATCACACAACTTTGCAAACTGATGACTTTTAAAAACACCAAAAAATGTGTTTCAGAATATTTACTATTTATTTTGTTATTTATTCTTTATCAATACTTTTAAATACAATAATGAGTACATATATTTTAGTGTTTTGGGTGTGTATTTCTTTGGTTGTCATTTTGTCCAAAATTGTTATTGTTTGATGTATTGTAAATAAACTTAAGTTGTATGGCCGATTTGTATGGGAGACTGTACATTTTAGTTTCTTTGTTCTAAAAGAAAAGATAAGAGCATTTCTTTGTTTTTAAGTTAAATGTTTATATTATATCAATAGTATTTTTTCTTTCAAGATCAGGCATGGTTTTAAACACCAAGCTTACAATAATGGGCAACAATACATTATTTATAGACCCTCCTTTGGATAATGACTGTTAGAGGTATTTGGAGTTGTTTGTTGTCTGGTTCTTTGTTTTATCTTTGAAGGCACTACCCACATGGCAAACCATATAGCTTAGGAATTCTTCAGCATGTTTCCTGGTTGGAATTCTACTTCCTATTTTAATTTTTTGGGGGTTTAAATTGTCTTTCCTTTCTGCTTTTAGATATCGAAAGCCACCTTAAACGTAACAAAATATTTATTGAAACTGAATCTAAGCACAATGTTTTCACGTTATGTCATAAGATTTAAAACTTGATAATGTAAGTAAAGTCATTCGTTGCAAAATGATAAATGTCTAATCTGTGGGTGTACAATAAATGATTTTGAATTCTCAAAACAACTTCATCGATTGAATGTTGTTCTGGTGTCATTGTCGTTAACTTAGCTGAATCAACTTTGGCGGGGAAGGTCTTTCTTTTTAAGTTGTATTGATTTTAGTTTCTAGTAAACTTCAAGTTATCTGCTATTCTCTATACTTGCTCTGCTGGAAATAAAAATATTTATTGTAGTTGACATCTGGTGTTATACTGACTAAAATGATATTTCTGTACGTCTCCTAAATCGGACACAACGGTAATCTGTTTTAGGGAGAGACTTTCTTAGTTAAGACCTTAAGATGCTATAATCTTTAAAAAAAGAGTAAAATGTATCTGTTTTTCAGCTGCCTGGCACATCCCTCTCTCTATGAAACACGGATGATATAGGACGTCATTAAAACATACAAAGAATTTGTTTTATCTATTAAATTAAACAGTGTTGACCTCGCCCTTAAAGAATATTCAAATTTTAATTATTGATCTACAGACCATTAACTTCATCTCTATTCGAAAAAGCCTTGTAATGTAGGAGGTGACTAATGCCAACAGTATTTAGTTATCAGCAATCCTTCTATGAAGATTAAGATAATATTAGTAAAAATATATAATTAACTGTTAAGTTCCAAGGAGCAATGGTGGAGAATGTGGAGTTGAAAATGAATTATAGACTACACTGCACTGCATAAGAAATTTTCTTCCTGTTATTACAAAGTCAAATTGAAACCGAGGTGAGAAAATGTGGCATTAGTCATAGTACCTTTAACTACATAAATATGAAATTAATATATCTTGCTTTTTTAACAAGCACTGTCCAATTATCAATCTACCTTATTGGCTATTATCTCTTGAAGGAAATGTAAAATTTGTGTCCTTTGGGGAAAAAAAATTCAAACTAAATTAGGAAAATCAGTCCTAGCTTCTGTTGTTTTACACTACGCTACAATCAATACTTCACAGTAAAGGGGGAAAATACTAGTAATTGTTAATGACTTTTAATTTACTCATTGTGAAGAATACATGTGTCAGTATCCCCATAAGTGGTAGCATCCTGAAACCTTCTAATTTCGTCATGTGACAGTTTCTCAAAGGTTCCACCTGATTTTATTGAGCCCAGTCATTAAAAATAATGGTGTAAGCTATTAAACATGCTTTCTTTTAAACGGCGAATAACAAAAATTGGTGCTCTTACTTGATTTAGCCAACAGAGCCAGCTAACAAAATAAACTCGAGCTTTTTCTTGGTATAACATCTAGACAAAAAGCAGAAATGAGAAATTAAGTTATTAATTAGCTATTTGTCTATTAAAATGGGATATTAACCACTTAATATCTATTGCTTTTATCAATGTGTGTCCTGTCGTAAGCACATGAAGTATAACAGGGGTGAAATCTAAAAGCAAGAAGAATAGATTTAGTGTAAGATTGGATATTTGAAGCGTAAGGAGAAATGCAGCACGCCAAAGAGTTTGGCCCATGGGCAAGATTATCACCTAATCCGTAATGAGAATTTATAGCTAAAACGCAAGCTGCATAGCTCGAAGAACTCATTTAAACAGAGTGAGTAACTGAAAATTTTAGCTAGTTCCTCAAAAACCTAGCTATATCGAAGCTATTCAGATTTCAGGTTATCAAAAGATGGGGATGAAAAATACTGATTGAAAGTGTGTTTAGTACTTCACACAGCAGTGCAAATTATCATTGTGTATTTTTTGTCATTAATGTAACTTATCATTAATTTTCCTGATTTATTTATTAGTTCCTTGATTCAAAACTTTTGAAAGCATATCATCAGTAACAATACTAGGTGCATTGAAATATATGAAATAGGCATTTGGATGATATTTCCTTGTGCTATGAAAAATTTCTTGGAAAAAAATATTTTCATCATATTAATAATCTTAACTTAAAAATAAATTTTACCCTAGAAATGGTGGGAAATTCGTCTGTCGAATTTTTGGACACTGCAACATTGCACTTGACAAGAGTAGATGAACTTTGAATTGAAATCTAACAAACACTGATCAATATTTAAGTTAATACTCAAACGAAAAGAAAACAAGGTCAGAGAACAGTATTATACTTTTACAATTTTACATTCCTGTTGGCACAGAGAATGATCTGTTGAATTGGTAATAAGAATATTATGGGATCAAAGGACTTTATGTCCAATAAGACAGGGAATATTTTGTAAATCTTACATACTTTGCTGGAGGTGGCTAATAAAAATTTTCTAAAAACAGAATTCGAGCTTTACTTTATACTCCTGCCAGACCTTACAAAAAGTCATATGAAAGCCAAACTGTACACGAAACAAAAATAAAAAATTAATAAAGCAACATTGTATACAATATTTCATGTAGCAATTTGTAATTGTCAGCAAGTTGAAGAATAAAAGGTTTAGTCTGGGCTTGTAAAAGGACTTCAATGCTGTCAGAAAAGAGGCCCTTGACATTATAATAGGAATCTTTAAGCAGGACTGAATGACCCAGAGGGACAGCTCCATACTTGTTTGTGTTATGGAGTAGCACACATTTCAAGCTATGTTTCGAACTGTCTATAAATAGTCGCCACTCGGCTGGTGCATAGTGTTGTAGACCCAGCCCAGCAAGTAGTCCTGAAACTTCGTTGCAAAAAACAAATCCTCGCTCAGTGCTGAAAAGTCGGAGGAACTTTGCCTCTCTTGTGCGGAAGTGTGAAATCCGTACATATTTGTTAGGTAGATTTTTCTCCCTGAGCCTCAACAACAACAACTCTGATGCTTTCTTAGAAAAGTTTAAATCCCTTACTAGATCATTTACGTCTGCTTGGCTAAATTGTTCAGAACTACACTCACGTACCATTTCTGAGCCTTCAGAATTCGAACTACTTGTTGGGTTATGTTCAAATTCTCTAAAAGCAGGTACAGGTAGATCATCTGAATGTGGTACTGGATGGATTGCAGGTTCAATGGATGGATAGTTGATTTCGTGTTTACTTTTTTTGCTGTGACCACTTGTCTTAATTAGACAAAAATAGCAATCTGAAATGTGGTACTTCGGCTCTCTCTCTCTGTCTCTCTGTCTGTCTCTCTCTCTCTCACTCTCTCTCTGTCTTTCTGTCTCTCTGTCTCTCTCTCTCTGTCTCTCTCTCTCTCCCTCCAAATCATCGGGATAGCAAATGGCATGTTTGTTTTCTTAACTTTGCTCCATTCCCTGAGTTTTTCATAGCAAATTCGACAAACCTTGTGCCAAGCTCATGGCTTGTCTTGATCCCCTAGTCCTATTTCAAAATATGTAAAGTATACTTGTTTCACAAAACTGTTAATGTTTAGTCTTTGCATAGTAAATGGGTACCTTCCACAAATGTAGCAGAAGGTGTCAGGATCATTGATGAATTTTCTTTTAGCCAAGTTTCCGTCCTCGCACTTACAGGCATATTGTGTTCCCATTCTCATAAAGGTGCATATACTACAAGCACCCATTATATAATTTCATATGTTATAACTAAATAACAGTATTCGAGCAGTATGTCATGAATAGCTACGGAATAAAATGCCTGTGAAGATAAAATATTCTCACCTTACAAAACTATAGCTTATAGCTGAATATCCTGTTGTGAGTCGTGTGTCAAACAAAACAAACTGCCTCGAATTGAGCACCTAAGACAAATTTTTCGACAACACAATATCCGGTGTTTCTTTTTCACAACACTTACCTTAAGAAAGGTATTGTCACAACTTAAAGATCCAGTCCTAATTGAAGAGAAGAATAATAGAATTTACAGACTACATTTTAAGGACCGGCCTGTCTCATATATTGATGAATCAAAGCATTCGTTAGGTCAGTGGGGAAAGGAGCACAAAAGAGGTGTTCAAAATGGTGACACTTAGAGTCACAAAATAGCAGAAAATTGTTGAACACAGGATCACAACTTTGACTGGAGAAAAGAAATGATTATAATAAAAGAAATGATTTTAATAAAAGGAAACCAACACAAGAACAGAAAATAGAAGCAATCCATTTTCTACAGCACAGTAATCATATCAACGGCATATCATATACTCTTCTAGAAATAGGGCTCCCTGCATTATAAAAAGAAATGCATCCAACACAAGGCAGATATGGTGCCACTCCTCAAAACAACTCGATTCCTGTCTACACGTCCGTCCACAAAGTCGATATGTATGACAGCTGTACCTTATTACCTTCTCAACCTAACGCTGGTAGAAAATATCCCTTGAAACGTACTTCAAATAAACTGTACCACTTCTATCATGATAACACTTTAATTTTAATATCAAGATGAAATGGTATTTACAGTATAAAAATAATTTGGCATTCTACTATAATTGAAAAATGGCTAAAAAGCATTCTGCACTTTGACAAAGAAAAACAAGATAATGTACTAACCAACATATCTCAGAAGAAGATTTTTAGGATAAGTAAAAATTCTAATATTGGTTAATCGTAAAATGGTAGTTGGAAATTATTATATATTGGTGTAATATCACAGACTGTATTTCAAGCAGTCAGATTATCCTTACGTGTACTGAATGTTAAGGACTTAAAAGCAGAGAAAGGTATGGTTTTGGCGTAAAGTAAAATAACAAACTCTGTTACTGACGAGTATCACTGTAAAAACTGTTCTTGCAGTCAAAACTTTGATAGTCTCTCAGAATTAGTTTTAGAAAATAGTTGGTGATTAAAAGCCTCAGACTAATGTTATACACAATTTTCATGTATTCGTTAAGGAGTGTAATGAGATAATTCAAATTAAATATTGATTTTAGACAGTCACAGGCTTTGGTTTGATCAGAGAATATTGCAAGAATATTTTGTAATCTATTTACTTTGTCCATTCAGAGGAAAGACATTACAAAGAAAAATTTTATTTGACGTCGTTAATAATTTGTGTGATTGCCGTCAGTGTAATAGCTTGCTCTTTCTTTTGAAATAGCGAAATGCTTTCTACATAAGATTTAAGGCAAACAACATACATTTTATGTAATACGTTTGATTTAAGAAAGCGAACTTTTAACCTTATCAGCTACTAATGCAATAAATCAAGAAAGCGTTGGGCGGTAATTTCTTTCTTAAACCAAAGGTTATATTTCAATTTGATACTGGATCTATTGCAGACACGTCAAAAAGACAAAATTAGGAATAACAATTCCAGAAAAAGAGGAGAATTTGGATTGTTTCAAATATGTATGAAAAATAACCTTTATGAAGAACTTCTGGGACAATTAGCAAGTCTCCTTTTAGTAACGACAGAAGGTAAGACTGAAAATTTTGGATGGAGAACAATTAAAGATTTTGTTACACTGTGCTTTTCCCAAACCATGCGGTCTTTTTAACTATTTACCTTTTATTTAATTATCTTTCCTGTCAGTTATATCAATGTCAGCATTAATTATTTCCATTGTACGTGCTGTGAAACGGCACAATTTTAGAATAATATCTAAAATGGCTGATAAAAAGAAAGCGGTGCTTCTTTCCCTCACCCAATATCATTCCATTGTGATCAAGCCTGCAAAATAAAGGCGAGGGAGTTGCTGTGATGAATACAGACAAGTACAACACAGAATGTCTTCAAATCTGAAGTCACAAGTCAATTTATGAAGAGCTATAAAAAGTTCCTTATTTAAAGCATAGAAAAATGATAAACAACATCCATGATAAGATGCTACATCATAAAATGATGGAGCTCCATATAGGAGCCCCATCAGATGATCTGATGGGACTGATTCTCTTAGTTCTCACACTCCACATTTGAGGGTTTAAATTGGTGGACTGCGTATTAATTTGCCAACGAAAGCTGTGTCAATACCATTGTTCGGAGTTAAGTTACAAAGGATACTCCAAGGATAAGCCTGACTGGAACCGCAGAAGAGGTAAGACGGACGTTTGTGCATGAACCTCAACCTTGTATTACTGGTCTGCTGAAAACATACACCAAGGAGAAAAAGCAGTCGCTCCTCCTCTGTTAGCCTACCTGATTCAGAAAAGAATACTTGAGAAAAGGATTATCAGAGCCCCAAATTCTTTCCGTTTAATGTACGTTGTGGTAAAAATAGATTGACTGTCAGACAAGTTTATTTATTCCTGTCACCATACACACACATGTCTAGAGGCTAGTTGAGATGTAGACTTGATTTTGATAGAATTGACAAGAAAGAGTAAATTGCGGAGGGGTACGCATTGCTGGCAGTTTATGGGCCATGGGAGCCTCAGAAGGCTGTAGCTTATATTTCAGCTTATATTCTCATTCTCTTAAAAGGGTGCTGGTAGGATTTCAGGGAAGAGGGATTTCAAAGGTTAACCCTGGTGTGGCCCGAACAGCCACCGTGGTTTCATTGATACCTTTAAAGAAAAATTCAAACTTTACTGTTCAGGATACCTTTCTAGCCTCAGTGACCTCCTCGTGACTGGTGGACTGAATACATTGCCTTATGTTTCTTTGAAAGCTCAATAGCTTAAGCCTGAGATGTCCTTGAACTGTAACATTGAGATGATTTATTTTCTTGCTGCCAATGTCTGTTACAGCGCCAAAAGTATATTCAATATATAAGAAGTTGGAAAGGGGAAAAATCTGTCTTGGGCAGATACACGTGGTAAGGGTTATATTAACTCGGTCTATTGCACAGCTAGTTTGCTTTCCACACCGGGTGCCATTTCATCTGTAGTTAAACGAACAGCGTTATCGTTCAGAGGAATATACGAAACATCTTAATCACATGCTTAGAGAGCTGTTATAGTGAAGATGGCCAACGCTTGTTTAATGATATTCTTTCCTTTGGTACAGAGTATTTCTAGCTTAACCATAAGAAATGAGAGTTAAATGATTAACTCATGATTCAATGATGTTCTTTACGCTGCAGACATTTCGCCTGTGGTCTTTTATGTTTCCAAGGAGCTTGAGATTCCAAAACCACTGTAATGCTTTTCTTGAATGTTAACCACGTTTTCCATTTAAATTGTGACTCAACTCCACAATGTTTCATGGACTTGTTAACACTGTTTACACAGCAAATACATTGGCTTAGCTGGCGGGTACCGTGGAATGTTGTAACAAATCCAAATTTAAGGTAGTCTAATAAATATTGACAGTTTTTTCGTTAATCACATCATCTCGTTGTTAAATTGCAGTGCTTACCAATCCTTAAAAGCTAAAAATTCTTATAAATTTAGAATTTAACACAGTTTTGCACAATTAAATGTTGGTGTTTCGAAAGTGTGTAATGAAAAAGTGAAGAAGTACATCGAGAAAAGAAAGTAAGGGTGGCCGACGCAGTTATTCCCTTGAACTTGGAACTGTTGGCGAATTCCAAGCAAATAACTTTCTGTGGTAAGAAGGCTGACCCTGACATTTAATGAGGACCGTTAGAAATCAAGGTCTTTTCTCAAATTTGACTGGGACTTAACACTGACATTAGCTATTGATTGAACCGCAGTATTGCTACTGCACACATTTCTTTTAATTGCATTTTGTACACAAATCTGTAGAAAACATTAGTTTCATCTTCCTCATGATTGTTAATATACTACCGTATTTTCTCTAATTTAGTACGGCCTCTTATTTAGGGCGGCAATTAAAAATTAGAAAATTGGACAATTTATTTTCCTCTTATTAATAGTGCGGGTGCATTCCATAGAATTTTCAATTTTCCTCTTATTTAATGCGGGAAGGGTCAAATTCTCCTCTTATTATAGTGCGGATGGATTTTATTTTAACCAGGTAAAAATGAGTTTAAAATTAATTTTAACACTTTATCCTTTAATTGCAAAAAACTAACAAAAACTACAAACAAAAAGGATACTCTTTATCAATTTTTTCGCTGTCTTCTTGCTGAAGATGCTCGCTTGCATTCTGCATGCAAAGCTCGTAGAATTCTCAATGGGATGCAGAAGGAGTAATATGACAACTGCCCTGAGAACAGACCTGGTGCTCTTGTCAAAGATAAATATACAATAGCAGTGGAAAATAATGNTCAAATTCTCCTCTTATTATAGTGCGGATGGATTTTATTTTAACCAGGTAAAAATAAGTTTAACATTAATTTTAACACTTTATCCTTTAATTGCAAAAAACTAACAAAAACTACAAACAAAAAGGATACTCTTTATCAATTTTTTCGCTGTCTTCTTGCTGAAGATGCTCGCTTGCATTCTGCATGCAAAGCTCGTAGAATTCTCAATGGGATGCAGAAGGAGTAATATGACAACTGCCCCTGAGAACAGATCTGGTGCTCTTGTCAAAGATAAATATGCAATAGCAGTGGAAAATAATGGGCAAACAGTTGGAAACATACCAGAATTTTTATCCAAATTAACATTCTTCTTTTTGAAATACGGCGGAAAACTTCAGGTAAAAGTTAATGGGCCAAGAAGACATTCTGCTGACCTCAGGGTTGGAGATACCAAGCTCAGTTTTACTTCAAATCTTCGAATGAGAAATTGTTTTGTCAATTGAAAGAAAAGGTATTACCTGAGACAGAAACATTTGAAAAGCAGAGAAGAGAAATAGAAGAAGAAAGGAAAAAGAGTCCAAAAAAGCGGAAAACACAAAGAATAAATAAATAAAATTAAATAAAAAAATGAATACCAAAAAGAAATTTGTCGTTTTCCTTTTTTACGTCTAACTTAGTGCGGGAAGGATTAAATTTTCCTCTAAATATTAGTGCGGGCTAGAAGTGGTTTAAAGATAGTAATTTATTCCTTCTAATTATTAGTGCGGCATGCCCGAAATAATTATTTTTTAGGCCGTACTAAATTAGAGAAATGACGGTACTGCTGGGGGTGTTTGTTTCCCTTGGTAGTTTCATAATATTGAAGTAATTGCTAAGGTAGTGTTGGTATGTGTATCGGTGATTCACTAAATGTTGGCAACAAAACGCAAAGGAAAAAGGTGGATTAGCCTTCCCCTAATAACCCGGCTATATTTTTCATTAACCCCAAACGTCACCATACCCCACCTTAAGGACATAGTCTTCTTGGTTAGGAATACCTACATAAATTTTTTTAAGAATAATTTTGGGTGTTATTTATGAATAGGATATTCGTTCTTTTTCATTGGATTTACTTTTCGATTAACAAGATCTCTCCCAAATGCTACATATATAGAAAAGTGAACAATTTTATTTAAAAAAAATTTTTAAAGTCTGGTGCGACAAGTTCACAGGCGCGCAATTACATGACAAAGCCATTGCTCGAAAAAATGATACGCGTAAAAAAACATTCAGTTATGTAATAGCATTTATCCACCCCACTTAAACCATACTGTTTATTCTTGCAGAGCTGAAAACTATCGTTATTTTAAAAATTCGAATTACAAAACTATTTTTATTCCGTAAACCAAGAGATATTATCACTATCAATATAAGGTAAGAACTAAGTAAGAAACAGAATTTATGGAAATTAAAAAAAATATTGTTGTACAGCTTTTAATTGTTAAAGAATTCCTTTCTCTTTTAAACTGATTCTTGATATATAAAAAGTCAGCAATTCCTCATAAAAATGTAAAAAATATTTTGGCCCCACGGCAAGTCTGTTGTAAATTTTATACACATCTTTTCATCGAAAACGCACTTTGATTGCCTGACACTGACACTGTTGGTAGAACATCTTTCAACAAATGAGCTCACCATATATAGCAGAAAATGCATCACGACACAAAAATGTCTACTCTCTAATTAGTTTTACCCACGCTTCAGTTAACTTCATTAGATAAATTCCTTTTTTGATAAAATAAACGACTGTCTTGTCAATGATAGGATCAGACAGCAATTCAAAAGCCTAAAATACCTTAATTTTCATACGTAATTGCATTTTCTTTTGGCAATGGCATGGTATTATATCAGTTTCTTTTATTGTACTGAATCTGCCAATCCTCAATTTCTTAAAATCGATAAACGAAGACACGTGTACAGCCTCATACTGGTTTGTTTTGAGCACTGTCATGGTTTCTTTTCAATATTATTATCTTTGTCATCATTTTTGTAATTAACTTTTTAACTCTATGGTAACGCTGCCTCCTGTTTCAGCCAACATGCCCATGAAATTATTTGTTTATTGGGGTGGCTCTGAACGGAAAGGCAGACATCAGTATATCGGCTTGTTCAAACTATTGGTGATCAAAGAATTGACGTAGCACGGAAACAATGAAACAACCGTTAATTGTGCATTTCATGAAACTTTTAAACTTTTTTGTCACGTACAACAACAGGAAGTCAAATGATGTTTTACGTAAAGAAGCAAGTTGTGAAAAGGTTATTTTTTTTAGTAGTTAAAACAACTTGTCTTCCACCGGATGTGGTGAAGGATACGGCTTTTAAGTAAAATATGATGGTATTAATTTTATGATAAAGTCCTATCATAAATTGCATAAATTGCAACAGGCGTAAATACGAATCCATCCAGGAAGAGGGTTTTCCTGGTGGGTACTGAAATTACGAAGGGAATCCCCTTCTGCCAATAAGCAACCGATTGATAAGTCACCAGGGCAAAAATTTGATGCAGCCTGAGGGTTTTTTTTCAGAAGTTGTAAGCAATTACAGAAAAATTAACAACACAGGAAACTTGGATCTTTTTGTGGTTCCAAATGACGATAAACGTATTGTCTCGGAATGGAATGTGAAAGAGAACAGAATTAGTCCGAGTTTACTTATCAACTTAACAGTTTCGTTAGAAATTGAAGATATTTCGTCAGTGAGTCCTGTTTTTGGGCCTGCTCAGAGGTAAGCAACTCATAATCAAAGGGTTGGTCCCGAGTTAAGTTGTTTTTTGAAAAAGTGTGTAGTGGGTCTTAAAAGTTTGCTGTCTTTTCGAAATTCTCCCTTAGGAATACAATCTGATGCAACTGAGTATTGCGATATTTTTAGAACTAGGAAAACAAGATGAAGAATAATCCTTCTTCTTGTAGAAGTGATAGTTTTTCTGACAGTTGATCGTGATATTTCATAGTTTTTGTTGGTAATCATTGGGTACCTCTCTCCTGTGTTCTTATCGTCAATTCCACTCTCCTTATTCTGCATGAAAACCCTTACTCTTTTCTTACTTTTGTTAATATTTGTTATGCTGGTATAAAAGGGCGTTGTCTCCCCTACCGTAATAAAATTACTTACGGATGATCTTATTTGTAGAAAACAGGGCGGTGTCAAATAAATATTGTTCAAAGCTATAGGATAGTAATTAGCTAATTTGGTATCTTTATTTCTTAGTAATTGTATATTCTACTATCAATAAGGCCATACAGTGGAACATGAGACGATACTAACGATTTTGATTATTTTTTCCCCTTGTAAAATATATAATTACTCTCTTTTAAAAGATATTCTCTGTATAAGGTGTGATTAAAAATTACTTTATTATATGTTTAATTAAAAATTCATTGAAAAAAAGATTGAAGAATACTACAGGTTTAAAGCCTATGGTAAACCACGAAAACACAGAAAGAACAACATTTTGAAGTGAGGCTGAATACATTAATCTTATTAATAAGATTTGTTTAACGAAATACCTGGATTATAATGTCTTGACACACAAGATTAAGCAGATTCTTTACTAGTTGAGATTATCAACGCTTGGTAGCATCTTTTTTCCTAAATGAAAGTCTAATTTGAGTGCAACTTTATTAAATGTAGGCGAAGGAGCTGCACTGTTACAAACTTTATATATACACACGCAAAACAGAATCTTACACATTTCAACTTCAATTATGCACTCTGGGTAGCGAAAATAACAGACCCTAATTTAACTTATCTGAGATCCGTCGACAATTTTTGCTGTTGAGGAAAAGATATTTACACTTCAGTGAAGAGAAGACTTTGCGAAAAATACTGATGGCCGATAGCTATCTAATAGTAAGTAAACTATAGAAATCCGATCCTAAATTGAAGTTCTTTTTGGATTTGATATCAGTAGTATTGACCACTCTTTATTTGATGTGTCAGTTGCCGCCTTTTATTATATAGTTTTTCTTTTTTCAAGATGTTATGCAAATTTATAGAAAAGAAGGTTTGTTGAGTTTCTTTGCATTTTTTGACGGTAACAAAGGCAGTCATCATTAAGAGCACACAAATAACATTGACAACAAATAAGATTACAGGTTTTTTTTCTATTTGTTTGTTGTTTGTCTCTCATGCTGGAATAAGACTAAACTAAAAGGAAATACAGAAGAAGAACGGCAGAAAAACAAAAACATATCACTACTGCCAGTCCTTATTTATATTTTTTATTTGTTTAAACATTCTGAGCCGTCCGGATAAGTGAAATGTTTTTTTCAGGTCTGTATAAAGTTATTAATCAAGTTTTCCTTGAGATGTGTCCAGCTGGTCACAAAAGGTCTTAAAGCCATTACTTTAAAGTTCCTCTAAAGAATTATATAGAAATGTCTCTGCTGACAGAATTAAAGAGAATAATGCTGTGGATAAAAGCAGTTTTTGTTTGTTTCTACTTTGGGTTAGTCTTTTGTAATGACAATGATGATACCAAGTTCCTATTGAGAGGTATATCTGTCATCACTAACAGTTGAAATAATTAAGAACCGTTATTAAAAAATTATACATAATTTTTTTTTCTTTTTTCTTGTAACTTTTTAATATTTCCTACTGACCGTCAGTATAATAGAAGAAATATTTGTTTCACAGGTTTTTTGATCCAAAAATATTTTTTAGAATAAAGTACTTTGCTTCCTAGTTATTCTCATTTATTTCAAGCATATTAAAGCCAAAAAAGGCATGTTATTTTTGAAATAAAACTAAAGGGGTTTGATTTAATTTATCCAATTATGAGGTAAAAATGTTTTATGATAGTTTCTCTTGAAATGATATTACATAGCTTTTAAATAGCGAGAAGTCATTAAAATAAAGTAGTAGGTAGTAATGTACCTAGCTATCTTATGAAAGCAAAATGCCGATATCTTTATATATATACAGACATCGGCATTTTTGCTTTATAAGGGTAATTTTCAGACGTTTTTCACACTTATCAGACCAGCGCATTTTTGTACAAGATGCACACGTTCGCTCCATCCATGGGGAGTTGGTCTTACAATGGCAGAAGTAAGAAGGATGTACTGTATTCCGAAACTGCGATCATTGGTTAAGAGAGTCAGAAAGAACTGCTAGGGATTTAGAAGGTTTCAAGTCACATCATTTTCTGACCCAACAGCATCAGAAATGTTACTATTGGGTAGAACCATAGGATTAAGAGCGTTATCTGGGTCGACNATCTGTATATATATATATATATATATATATATATATATATATATAGACATCGGCATTTTTGCTTTATAAGGGTAATTTTCAGACGTTTTTCACACTTGTCAGACCAGCGCATTTTTGTACAAGATGCACACGTTCGCACCATCCATGGGGAGTTGGTCTTACAATGCCAGAAGTAAGAAGGATGTACTGTATTCCGAAACTGCGATCATTGGTTAAGAGAGTCAGAAAGAACTGCTAGGGATTTAGAAGGTTTCAAGTCACATCATTTTCTGACCCAACAGCATCAGAAATGTTACTATTGGGTAGAACCATAGGATTAAGAGCGTTATCTGGGTCGACTATGTAGGGCCATTACTTTAGAGAACTCGATTGAAACGGCTGAAAAAAGCTTACATTCTACTTTTCTCGTGTAGTATATCGAGATCACTACTTTTACAAGGGTTGCAAGAACAAACGGCTTTATTCGATCACTTAAAATCTTCATCGCAAGGAGAGGCCGACCTCAGAAGATCTACAGTAACAATGCCAAAACGTTTACCGCTGTAGTGAAGTGGATCAAGAACGTGGTTAACAATAAAACCGTTAATGATTAATGATTTCTTGGCACAACATCAGATCCAATAACAATTCAACTTGAGTAGAGCCCCACAGTGGAGAGATCAATTCGAACGGCTTACAAGAATCACCAAAAGTACCCTGTACAAATGCGTTGGAAAGTCACAGCTGACTTGGAAGAAATTTGACGAAGTACTTCTGGATATAGAAATTACCTTGGATAACCGACCCTTGATGTATGTTGAAGACGACGTCCAACTGCCGTTGATGATACCAAATGTGATAATCCATGGTGAGAATATAGCAGATTTGGAAGAACATTCGGACAATATGAAAGAAGAAGATCATGTTCTAAGAAAGAGAGCCAAATATGCAAAGACAACGCCTGGACGAGATGGACCAACGAATTGCTCAAATCATAGGATCAAGAGCGTTATCGGGGTCGAGAACAGCACAACCTAAAGCGTAAATCCTCAGAAGATGTGATACAGGCCGTGATGTGGTGTTGATCAAAGATGATGAGAAAAACAGAGGAAAGTGGAACATCGGAATTATCGGGAAGCTCAACCGAGGAATAGATGGTATCTTACGATCAGGTAAGTCAATGTTAGAACGAGCGGTAAGGCATTTGTATCCGATGGAGTTGTCAGTCCACAGCGAGTGAGTCGAGACCGAAACGATCAGCAGCTGTTGGAACTTGAAGGCGTATCAACGAAGTTGTACCATACGAAAACGAACTTCCGGACATTGAGTAATGTTTTCTAATGACATACAAAATAGGGGGTGGGGGTGTCTGAAACTCTAGAAAAACAGGTTCGGACGTATTCACTTCAATCAATGACGTTTGGTGTGACGTCACTTCTCCCCTGAATTTTCCTAAGGATTTACATGTTAATCTTTTGTTTATGAACATTAAAATGCTTGACTTCGCCTATACCGTGCATTTTACTTCACCTTATATGGCAATCTTTGTTTCTAGATTTTTCTAGTACGCACTTGTACTCATGCTAGACATTTTATCATAAATAGTGGTAAATAGAGAATTGAGGGTAGAGAGTGGAGTAAAGGTTTAGAGAAGTCGAAACTTTCAACATTTAATTGTGAATTTAACATTAGAGCTTATACTTATCGAAGAGAACTTTATCTTGCTGTACCGAACTCCAACTTGTCATTTTTCTTGTTTAAAGAAATATTTCAGATGTTTTTGGCATTTGAATTGTTTATCACCTTGCAAGGTTTAGCAGATAGTCAACAGAAGACCAACATTCGTTCTCCCATATTTTCACCTCTTATTGTTACACACTTTTGTTCAAAATTTAATACCGACTTGTTGGCATTATACCTATCCTCGGTAACTATAGCTGCTCATCAAACTGTTTCATTTAAAGAAAACTGTAGAGTCGACCTTAAAGATACCTATAATTAAGTAATAATGATAATAATAATAATAATAATAATAATAATAATAATAATAATAATAATAATAAGGCCCAACCTGCAAGGTCATGTGATGTTTTAAGTAACATCAGTATCGCACACACTTGGGTGTGATGCATGCACCCAGCTTACCCTTATCGGGCTGGGAGTCAGATGGGTTTGCTAGGGTTTCTACCCCTGAGTACCCCGTTGGCTCGTATTGCTCCACGACTCAATAATAATAATAATAATAATAATAATAATACTAATAATGATAATAATAATAATACTAATAATGCGTTTGACAGTATTCCGCATTCTTGGATTTTAAAAACATTGGACATATATAAAGTTTCCCCTGCACTTATTAATTTTCTACGAACTAGTATGACCTTATGGGAAACTAATATTACTCTTACCCATGCAAATGGTACATTATTTTCGAATTGTATGAGAATAAAATGTGGAATCTTTCAGGGTGATTCTCTTTCACCTCTATTATTTTGCATTGCTCTTATTCCACTTTCTAAGCTCCTCAATGATACAGGCTATGGGTACAAGATCATGGAACGAAA